>JAPUBQ010000016.1:12907677-13241623 GCA_035578125.1 Mellilla xanthometata | reverse complement strand
TCTTCTTTGATCACTTCTTGATTGCTGGATCACTTGCAGACGATGACGACGATTCGTTGATGAATACACACTTCGAATTGAGGACGATTATAAAGCAAAAATCCTAAAACTACTCGCAATATTAAATATCACTCGTCATATAATCAGATTTACTGTAAATACGACTTCTATTCTTTGTCGTATTATCCTCATTCAAAAACTAAAGAATTGCAAAAAATAAGTAACGAACTAATCAAAAATGATAGGGCTGTCACACTAGATATGTAATTAATGACACGTGTAGTATTCAATATGCAAACTGTGGTAATATTATATAAACCTGTTTCTATTGCGAAGTCAATATTTAGTCAAATTAACAGCAATTTTTTTTTTGTCATTAAGACTATTACCTCCAACAATTATATTTTTTAATGGCTTCATTGTCCTATCACTACTTACTGAATCAATTTTATTAAAATAATATCATTTATAATCAAGTATTAATTTTAATTTAAAAGAGTAGATCAATAAGTTAATGTGTATGCGATAGCCACCCCTGATCGAAACAGCTTAGCCTCGCGGTAGGTACTTTATGCTGACACTAATTTATACACAATTTCAAGAAATTTCGACACAGTTTCGGTATCCGGTGTTGATTTACCAATCACTATCGTATTACAAAGACCGACGCGAAGTTTCTTTATAATATTATAATAATTAATATTTGGTAAGTATTAATACATATTTTATTTTCATTTTATTTTGTTTTTATTCATCGATAATTAATTGATATATATTTTTTGTTTTAGATTTTTGGTGGTGATATCTTATAAGGAGAACATTGGTATACCTAGGTACTACATTCCAATTTCTAAGATTTCGAATGAAAAATCAGGTATTTATTTTTATTACTAACTAATTTTACAACAATTAATCGGATATTTATATTTTAACCAATTTGATTTATCTTTTTGAGCTGTTATATTTCATTGAACTTTATATTCAGTTAATAGTAAACTGTTTCAATTTTCATAATTGATAAAAAATATTATTATTGAAAATTTTATGCATTTCGCAACGACGGGTTCCTGTTAAATACATGACTAATATAATTTTGTTTTGTTTTAGATTGTTGGCGGTAATATGTAATGAGGAGAAACATTCCAAGTTGACTTACAGACCGAATTTGATTTTGGGTCTCTAATGAATAATCAGGTATTTTTTATAATAGTTAACAGTTATAAATTATAATAGTTTAAAATAATTTAATATGTGTCTTTTCTATTTATGTGTGTACTCATTTAATTGTCTATTAACTATAAACATTTTCATATTTGATATAAAATAATCATATTTTCTCAATAATTTCAGGATTTACGGAACGCAGAATGCAAATTCGAAGGCCTGACTGAAGACGACGACTTTAATATAACACATTACTTCTGTATGAAATTTGTGTGGTATGTACCTGCTTGCATTAACCTAGATAAAAAGTAGAATATGTGATAATCCTGATTCTTGGCTACTTCCATACTAAAATTAATTAAAATCTGCTCAGGCTATATGACTGTGAAGAAGTAATAGACTATACACATAAACTTTTATTTTGGCGTTGTTTTAAGACGTATGTAAGTGATTGTGATTTATTTCTTTATATTACATTAGTACCTTTCATTAAATAACGTCAAAATGCCTAGCTGCTCGGTGTGCAAAGTATTTATTGACAATCGTCGATGGTCTGGTCATCTACGAAGTAACACTCATAAAAACAATAGTAAAACGCATCTGGGTGACAATGTAGAGATAATTAATTCTTCTTTTAAAGGAAGAATCATAAGCTATAGAATAATGGCGAAGAATAATCAAATTGATAATAATCTTCCGGAAATATTTCTCAAAAATATTAGAAATGATGTAAAAAGTCTTATTGATAACTCACTACAAAAACATACTTCGATTAAAATTAATTTCGAACTTTTTTCGTATTTTCTCTTATTAAAAAATGATAAAAAAGAATTAAAGTCTTTTTATACTAAAAACTTAACCATTCATTTACATTATGACTTCAATTTAATTTTTAAGTCAATGGTAGAGACTCTCTTGAAAAAAATTGAAGAATTTCAGGAGAGAGATAGTGGTTGGTCATTTTTGTGCAATTCATATTTAGAATTAAACATCAATAAATATCAGCCTCTTAGCGGATCATATTTTATTCCTTTGCCTAAATATATTAAAAATAAAAAAGCTTGTTTGAATGTTCAGAATAACGACCAGTATTGCTTTTTATGGTGTATCGTGGCAGCTTTGTACCCGACAAAACATCATCCAGAGAGAGTATCATCTTATCCTCATTTCCGTGATGTACTGAATATCAATAATTTGTCATTTCCTATTTCCTTTCAAGATATAGCAGTGTTTGAGAAAAACAATTCAAATTTAAATATATTTGTTTATGGTTTAAAAAATGATAAGATAATAGTCGGACCCTTGTATAGATCATCGAACAATAAGTCTAAAACTATACATTTATTATATTTAGAAAATAATACAGGTTCACATTTTTGTTTAATTACCAATTTATCTCGCCTTGTCAGAAGGCAGATTAGTAAACATCATGGTAAATTATACTTTTGTGAAAACTGTTTATTATTTTTTTCGACTGTAAATCAATTCGATACGCATGTATGTGGGGGAGTTGTCACAGTTTTACCCGACCAAGGATCAATTTTAAAATTTAGTCATTATGAACGTAAACAAAATATTCCATTCGTCATTTATGCTGATTTCGAAACACTGCTCGAGCCCGTCGATGACGTCAATCTGTCATTAGACACCTCCAGTACATCTTACTTGCAACGGCACGTGCCGGCAGCGTTCGCTTATAATATTGTATCGTCATTTAATATGTCTGTTGAAGGTTTTAGAACTTATAGAGGCGATGACTGTGTTACTAAATTTATGGAATATTTGATCAAAGATGTTAAAGCTATTCACATATCTCTGTCTAAAAACGAGCCTATGATATTTACAGAAAGAGATGCTAATAATTTTAAACATGATGTCACATGTCACATATGCGAAAATTTACTGTTGAACGATAAGGTTAGGGATCATTGTCATATCACAGGCCAATACCGAGGCGCAGCGCATCGTCATTGTAATCTGCAATATAAAATACCTACGTTTGTTCCGATATTTTTTCACAATTTAAGCGGATATGATTGTCATTTATTTATAAAAAAGTTAGCCGAAATTCCTGGTCACGTAAAAATTATACCTAAGACGAAAGAAAAATATACAACACTGACTAAATATATACCTATCAGTAACAATGAGTTTATACAAATAAGATTTTTAGATTCCTTCAACTTTTTAGCATCGAGTTTAGATAAGCTCGCTAAAACTATGCATCCCGATGACTTTGCCATTCTTAGGGCTCATTTCCCTAACAAAAAACAATTTAATTTATTGACACGAAAAGGTGTTTATCCTTATGAGTTCATGTCACATTGGTCTCGGTACGAAGTATCATCATTACCACCTCGGCATCATTTTCATAATTCTCTGACCAATGAAGATATTACTGATGATGATTATAAACATGCTATGCTTGTCTGGAAAGAATTTGACATTACGAATATGGGAGATTATACTGATTTATACTTAAAAACAGACGTACTTTTACTGACTGATATTTTTGAAAAATTCCGTAAAACATGCAAGCAACATTATAAACTAGACCCTGCGTTTTACGTAACCGCGCCTAGCTTATCCTTCGATGCAATGTTACTTAAAACAGGTGTAGAGTTGGAACTTGTGTCTGATTTGGCGATTGTGAGGATGATTCAAAGCGGTATTCGAGGAGGGTTGTGCATGTGCTCTCATCGATATGCAGAAGCAAATAATAAACACACGCCAGGTTATGACGCTACGAAACCAGATTGCTATATTTTTTACGCGGATTGTTGTAACTTATATGGATTTTCTTTGTGTTCTTATTTACCTTATTCTAGTTTTAAATTCCTTGATCAAAAGGAAATAGATAATCTGTGTATAAGCGAAATAGACAACAATGCCGAATGGGGCTTCATTTTAGAAGTTGATCTATTATATCCTGATTATTTACATGAGCTTCACAACGATTTACCTTTTTGTGCCGAGAAATGTATACCGCCTGGAGGTAAATCCGAAAAGTTAATTGCAAATTTGTGTAATAAATATAAATATGTAATACACTACGTACATTTGAAAAAATGTCTCGAGCATGGTTTAATTTTACGCAGAGTTCACAGGGTCATTACTTTTAGACAGAGTCCCTATTTAAAGAAATACATAGAGTTAAATACTCGATTAAGACAAAACGCAAACAATGCTTTTGAACAAGACTTTTTTAAATTGTTGAATAATAGCGTATTCGGAAAAACATTAGAAAACACTGAAAATAGAGTATGCGTACATTTAATCAATAAGTGGTCGGATCAAGATAATAAAACCAAAAAATCTATATCCGCTGAGAGGCTCATAGCTAATCCTTTTTTCCATAGTGCTTGTGTTCTCTCCGAAAATTTAGTCGCAATACAAATGAAACCAGATCAGATTATTTTAGATAAGCCTATTTATATAGGTTTTACTGTTTTAGAGCTTTCTAAGTCACACATGTATGACTTTCATTACAATATTATCAAACCTTTTTATAAAGATCGAGTGAAGTTGTGTTATACAGATACGGATTCATTTGTTTATAAAATATACACTAATAATTTTTACGACGATTTGAAATTAAACTTTTTGCAATATTTTGATACAAGTAATTTTACCCCAGAAAATGAATATAATATTCCATTAAAAAACAAAAAAATTCCAGGTTTATTTAAAGATGAAATGGGAGGTCAGACCATCACACATTTTGTAGGGCTAAGGGCTAAACTTTACTCTATAAAAACATCTGATAAAATTATTAAAAAAGCAAAAGGTGTGAAATCATGTGTCATGAAAGATTTGAAAATTATGGATTACAAAAATATCTTATTTAATGGTGGTATTATCCAAAAAAAAAATGTAATATTTAAATCAATAAAACATGAAATATTCACTCAAACTATCAATAAAGTAGCCCTTTCAAACAACGATGACAAACGAGCAATATGTGTAGATAAGGTTTCCACATTGGCTTGGGGCCATTCATCTATTCTTTAAAATGAATTAAATACTTATTAATTGAATAATGGAAGTTTGTGTGTAGGTATGTCTATCAAATTATCCATGTACCGATTTCATGAAATTTTAGTATGGAGGTAGCAGCAGGATTATTGCCTACTTTTTATTCTAGAATAAAGTAAGCAGGTAACATTAAATATAAGTATGGGTACCTATAGTTAATTGTGTAAGATTTTAATTTAGTTTTTATTTTAAAAGTTAGATAAATAAAAAATGTTGGTATAACTTTACAATCGTCTTTTATTTGTCCTTAGATAAGTACTAGATAAATTCAAATTTAATAGAGTTTATAAAAACGAATTCATATTGATTTATTATTGTTTTTTTTCTTATAAAATAGTTTAACTAAGATTTTATTATTTTCTTTATTTAAAAACTATAAAAGTATTTTTATAATTATGTAGGTCAGTTCATTGTACTCAGTTTCAAGAAACGAGGTAAAATGCTTAGTTCGCTTTTCTTGTTAAAGCCGTTGATTAATAATTAGTAGATATGCCATACGCTAAAATACCTAACACGTTATACATGCATACTTGCTTATTTTACTGTAATAAATTCATATTACATACTTAATTTAATTGTGCAATGTTATTGATTGGCATATCTAACTTTCTTGGTCTATGGTAAGTACGTAATGTAGTGTCATATTGCATTTCGAGCAAAATTGGTATAGGTATCATAAGTATATTTTGTCTTGAATAGACCTAAAATAATCATGTCGTCGGTAAGTTAAATATTATTTAAAATTCTATAAAACAAATAACTTTTTTCGTACGATATACTAAAGATTTATTTTTATTTTACAGTTTCTTGAAGAGCCCGAAGACATTTTTCAATGTGCTCAGGATCCACGAATGATGGAGGAGGAGTTTGAGGAGATGAGGCGGCGTGACGCTGATTTAAAATCCAAGGAGAAAAAAAAATTAGCGAAGCGCCGCCGAGAACAACAGAAAAAAACAAATTCAAAGAAATCTTTCGTCTCCACACGAGTGGAGCAAAGAGGACTAAAATTAATAAAAATAGCTATAATAGACCTTAATCATGTAAATAGTGACAGTGACAGTGACAGTGAGGTTATACTTAACGCACAATATGTTGTGAAAGACAATATAGACAATATCATGGATGAGACTGAAAGTTTAATTAAGAAAATTTCTAAAACTTTAATAGATAGTGATTTAAGATTTTAATAAAGTGATAGTGATTTTATATTTTAAAAGTGTTGTTTCACCTACCTAGTTGTAAGACTATTTTAAATTTGCTTATTTACTGTGTGCTTATGATAAATAAAACAAAAGTAGTATTCGTATGTCAAGTTCTTTATTTTTTAATAAAAACTACAGGTATAGGTACACTTATTACATTACACATTAGGCACACAATCCTTTTTCTCAAGATACATTTTTAAACACAGGACATTTTTTAGCGCACATTGATTAACATGTTTAAAACAATTTAATTTATTTTTAATATTACTATATTCTTTATGTAGTATAGATAATTTAGGACATTGGCTTTCATTCAATTCTAATATACTACAATTCTTTACACCCAAGTTCTTTATCCACGTTACTTTCTCTAGACCTTTGACAACAATCTTCTTATTTTCCAGATAAGGTACGATTATACGTTGGAATTCTCTGTAGTCAATATATCCTTCGCTCCAATAAATACCTCTATTTCTTTCCAACCATTTGACCTGCTTTTTTTCATCAGTTGTTAAGTATTTAAACATGTACGGAGGTTTGATTAAAAACGTTTGTGTGTGCTCTTGAGTGGCCACCGCTAGTTCTTTAATAATAAAATTATTATTCAGGTCTTTAAAACCTTGAACATCCAATATAATAGTATCAGGATTCATGATATTTTTTTCACAGTATTGCTCAAGGGTTTATACTCAATTATACAGTCATTCAAAATAAGACAGTATGCTGAAGTCCGATCTGGTATATCCGTATTGCTTTCAATTTCCACTCTCACATCTACAACCGGACCTCCTTTCAAATTATCGGTTTGCCTTGAGCAATCTATTACAAACAATGGTGCTAACTCTTTAAATTGTTTTTCACTTAATAAAGGTTCCGAGCGACGTCCATAATACGACTGTTGGAATCTTGTGTATTGTTCGTATAATAAAGCAAAATTATTATTAGCAAAATTTATATTTAGATTCTCATATGGAAAATAGTTTGAATTTAGATACACTCTAACGTCACGAATATTGCAATGGTCAAACCGCGACATATCTGCGGACGGGCTATTTTTTCTATCCGTTTGTAAACCAATGATTACATATCTTGGTTTTTCTATTTGCGATGAAGTTTTTATAGACCAAGTATGTTTTGTAGTTTTAGGCAAAGCAGGATATTCATACAAATCCCAATTTCTAAAAATCATTTGTAGTGAACGATCTCTCTCTAAGACTTTAAGTAAACTAATCTTTTCTTTGTCTGAAACTTTAACATGTGGTACTCTCCATATGATTTTTTTAATCTGAACGTCTTCTATTACGTCACCTGTGTTAAGCATTACAGAATTTAAGTTAGTATTACTTCGTAACAATATCAGTTCATGTCTACTATTTATAACAACCTTCTTAAAATCTTCGGCATAACCTAGAATATTACAAAGTGGGATGGAAGCAGAAAAATTACCATTATTTACATTTTTTATACCATCGATATTCCAACCCCAAGCGTGGGATATTTTTGATTCGTTTTCATTCATCGATAGTAACGATTTCATTGTAGTAGTAATACCGACATTTTTTATTTTATCAATTTCCACTCCGTTTAGTTCATACCTTATATCTTGGAATAAATAGAGCAAAGCGTTGTTTGTAAATTGCACACTACTAGCCGTGTCTTTTTGATCATGTTTCTTGACGATGACGGTTCCTTCTAAATACAGGGTACTGGCTGATGGTAGTATGTATAGATCTTGCTGATTTATAGGAATTCTAATTTCATCATTTCTATTAAAACTTGTTACATAAGGTTTGTATGAATGAAATTCTATTCCTTCGACTGTGTTGTCATAAGTAGGAGTGGACAAAACATCTAAAATATTCATTTTAGTAAGCCAATTGTTTTAAGAAATAGTTTATTGTCTTCCGTTAATTTTATTCTTTTATTAGAGCGAGCTCTTATTTGCTTGATAGCTTGAGAAGTACTGTTGTTTTTAATTTGTTGCGATTCATATTTATTGTAGTCAATCATTTTTTCTTCTAAGATGTAGATAAAGTTGCACTTCTTCACCTCGCAAATTTATTAAACTATTATTTATATCTAACAGTCTGATATGTATGCAGCTTATATTATTCTGATTGATTGGAAAATATATTGCGTTTTTTGGTATTTCTATAATCCGATATCCTGGAGGTACGTTGAGTGCAAATTCATGCACTATGTGACTGGGTTCTCCGTTTATGTACGAACCACTCACAATATCACATTCGATCCTGATCACGGTTGTAGGCAAAATGTTAACTGGAAATTCGGACACATGCCATTTATTTGCTTTCAAAATCTGCTTTTTAAATCCCAATATACTAGCAAACGTATCTTCTTTATCAAAATTTATATTTTTAGTGCAATATAAAGTAGTTTTCAAAGTATTGTTGTTGCACTTTAATTTAATTGTGGCATCTTTTACTTCAGATTTTATATAATCGCTAATATCTTGCAATTCGTAACTGCCCTCAGGTATCTCAATAACTTGATTGGATCCATAATATAGCTTGTTATTTCTTGTATCAATATTTGGAATAGAATTAAATGTTGAAAAATGTAACAACGCACATTCATATTGACCATATAACTGCAGAGAGTTAGGATAGTAGGTAGATAAATCTGAGGAATTACCTGTAATCGACAAGGTGAGAGACATTTTGCAAATGGTTGAAATGAAAGACGATCATATGATTTATAGTTTTTATTCCAAAAATTTCTTAAGTATTTCAAACACAAGTGTCCGCAATTTACAGTATTAAACTTTTGTAACCTTTTGTAGTTATAATACACCTTATTGTTTTTAAAATACCTCATTAGTTCTGTTGGAGGTTTTAAATCTCCAAAGCTATCAAAATATTCACAATAATTATTTATTTTTATATAAGCTACCCAATGCGTACCTTCATTTATGGATTTGTCTAAGTTAACGACACCACATTCTATGTCTCTTGGCTTCCTCGGTAGCTGATCTTTCATATATACTCCTCGAAAGTATGGGATGTCTCTAGCATACTTTCGAATATCTATGTTAGTAAGGGCACGCTTAGGTAGCTTAGTATTTAGTTTTTTATAGATTTTATAAACAAACCTTTACCCTGTTTATATGATTTAATATATAAACCTTTGCCTAAAGCTAAAGCTTCCATACTCTTGTTATGTCTTTCAGTTTCTTTCAAATTTTGTTGAGCTGCTTTATAATCGTTAACTGTCTTAGCAATACCTGCTGCACCACCAGCCAAAGTTCCTAAGGCGGATAAACCAGCAAATATAGGGATTAAGGGTAGAATACCTCCAGTCTTTGGTACGGGTATAACACGAGGTATGCGAATATTTGGGATTTTCTTGGCAATTTTTTTTGCAACCAAATGAGCTGTGGTAATTAAAGATTTATCATCTTTTGGTTTGAGTTTTTTAATTTTAGATCTTATTTTTGACAAGAGATGGTTGAAACTCTTAATACCGGCACCTGATTTTAATTTAGCTTTCATAACTTTACTTACTAACCACGAACTTAGTTTTTCTCCTTTTCCTGCCGTTTTAGATTTTAGCCGCTGTTTAGCCATGTTAAGTAATTGTAAATCTGCTTTATGGCGATTTAATAAATCTGAATGATTTTCGTAAGCAATATCGTGTTGCATACAAGCTTCGTCTAGCTTGTTCACGCCTACGTCACCACGTTGTAATCGTTTTTGAAGTTTAGTGCCTGGACCACAATAATTGTAACCGGGCAAATGTAATTCAAAAGGCAGATTATTAATTATATTATTAACAAGTCCACCACCTTGCATTGTTTAAATCATAATGAAATGATAATAACTAAATTTATATTAAATATACTTTTTAATTTAACCTACAATGTCAGTTTTGTTAATCCAACTATTTTCTTCCTTGCTTAAACCCAACCATTTCACATACAGTTTCTTAGCTTTTCTTTTTAAAACCTTTTCTATCAAATAAGTGTTTGGACAGTTAGACTTTTGAAGTTCTTGTTCGTAAAAAGTTCCTAGTATTAGTTGCTTACGTTGATCTTCTATATGATAAGTCACAGGTATAGTCTTGTTAATCTTTTTGATAGTGAATAACTCAGTTGACCAATTGGGTGTGTACCCTTTCTCAAAAATATGTTTGTATTTGCTGATACGAACTTTATCGCCAATTTTAAACCTCGGTTTTCTCGAGCGGGATACCTGTTTTATTGTTTTTTTTATATTGTTTCTTATTGTATACTCGTTACGTTTATTAACATCACAAGGCTTACATTTTATAGTACGATGCTTTGTATTGTTATACATGTAAATTATATCTTCCAATTCTGAACCAAGCCATTTATAATTTCCATTAAAACTAAAACGTTTAAATAATTTATGTTTAATAGTTTTAATCAACCTCTCTACAATTGACGCTTTTTTAGTAGAAAAAGACGAGTAGTGATTAATATGATATTTTTTCATTAACGTTTGGAATTCAGCGTTATAAAATTCTGTTCCTAAATCAGTTTGTAAGTGGATAGGCTTGCGTTGGCTTTTGGCGAGTATTCGATTAAAAGCGTGAGTAACACAATCCTTATTTTTCGATTTTAGTGGTTCTGTCCAGGCGTACTTTGAAAAACAGTCAATAACTATTAAAATATAGCTATATTTTTTGTTGTAACTTTTCACGTGTTGCATATCTATTAAGTCAGCTTGCCATAAATCATCAATACCTTTTAGTATAACAGATCGACGTGGATAATTTTTCCTTGCCATTCTATGTATTTCATTTACAATCTCTTGTTTGGTCATTATGCTGATTTTTTTAGTTTAAAAAAGTTATCGACTTCTGCTTTCGTATAAAACTTGTCTTCTAAATGAGTCAAGATTTCTAATAACCCGGCTTTTAAAGTCTTTTCAGTGGAACTTTGAGTATCTCCTATGATTCTTGTACGTTGTGCCTCAAACAAATTGTCTAAGTTCATGTATTAGGTTGTCTTTAAATCGATCGACATATTCTTTGTTAACTGCATCGTCTGCTTCTAAAGGTAATCTGACCCCCCTGAGTCTAGAGTTTTTCAAATTATAATCTCCATTTTCAGATTGTATTAAAGCATTACTATTATACTCAAGTATTTCGGATAAACGTAATCTTTTATGAATGGTGTGTCCAAATTTATCTACATTCATGCTTGATGTCTTTCGTGTATAAAGGTTTATAGTAAAATGAATGAAACACACTTTATATCAATTATTTATTAATAATTTTATTTTCACGTAACTCTTCAATAATAGATATAATTTCATTATCTAATCCTGTGTTACCGGCATCTCTGGAAGCAATCAATAATTTCAACCTCTCTACTAGTTCATTAGGGTCATCCCAGTATATAAAATCTACATTTTTCCTCCACATTTTTGTCATAGGTAAACCTCTTCCTTTATATTTGCCACCTTGGTATGTGTTTTGGAGAGTAAAAAGTGGCTTTATAATTTGCATATATTTTTGACCTTTATTACTTTTGATTGGCTTCGAGCTGTCGAAGTCTCGACGATGAGCATTTGTATCGATCAGCATCGATTTGTAATTCAACAAATCACTTTCAGTTACCAAGTCTAAATCTACTTCTTTATTGAACAATAACTCTTTCAACCCGGGAGTTTTCCGGTATGCATGACCCATCACTGTGATTTTATCGTTGTTAATAGTTACACAAGCAGAACCCAGCATTAATTTCTTGTTTACAATACGTACACCAAATGGTACATCTAACGGCGCTTCTGTAGAAACTGACCAGGAAGATATATAGCTGTCTTCATTGTTATCAAATGATTCATACGAAGTGTTACTAACGTTATCAGGTTCATTTTCATCTGCATTACTAGCATTATGATTTTTTATACTAATGTCATCCTCCAATATTCGTTTGTCAAAAGAAGGAATATTTATATAATCGTTGGTGTCAGGTAAAATACTTTTGGCTTGCTTACTATTCTTAGCTATAAGGTTAAGAGGTTCTGTTACGGGCTTAAAAACTGAATCCAATGCTTGATTTTTATCATTTTCAAAATCTCTCATTTTTCGCACTTTTCTTTTGACAGCTTCTGCCGCATCAACAATTTGTCTTTTTAATTGTGTTTCCATTATATTAAAAGGTTGTATTCGAGTAAGAGTTGTATATAGAATAAATACTTAGAGAAGTTAATGGTCTTTAAATATGATTCAGATATTGCAATAGTATTTATATAGAATTATTAATCGAAAACGACGAAAGTGTCCAATTTGTTTCTATAACACCCATTATTTTTAGGACAATCTTTATTAATCACAACGTAGCTGAAAGGTTCATCACTCCATATTTTAGAACACATTTCACGAAAATCAAGCCATCTCATGTCAGTGTTAACGTGTTCTTCATAAACATGTTTCAAATTAATATCATCTTGCTTGAATAGTATGATTAAGTTAGCATTATCTCTCACTAGCTGTTTTGGTACCTTACTGTAGGTTTGGTTTAGATAAAAACAATCGATATACTTGTGTCTACCCATGGCAAAGTAATCACGCATATTATTTTGATTTTCACAAGCAACATCATCGAATATAATCACCGAGTTAGGTTTAGCATCCTGAACTTTTAAAACTTCATCACTTCCTTGATATTTGTGAAATGATGCGCCAGGCACATGCTGTAAAACCTTTTCCAAAAACATGTATTTAGGTTGGTGTAGAGTTTTTGAATAAACGTAAATATTTTGAAACTTTAAGCCATTTTCGTGTATAAGAAGTCCAATTAATAAATTTGTTTTTCCGCAACTTGACGGTCCACAAATAATGCATCGAATTGAGTTAGGTAATAATTCTCCATGTCGTATGACGTTCTTAGAAACATTGTCACATATAGTGTTTATCATTAATGATTGTGGCTGTTTAACGAATCTCATGTTTAATGCGCGTAGGTTTGATTTATAATGAGTAAATTAAATATGAACACAAACATTTATGACCACCACTTTGAGACGCACACGCGTTAATTCGATCATTGAATTGGAGCGCGTTATCACGACGGCGTTCTAAGATTTATTTCGTTGACAAATACAATGAAAAAATATTTTTGAAATCAATTCAACATGTCAAACGTATAATATTGGGCATTCTGCAACACCGATGTTGCGATGGCAAAACGGAGTTTTGCCGAGCAACAAGGTGGGGCAGAATGCCCAATATTATACTACTTGTCTTGTATTTTAGGTATATCTCCACAAACTATCTCCTGCTCCAAAGCCGACATTGTTGTGATAAAACTGTTTTCCAGGTTACTTATCTTAAACTTGAATTTCCGGAGACTTTGTACTTCCTTTGTAACTCCACCGAACAAGGAGTGTTTAAGGTTCTCAACTTCTCTTATTTCGAGCCCTAGCTCTTCTGCTAGTTGAGTCTTAATGTATGTGCGCATGGATCCTGGATCAAGTAACGCCCTCACTGTATTTCGTTTTCCACTGCTGCCCCCTGAAATTTGCACAACCACAGTTTGTAAAGCAATTGTAGAGACATTCGCTGCAAGATGGTTTGATGTCACTGTAATATCTTCACTTTCTTTTTTAGTGCAATTACTCGCTTCATTGTGTAGACTGGGACATAGTATAAGTAAGTGACGCTTACCACACTGCATGCACTTTATAAATGTCTTGCAAGCCTTGGCCAGATGACCTTTTCGGAGACAGTAAAAGCAACCACCATTCTTTTTTATAGCTTGTCTTTTCTGTTCTAGATTTAACTCATTTGCCTTACCACACTCATGTGTATTGTGGGCCTTATTACAGAAAAAACAAAGCTCCTTACCTTTTTGCTTGTTGCTCTGCCTCTCATTTACCTTTTGTGTTTCATTCACCAGGCATGCTGCAGTCGCAGGTGGTGTGCAACTGGGTTCATATAGAAGTTCACCTTTGGCCAGCTGCACCCTTCGCTCGGCATTCACTTCACTCTGTAAATAATCTATTAGTGACCCTAACTTTGAGCAATTCGCTATTATTGGTTGTTTGCTCCATGACAGTAATGTGGTCTCTGGTAGGGCTGATTCGATCAGAGGTAATAAAATACATTCGTATTTTTCTTTAGCAATACCTAAACTTTCTAATATTTGCAAGTTAGTTGTTATTTTGTAAAACAAAATATCTATTTCTAGGTTATTTCTGCTTGTGACTAATTTCAAAAGTTCTCTTACATATATTTCTATCAACATATCATTGTTAGCAAACCTTTCCTTAAGAGTTGTGATGACCGTCTTATAATTGTCTTCTGTCGGTGGAAAACTTTCCACGAGGGTCCTCGCCTTGCTTCCTGACGACATCGCTTGGGTTAGGTATTGGAATTTCGTCTCGGCGTCCATATTGTTATCCTCGTGGATCTTCTTAAATTGTCCCCAAAAACTAAGCCAATTCCGCGGATCATCATTGAACTCCCTCACTTGCAATTTCGGCAGGTTAAGTTTACTAGAAGTCGGCGCCGTCTGGTAAATTGGTGTCGGTGAATCTTTTTGAAATTTTGCTTTCACCTTCAGCCATCTTAATTTGTAATCGTCGGCGTCGTCACAGTCTTGCTCGTACCGTTCATCTTCTGAAATCAGCATTCCCTCCTGTATTTTACCATCCAGCTTCTCCATCTCGATTATTTTTGCTTGGAGAAACTCGAGATCCTCAGCGGTGATCGTTGTTTGCTCTTTCACTGCTGATTCATGCCTTGTAAATACGCGTCGAAGTTGAGCGCGTTCTCTCACCCATCTTTTTATTTCTTCCGTTTTGGTCGCCATAATGTAGCGGATCGGATGATCTACTACTCAAAATAACTGCAGGTTCTTTGGTTTGGGTGAGATAGCAAACTCGTTGGTAAAGTTACAGGAACAGGGATTTATTTGCACATATTTACATTACATCGTTAGTCTAGTTGTACGAAAAAACTGAACACAAAACCTCCACCACGCCCTTCTCCAACAGGCATCTTTCAGGGCTTCTTTCAAAGGAACTAAATGCACGGCCAAACAATTATTCCGCACATTGGTATTGTACGACCTAAAGAAACATTCATAACACTGTACGTTTAATAATTTTGGCGTTGCTAAAGCAAATAAAAACCTTGAGTTGTTGCTACTGACTCTTCAATTCCATGAAATTCTGCACTACAGGCCCCTTACAAGTAAATTTGTTCCAAGAGTCAGGCTTGACTGGCAACATTTCTCCGGGTGAATTTGTCAGCGCACTTGGTTGCAAACGTTACGCAACGCTGCAGTACGGTGCAGGGGGGAATAATGGGAGTATCGCCCACGCAAGTGGGGCACAAGATTGAGCTGACCCACTCCGCGGGCTCGCGCGGCTCCCGGCCTATGCGCCATTACGCTTACAAAAGGGAACTTTGTAGAGTTTAAGTTGCGCGTTCTTTGAAGTGGAATGCCTCTTTTGCTGGATCACCTGAGTTTTATAGTATTTAGAGGTAAACGACAAAGTTTTTAGTTTGTTTTTTTCTTGTTTCATTTTACCCCGTCAGTTGGTGTAAGCGCTGTGTTTTCTTCGTCTATATTTTACTTATCCACTCCTATATCAACCGTCCTCTTACACACACTCTTCTATCTTGAAATAAAACTTAATAAACACAAGTTCTTATTGGAAAGAACGACGTCACACTTTTTAGTTTCCGAGCTTGTACTAGTTTCGAATAGAATTGTCATTCTGTAACCGTTGAATGCAAACCTACTTGTACTACTAATATCTGCATACATAGGTAGATAATATCTAGGAATCGCGAGCAATGGATGCCAAAGAGATTTTGGCAACGCCACTACAAGCTGTATTTGTGCTATACCTACTATTAAGGTCGTGTTTAGTCATGTAAACAAGTTGATGAAGGAGAGTGCTATTCGGGACAATTGCACGCATTACTCGTGACAGGAGCTTCTGGTTAAGGGTGTGAACTGCCATGTCACGTTGTCATTGCCGAATACTAATTGAAAATGCTTTGCGTAGCAAACTGTGTTAAAATATAAGTTTTACGAGTATATTCTGTTTGGTTTTGTATTATTACATTTACATTTACTTTTTTTCGATTCTTCTACTTTTTATGGCGTATAAGTGGGGAAGGTGTCTCTCGTTTCTCTCGATTTTAAACTTGGAGAGAAATATGTAGGGAAAATGCTTTATTAAATTGTTTCTTTGGAAGCCTTTGAAAAGTACATCTACACGAAGCCGTTGATGCGGTGGTGTGGAAACACTAGTGGTTTCCCCAACCTTCGCTGGGCTTCAGGCCACGTGCTGTATGTAATTTCTAAGTGACGTCACTGTTACGTCACTGCGCATGCTGCGATGCGGTTCATCGCAAACTACCTTGTTACAAAACTATGTAGCTTAAGCATAAGCGGCCAACTACATACTCGTATTTTTTGCTGGGATTCAGCGCCTTCCCTCGCACGTAAATTGTTTTTCGTGAGAAAATGCATTTACGCATCTCCCGCCACAAGCCTGGGAGAGGCGGACGGGGTATGTCTGGCTCGAAGGCCAGACGGGGCGTCGCTACCGCTAAAACCTCACAGTGTCTCATCTCACGACGAGGGCAGTGATGCAGGACCGTTTCGCGCAATACCCTCGCTAGTCGATCACACTTGTCAATGGGTTGAGTACACGTCTTCTGAGGTCCTCCAGCATGTGGGATTATTCTAACCAAAACTATATTAACTGGTAGGTACAATGTCTATTTTAAAATAAAAGAGAAACGTCAAATGAAAAATGTTATTTAACTACTTTTAAATTGATATGCAGGTAACCTGTTATTTCTATGTTAAACACTGGCAATTCAAGTTAAAACTAATTAGTATGGATATAACATTTTACTTGCGAATTTATTTAAAATTCAATACCTACCGGTTAGGCGACACTCGCACATACAACTTTTTCTACAGTTGGTTTATGTATAATCCTATACAAAACTACAAGCTACTAGTAAACAAAACCTTATAAGGGTAGCTTTGTAAGGTCTAGAAAAAGACATTCTGGAAATCGACTTTTCTAAATTTACGATTAAATATGAAGATCCTACAAAAAAAATTGCCGCGCAGCTAGATGTTAATCCTAGAATAAAATGTATTTATCTGGACTTACTAAAAAGACCCATTAAAAGTTTTACGTTAGTACCCAGTAATTCTGTGTAAGGTTATATTTTTCCTCGGTGTTGCACTCTATGTATACGTCATTTCTCCAATCTGGCATGGACTCGCATCAAATATTCGGTTGAACAATTCGCGAAAGGCCCACATCCACACGTTTGAGGTTACAACTCGTTTAATAGTTAATCAAACACTGTATCATTCATTCCGCGCGCTGAATAGCTCCAGAGTTGGACCAAATGTTTACCTTCGTCCAGTTAGCGATTCATAGTCGTTTGGGTAATTAGTGTAATTGGTGTAGATTTTTTTTGTGATAGATTCTTGTTATGCTTTTTTATTATCAAATTGATTGAAGAAGTTGGGCTCTTTGCATATGGAAAAACTCCATGGAAGCTCTTAAATATTGAGTCAGTATTAGGCTGATGTCTTTCGTATACGTGTGGTAAAATAGTGGCCCAAGTAGACTACCTTGTCTAAGTCTAATAACTATCTTAAAAAAAGCAAATTTTATTCTTGTTTGTTAACCAAAATATAAATAAGTTTAATTTGGAAAGTAAGCTTATTTATATTTTGGTTTCCATGTGATTGATTGTAGAGTTTTTCGCTCGTTACGTAACCGATGGGAATGTTTTTCGTGTTGTTACCCGCATGAATACGGAATGGGCATATCGTTTGCGTTCCGGCTTGCCATCGCGTCGCACCACGTGTCGTGACGTCATTACGATAACTGGGTTTGTTAAACTCGGCGTTTTCGCGTTTCCCCATAACGTAACGTAATACTGAAAAAATTATGGTGTCGTATACCTACCATATGTAGATCCTAGGTATTCCTATCAGTAGTATTGGTGAAATCCATTAACAATTGGTTATGCTTCTTCGTTAAAAGTAACCTAAAGCCATACCGAACGTCGAACGAAGCCATTAATTTAAAACTCGTATTGCAATATTGTAGTAAAATGAAAGCAAACTGCTCTGTGCCGCGTACTTACCATTTAATTGGGTAAACGTGTTGAACAGGCCACGTAACGCAGTAAGGAAAGTACGTGAGACTTTGCCAGCAATGCACACGCCTGCTAAGCAAAGCCGACTTCGCAGCGGAGGCGCTAAGTAGGTTAACGCTAATTGGGTTAAGAGCCGCGTCTCCATGCCGTATGACTCCATATTTACTTCGCATATCAGAACAGCGCCTCGCCTAACTCAATACCACGCGTAATTGGATAATGGCTGTAATCTCTCCCGCGGCCTTGCGACCGCTCCGCCCGGAACGCTCTCCGTGCGCGCTCGCCTCTACACTAAACAATAATCTTCTTCTTCTCCTTTACCATTTCCTACTAGGTGGGGTCGGCACAGCCTGTTTTTCTCTTCCACGCCACTCTATCAACCGTCATCTCCACATTCACTCCCTTCTCATTCATATCCTCCTTCACACAATTCATCCACGTCTTCTTTGGTCTACCTCTCCTTCTGCTACTTCTTACAATCATATCCATACTTCTCCTAGTCACATGCATCTCCTCTCTACGCATTACATGTCCGTACCACGCTAACCGTCCACTCTTCACTTTCTCTGACACAGGTGCCACTTTCACACTAAACAATAATATTAAACAATAATGTATTAACAAAGCCTGTTCCTAAACTAGACGGTTCACGTCTTGGCAGCGGGGGCCTGCTCGTCGATGGGGTCTAGCTTGGGCTCCTCATACTTGAAGGAGGGGAATGAAGTCATGTCTAAACCAACAAACTGCTCCACCAAACACTAGCCTCACTCTTCCGACCAGTCAGTCAAAGGTGTACGCAAATTAGCCCGAGTCTAACGCATCGAACGAAACAAATTTCAGAATACTGTAAAAATACTTATATTTCGTTATTACAACACTAATATCATACTCGCACACTTGTCCACGTCAAATCGTCGAAATCCGCCGTCCTCCTCCTTGACTGCAAGACGTTAAGCGCGTTAGACTCTAACTATTGTACGCTGTATCTCAACACGTTTAAACCGACTCGGGTAGTTCTAACCGTGATGACTCTACGCCTATTTCGATGCACAGCTGTTTTGGCCCACTATTCCCAATTACTAGCATTGGACTAATACCAAACGGTAATGACCTGTTTCCGCGCGATATTAGTCTCTATGCCGTCCGCGTTAGGTGTCACATTGGCGCGCTTCCGCCAAGGTCAAGGCAGTTACTCAACCGACCGGTCGTGTGCGAGAGTGGTTGCATAATTTCACCCGGTTTCTGCTCCATTCGCTCGAAGATGTCAAACTCGTTCTATGGACTCGTCTCGCTCTAGATGGATCAACTGAATTAATTGCCAAGAATATCTTACTTTTTACTCCGTAATCGATTCAGGAAAGTTTATTTCATTATCCTCACTGTTGAGAACTGTCCGAGATGGAGACAAAAGAAGGTGATGAATAATTCACATCTGTTTATTAATGAAAGGGCGATGGAGCGAGGAATGAGTTGAAGAGACGTCGAGGAAATCACAGACAGACCTCTGCCGACCCGATTGTGCAGTCATCTCAACTAGAGCTCTAAGGATATTTCTTTGTCTGAATTAGTTTTGTCAAACCCTATTCAGGAGCTGACTTAATAAGTTAATTAACATTATTCGTTCGCACGAAATGTTAATGGAATTTTGTACAAAGTGGTTAGTTAATGTTGGTCTGCTGCAAACTCATTAACGAGAGGAAATTACACGAATAACTTGCCAACAAACATTTTGTAATAAATTCGGCTAAGATGATACGAAATCACTCAAGTTACGCAACACTCGATGCGGTCAGTCCTCGGATGGGTGACCAGTTTTAATATGTGGTGCTCTCACCATACCGTACCTGGTATACGGTATCATATCGGAATTTACACTGAAAAAGCTGGTGAATATAGTGTTTGGAACTGTTTTGGTGTAAAGATCGGAAGAAAGTGTTGAATGACATTCTGTTTCATTAGACGATGATCGGGCCGTGGTCTCAACAGCCTCTATAAAGTATCTACTAAAAACAGCGGTTAAGTTTTATCATAGATTCAGAAGCAGCGTAAAATGCTCGAAATCATAGCTTCGACTATTAGCTTAACAAATAAGTAAAGAGAATTACATAATTGGAAAGAACAAACAAAACTTTACGTAAAAGCTACGATTAAAACTTGCACTCGTGACCCAGTTAAGAAGAAAATGTGCTTAAAAGCTACTTAGAAGTTTGCGAATTATGCTTCGTAAAAGAACAATTGATTTTGACAAGAGTTTTTAAAAAGATTTATTTTAACTTTCTTCTGATTTTATTACCTTCGAGTTGAAACATTTTCCGTGCATGTTTAGAGTTGTATGAAATGTTCGAGAATCGTTCGTAATGATATTGTTGGTACTATTTGCAAATACATGTTCTCAACCTACTCAAATATTTTTATATTTCCTTATTTTATCATATTAAGAAAACGAGTGATAAGTTAAAGGAACAACGTTTATTGTGTTATATGAATAATAAAATAAG
The DNA here is from genome assembly GCA_035578125.1 of Mellilla xanthometata. Lineage (NCBI taxonomy): Eukaryota > Metazoa > Arthropoda > Insecta > Lepidoptera > Geometridae > Mellilla > Mellilla xanthometata. The sequence goes on along the minus strand of JAPUBQ010000016.1, from coordinate 13,220,577 downwards.
CGATTGATTTGATTTTAGTCAGGATATAAAAAAACGGACACAACAAATTTCGGTTTCCGTCGGAACATGAGTCGAGGGACCATTGTACCTACCTCGTATCGCAAATTTCACGGTCTAAATGTGTAGTATATTTTTACCTTGTATCTCACATGGCTGTATGTGGATCAACGTACCTTCAAGTCCCCTAGGGTATACGCTAGAGCGCTCTGAATTTTCTATTTCTGGCGTAATTCTGTCGAGTCGTTCCTCACTATCACGTCAGTCTTTAATATTATCATTATCATCATCATCATCAGGATGAATATCCACTTTTGTAACTCGGCTATAGACTACCCCGACCGGTTGACTGTGACAAAGATAGACCTGGAATATAGCGTTTGCACAAGATCTGTGAAAAACACAATTGTCATGTAACAAATTACCTTAAATCTTTTGACGCTAACAAATCGCTTTTCGGAAATACCATCCAATCAGTTAATTCATTAGTTGAATGAATCGCGCGAAATGAACCCGAGAATGACTGAAGCAATTTAGTTTGGATGGCGAATACAAAATTTGTGTTAGTGCCTTCCAAACTTGGAAATTAAGTGTGACTACTCCGATTGTTCATTAACTTTCTTCAGACGTTTTTGATTGGGTTACGGTTATGGTTAATAAGTATTCAAAACGATGTAAACAGGAAATTCGTCCCGGAAAATATCCCCTCGCAAACCCGGCGCGCGGACTCGGAAGTGAAAACAGAATATTCAAGATGAATCTCCGGGATTGCGAGATTCCAACCGCATAAGCCGACTATACGGGCGCCGTAATGCCAAGTGACAGAAACTAAGAAGAGCTATTAGTTTCCTCTGGAACTGCGAGTGGCGTCCGCCGCCGGTTCTTCGCAAGACCACCTACTTGCGCTACAATGCGCGTAATCAATTCCACCCATACAGGTTTTCCAACATGAGGAAAAGCAGCGATAGTGCTAATGCTTCCTTTAGCAAGAACAACTTTCGTATTGAGATAATAATTTCCGTAAACACGAAAAACTGAATTTCAGATTTGACTATAATTTGAATTGTAGTTTGAGCTAATCAAACTACAATTAGTGGAATTCTTTCCAAATCTAAAAGCTGTTTGACTTTCTCACGTTTTCAATCATCGGTGTCTAGGTCAGTAGTAAACGTTGCTGACCTGATAAAACTTTGCTTGCTAATTTTAGGCTTACAGCTAGGCATTTTAACAGCAGGTTGCATAAACAGCCACGCTATCTAACGGTGAAGCATGCCTAGTCTGGAATGTTAGATACTTGGCGAGATATTTTCAACCTAAAGGTGGTAGTTTTAGTAGACAGGCGAACACTAGAAAATACTTTTTCCGGATGTCCTCGTTCAGTGAGAATCTTTCACGAACTTTTCGCGGACTATCTATCGATCGGAGCATGCAGGCGCCTTCGCCAAATGAATAGGGCATCGTCACGCATTGGGCACACCCGCGATACAGACTACAGGGGGTTTATCGAGGGCAGCATTATTGCGGGCACGGCGCGGTTCAACGCGAACACAGCACAAAGGTCGGCTTGAGATTGATGCCCTTCAACCCGTGCCGTGTACGAGGGGTTTTGTACCTCAGTTTAGGTATAAAATATATGCTTATCTATTCGTCATACTAAGTAGCGCCTGTAGCTCCGCTAACTAATCTGACCATGGGCGCTACATTATGTCATCTTTGAGTTAAATCAGAGACTTTCGAATTGCGAGAAAACTTCAGATATTGTAACACCATAGCTAGGCACTAAGAATCTATAGCCAAAATACTATATCTTGTAGTGGCTTTGTGGGGCAAAAAAATTCAGCAATGTTTTTCACAGATTTGATCTAAATCCAAAGTAAGTGTCTCTGTTGAATATTGCTGGCCCCCCTTAAACCGGTAATGTAATTTCTAAGTCTGAGTAACATCCGTGCAGTGTCGGCTGTAAATTCCCGCCTGTAATATTCACTTTGTTTTATGGGGAGGATGCTCGCTCCCTCAGGATGACGGGAATTTATTCTCAATGCTCGCCATTTGTGTTATGGCATTCTTATTTACCGTTGTGCCTGATTACCATTCCTTTCCATTCATTGTGTGCGTTCTCTTCAGTTTATTATTGGTAGCTATTACTGACTTGTTCATGTTTGTTTGTTAATTCTTTACGGTCACACAGGGTCGTGAATTGATTCGTGTAACATTAAAGAGATGGAAGGTTAGTCTGCGTGTGCTTAGACTTGCCTCCCGTTGGGCGTGGATTTGATACTTGCTAATGAGAGTGAGAGTGTCTTTGACTTGTGTGGAAAATATACTACTATTCGTATCTACATTATGTATGTTATAATTTATGAATGTATATTTATTGATGAAATTTGTTATCTTAAAAATTGTTGTCATGTAAATGATTTTTAACAAATAAATGAAACTTATCCTCGTAAGAAGGGGTACAGCGATTGTGGCTCGGTAGTAATACCGTATGTTTTTTCATCAGACGGCCCATGGTTCGATCCCAGCCCCTACACCAGTGACTTGTTTTTCAATTTATGTGTGGATTTGCACTCGCTTTACGGTGAAGGAAAACATCGTGAGGAAACCGGCATGTTTGAGGACCACAATATCCGAAGACGTGTGTCATCTGCCAACTCGCATTTGGCGAGCGTGATGGATTATGTCCTATATCTCTCTCCTCGTGAGGGAAGGCCCCGAGTCTCTGCAGTGGGAACGTATAGAAGGCTGTTTATGTTAATAAAGGGTAAATCCTAAGGTCTCAGCTCGTTTATTTACTTCATGTTTTCTAATGAACAGAATCGCGTCGTAATGGTCTTGAAGAAGGACTACTTAGGAGTTTATCACTGCCTGGAGCCGTTACGTTAGCTCTGTCCAGACCCCCGGGGGATGTATAAACATTATACGCTCTAATGGTCACAAAGAGACTGCAGTTTGTTACATGCTTTTGTAGTATTTCTAGAAATATTAGTTAGTGGAAAAGTTTGTGCGCTTTTTGTTCTGACTTTAACTTGGTCTAGACGTTTTTGTAGAAGTAGTTTTGGTTCAAAATGTTAGTGAATCGCGAATGCTAATCTTGTCTTTAATTTCAACAACGTCTATCTAAACTTCAACGTTTAACCTGAATCAATAAAGAAAACATTTCAACGTTGGTGTCTTCTCTCTTGCACCACTAAATAAGTGCATCAATCTTTCAAATTATTTCTTTACTGAACCAAGTTATACATGAAGTAATTTTCTGTTGTTAATACTCAACGTCCTATGAAATGCGCGATGAAGAAAACTTTTGTGCACATGAATGTTTGTTACTTCTTCACGCTCAAACGGCAGAAGTGATTTTCATAAAGTTTGGTGTGAAGATAGACTAGACCTTGGATTATGTATAAGCTACTTTTTATACTGAAAAATGTGGTTCCCTTGGGATATGCATATAGAAGTTTTCTATTGTTTTTTCTGGTTAACCCCATACTGAACCATTTCTAGTTCGTATTATGGTTGCAAATCCATATGAAATACATACATATGTTATATAGATACACCCAGACCGACAGCCAACAAACTTAGTTAAGCACAAAGATGTTGGCCACGCCGGGAACCGAACCTGGAACCTTCTGAATGGCAGTCCGGCATGGTAACCATTACGCCAACGAGATCGTCAATTAGAAAGAAAGAAAGAATGAAAAATGGTTTATTGTGCACAGACTTCTGAGTTTGATTTACTCTAGTTTTAAAGACTCCGGGTGATAGTTCACTAGTAACGGTATATTTGTCTTGTCCGCAGGTACGACGGAGCGAGCATGCCTGATCACGGGCTCCGTGGATGGCATCATGGTGGTGCTGGACTTCATCATGGAGAAGATCAAGGAGAAGCCCGAGCTGGTCAAACCGTTCCCCGAGGGCGTCGACACAAAGATGCCGCAAGATAGGGATAAGCAGGTGAGAACTCTTCGCTTTGTGGCTTTTTTTTGCTCTAAATAGGTCAGCGCAATAGGTTAACCACAATTCACCAGATGGTAAGTGACATTGAGGTCTACGGTGAAGCGCGCTTACCTAGAAGGTACCGATTCACTCTCGCCATGAAAATCGTTAGTTTATTATAGTCATTGGGGAACAGGCAATTCGGCAGAAGTTCCAAAGTTTGGCGGTTCGGTCAACAAAGGTAAAGGCAAAACTTAGTGCGTGCCCTGGGCACCTCAACTGTAAACCGATGCCGCCTTGGCGTTTCTCTGCTCGACCGATAGTGAAAGAGGAATTACTTCATGTAATTCATTCGCACACTCGCCGAAATGCAATCGATAGAATACCGACAAACTGGCAACAATGCGGCGGTGCTCCAGGCTCTGCAACTTTGCCTTGCAAAGATTGTCGTTGCGTATAAGCCATAACTGTTATAACTGTGTCTCCATAACTGTTTCGACCAAATCTTTGGATAACTGATAATCTAATCAATCATCATCATGATCTACAGCTATTGAACTGAGGGCATGTAGCGCCTGTAGCTCGGCCAAGTAAGGTGATGAGACGCGATCGTCAAAGTTAGGCAATAGTCGATGCGGACAGTCTTAATATGGGGAACCATGCGAAATAAATGTTTCTCGTATTTAAGGAGTGATATTTACATTTGAGTCGTATCTTGGTCGGATGAAACGTAAAACTAACCATATTATAATTATTGGCCTATGTGTGTATGTATGAGGATATTTTGTATCTAGCACGTAGAACAATGATTGCATACAATAGTGTCCGTTGATTTCCTGCAACATGTACATTAGATGATAACGTTATATGCTTATCTTCATGTAATGTGTACATATGTATATGTATAAAACACGCCGCAGCCCGTACCAATCTATAATCTTCTTCTTCTTCGTGCTAAGTGGCCAAGCTCTGGTGTCGATTTGTTAAGCCGTTCGTAAGCCTCTAACTTGGCTTAACGTCTGCTTGTACTGAGACTAACAGCCGGGACCTACAATTTAACGTGTCATCCGGACCACGATAGCGGCCAGATGATAATGCCGCTTTTAAAAGACGAGTAGTTAGTTAGTTAAAAGAGAAGTATTGTGCATGGTTACCCATCCAAGGACTGTCCGCATTGACCGTTGCTTAACCTTGATGATCGTGTCAGATCACCTTAGCCAAGCCACAGGAGCTGCGCTACCATATATCAATAACTATCAATGATAACAAACACTTCCCTCTGATAAAGATGACGAAATGTTATGATAACGCTTATCTCGTACGTGATTAAAACATGCAAGCGTTTTGTTAGGTATAACAGAGAAAAAATAAGTTAATTTTCACTGTGATATTTAACCGATTATCTTTTTAATACCTCTAAAAATATATTTGGTCAAAGATGGTGTACTCTTTTACAATTTAAATTAAAACATGACAACCTACTTAGTACACTACCAAGATTAAGCTTTTCTTCCAAAAGAAAACAATATTTAGATAAATCTATATATAAATAAGTCTGGTTTTCCTTCTGACGCTATAACTCCAGAACGCACAAACCGATTTCAACGGTTTTGCATTCATTGGAAAGGTCTCGGGCTCCGTGAGGTTTGTAGCAAACAAAATTTAGGGAAAATTTCTACTTTGTGGCGAAACGGAGTTCGCCGGGTTTGCTAATATATATTTGTTGTGCCTCATAATATATATATTGTTTTTTTTTTCATAATATATATTTAATTAATAAGTAACTAAAATAACACCCTGATTAAATAAAACACATTCATGCTTTGAATCAAATAATTAAGTAATTCACAAAATAATGAGTCTGAAAATATCGCAAAATTCTTACCGATTTGGAAGTGTGTTTGATAAGCCGTTATCAATATTCGTGACCTCGATAACCAGTTAGCTTGATGTGTATGTTTCGCACAAATAATATACATATCTACCATTATAACTTTATAGGTTGGCTAGGCTGTTTTTTAATTAGGCATTCAGTCATAAATAACACAAAAAATTTTTTTTCAACCACATTTTATTTAACTTTCTTTATGACTTATTTTATGATACTGAAAAATAAATATACTTTAAATACTTTTGTTGAAATGTTTTAACACATTGAAATAGACTAACTTTTAAATATTTGACGTGTAATTCTATAATTTTAAATAAATGGTTCATGTTTGTTTGGGTGGCAAACCCAGTTATCGTTTACCGATTGAATTCATCGAACAACAAGATCGTACGATCAACAATTTAACGAATTATTCAAAATGTGTAACTTTCTTAGTCCCAAGTTCTTATTGTCTTTGGGGAAATCCATGTAAATTCAGCAATACATACGAATTTCACACAAACTAGTGTAATCAAATAAGAACAGCCTAGGTGGTATCTTGTAACCTAGTTTGATGTTCTCGGTTTACAAATGTGCCCAATTTATAGCCTGGCTAAGGGCAAAGGAACCAATTATGGACCAATTCAGGTCAATAATTTCGCCCCGAATTGACGCACGAAACTCTATTCGTGATTGCCTTATGATGTTTAGTATTTTTTCTATTGGCTTTCGAGTCTAGGTCGTCTTTCGAAGGCTTGGCATATTATTATTAAAAACCTACAGCACGCAACGTTTTTGATTGCCTTTGAGTTTTAGTAACTTTCCTATTATCGTAGTGAAGACTAACTGGAATTAGATTTAGGCCCTGTAAAGTTTATAGTTCTTTATAAATAGCAATCATTTTGAACTTAGTCCACCCTTGTACTGGGAGCAACTATCCAATAAAAAATCGCCAACGACAACGAAATAGCAATAGAACTTATTTATATTTGTCAAAATCACGACGTCTACACGAATAGGTAACGTAACGTAACAGACAATTACTACTACAAGAAAAATATGGACCACTTTTTGCAGAGATTCTTCTTTCTCTCAGACAAAAAGACACAGCCCGGGTCCCACACTACAACTTTGAGTCAAATATACAGTTTCTTGAAACAAAGGCATACAATTCTATGGTATTACCGCAATGACCATAACATCGCACTCTGAAAAAACAATATCTAAGGAGAACGGCCACTTCACACTTCACAAGCTTCCTCCGCAAGCCATTTGCCATTTTATTTACCCACAAAAGTAAAGCAAAACTCCATAACGGACATGATAAAACAATCCCCTTGCAGCACCCGGCCCCGGGCGATAACAATAACTAAACACCCTAAAGTTTGCTCAAGGGTGACACGGAGTGGAACCCACCGACGATGGTACAAAAATTGGAAACACAATCATACGGTTGGAAAATATAGAACCAAGTCCAGAGTACATAAAGAAAGCGTACCGCTTTGATTAGTTACGGGTAATGATAACAGTGCTCTAAAACTTATTAACAGTTTAATATACAAAAACCTATGTGATTCGCCGTAGGGGAAATAATTCTTAAAACGACTTTGCTGCTATTGGTTTTACCACAATTTCCGTCGCACATCCCAGTCGGACATTAGTAGCGGTAAACGACCACCGGCTACGTTATATTCTGTAGGTACAGCTTTCATCTGTTACTGCGTATCTCCATGCTCTGTAATTTCCCCCGCCCACAAAACATACGGATTCGTTTTGGCCAGCTTTGGGATTTTACTAAGTGTTGATTTCTATGCAAATCGCGCACCACCCTCGCCCCCGTCGCCCCACCGAGTCGCCCAGGGTTGCCTGATGCGAGACAACTTGGCTACTTAAACTGTTCTTAGTTAATCACCACAGACTTACTAACATAGAATGTCGTAGTTTCTACATCTACTAGAGGTAGATAGAAGCTAAGTTTGAAGAAAGGGAAAAGCGTAAACCAACAAGTCAATATTATGCCATGATTATTAATCATATGTAAGAAAGTATTTCACACCGAGATAAATGTTTTTTACTAAGTAAAGCAAAGAATTTGATCTTCGAATTAACGTTTTAGATTCGCGGGCGGAACTCTTACTAGGTTCTCTTGTTTCAACTCCAAGTAATTTTAAGAGTTGAGCATCAGAGTAAATCAGTATCTTCTAGGTCAGCCTCCTCTGTCTTAGGCCACAACGTCGTTATAATTTCAATTCCATCAAAAAATACAACTTCCGAACCACAGTCGCTATCACTTGTCACATATGCGTGTGCATCTAGCGCCATGGCTATCACTAAATTGCTTTAAGATTGATCCACTGCTCCAGCGCTTGCTTCACGGGGAGTCAACCGGCCAGCGGGCGCGCTGACCCAAATTGTCAAATAATATAGTTGTATAGAGTCGAAGGGCTTCAGAAATAGTGGCCGGTCCCCACTGCTCGTTAATGTGCTCTTTTGTTGTGGATTTTATTACCGCTTTTTTATTGCTTGCTTTTTATTTTATGATATTGTCGTAATTTACGCAGTCCTCTAATGTTTGTGGTGTGAATGTGTAGACAACATAACTTTCTTGTTTCCTATCCTATTTTTCCATTGTTCTGTTTTCATTGGGATGTAGGTTTTGGGTAAGAATTAAAAGAACACGTATTGAATATATTTCACTCGGCACTATTGGATTTAGTTACATGAATTTCTTATTAGAAAACAAACATCAACCTCTTAATTGTGTTCTGATTGGGCTAAAAGTGCTGTGAAGTTCTGGTGTAAAGATATTTCAGATACTTCAACTGTAGTGTCTCCGGCACATCTGATCTCCGGCTGCATCTGAGTTGCCAAGAGTTAGCGTAGTGGTAGAGCATTTTCTATGCTCGCCTGGCTTGCGATAGCAAGGGTAATAACCCTCAAGTTGAAGAATCTGTCACCAAGCACCTAACGGTGTGTACCGATAGCATCCTTGAGAGGTAATATGTCCAGACTGCGCATGTTCCAACTCTGGTCATAGTGTTGCTAATTCGTTTGATTACGCCGCCTGCTGGTCAAATGCCTATCTGTATTGTGTAAAAAGCCATTATATACATAAAAAACACATTATTATTGTTATTTCCCAGTAAGTTTCCGGGTTAGTAGCCCTGTGAGCAGCAACAGTATTCAGGTGGCTCGCAAGGCGGTGGGGTGCCTCATTGTAATTCGGTATTGTGTTTTTGACAGCCCCCTAGTAATTGCCGAAAAGGCTTGCCGCTTGAAAGTTAATTGGTGCGAACGACTGACCCATTATTTGTGCGGTTTTCCAAAGAATTCACTACGTTTGATTCAGTAATTTGGAAAATAACTGACCCATGATTTGATTTTGTAACTTGTTAGTGACCTGGTAGTGTTATTGTAAGTCCAATAGAATGAAGAGGATTTAAAAAAAAAAGTATCGTCGACAATCTGCCCAAAACACAGCTTTAAATCTGTGATTTGATATGTTTCGATCAAGTTCAATGATGTTGCTTTTCTATTCGTAACATTAGATTCAAAGGTTTCCTCACGTGTCAATAAGTAGGTCACTTAATTATTAGTTAACTAATTGTACTCAACTTAGTACAATTACATAGTTGTATTATTATTGTTCAGTAAGAACTTGTATTCACGCTTGTACAAGTGAAACTAGAACTAGCATAACTTGTTGTTTACTTGCTGGGCTTCACACATCAACTATGGCATAATGAATCGAATCTGAATCGGGGTCGTGGCTTCGATCCCCGTGGGTCAACGAGCTCGAGGTTTCGGTGAAGGAAAACATCGTGAGGAAACTATAGCATGGTGTAGAAAATTTTTTGAGTTTAGCCTGGCTAGCAACCACCCTCAAGTTGTAAAGCCAAGAACCTAACAGTGTGTTTCGGTAGCCTCCTTGAGAGCTAGTTATAGCAGACGCATGCTCAACCTAAGGCCACATAGTAAGTAGTAACTCTTAAACTTTATTATGGTTACGCACCTTACCACCACCGTCTGGTCACATATGTACCTAGCTACAGCTAGGAGTAAACAAAAGATAAATCCTGAATCGGTTGTAGCAAACAGGAACTACCTATAGTATACGTTACTAATTAAAAGCAACGCTAATGACGTCGGCTGATCTTTCAGCGTCCCTGTTAGTGACGTCACTTTGTACCAATTAACTGCATGGCAGTAGCGGATGTCACTCGGCTAACTAAGGTGATCTGATGCGATTATATTATCGACGCGTCAGCGCTCGCAACGCTTCCGCGTTCAGCATTTCTATATGGTCAGTACCTTGTAAAAGACTGTCATTTGAAAAGTAGTATTTTCTTCTAACCGCTACCTGGGTCGGATGTCACATTAGCCGGTTTTGTGGCACGTAAATGTTTTCTTTTGTTTTTTGTGTATTGTTTTTCGTGTCACAAAATAAATGTTTCTTTCATTCATTATTTTGTAGACCCTGACTGTTAGTCTTAGTACAAGCACATGTCAAGCCAGTGAGAGACGCTCGGGTGGCTTGAAAACTATCAACACCAGGGCCTGGCCACTTAGCTCATACGAAAACCATTTTTACTTTTTCATGATTTGTGTTTCCCATCAAAAAAAATAAGATGCACACACAAGGTACGGCCTAAATGGGTATCTAAGGGTATACAAATATGTGCAAAGAAAAAAGTAGGTCTTCTCTGGAGCTATAGGAAAAAAAGAACAGCAACTGCGAAGGAAGCTTATATAAAATATTCGTTGCGATTTAAACGCATAATAAAGTTAACTCAACGGGCGCAAAATGATTATTACATAAAAAACTCTTCTAATAAATCAAAGGCAACGTGGGATGTGATAAACAAACAAAAAGTGAACTATCCAAGTGTTTCTATAACTCAAATAACTACAAATAATGGAAACACTGAAACTGATCCCATTAGGATAGCCAATCATTTTAATGATTATTTTGTCAATGCTGCGTCAGGTTCAATACAAGCTGACAAACATAACCAGAATATGAACATTGAAAATCATGCAATGTCTATATTCCTGGTGCCTACCACTCCGACAGAAATAGTAAAAATCATTGGTAACCTAAAGAATACTAACAGTGCGGGTACAGATGGCATTACAACTACTATTATTAAAGATGTTAGTGTTGTCATTGCACCAGTCCTAAGTTACATAATTAACATGTGTTTAGAACAAGGAATCTTTCCAGAAGCGCTTAAAACGTCTATTGTAAAACCGTTACACAAGAAAGGAGATAGGCTAATGGTAGGAAATTATAGACCAGTAGCACTTTTACCAGTACTGTCTAAAGTTATTGAAAAGGTTATATGCAATATGCTATACAATTTCTTTGAACAACAGGGCTTGTTTACAGAACACCAATATGGGTTTAGGAAAAACAAGAGTATTAATATGGCAATATATGATTTTTTATCGAAAGTCATAACAAACCTTGACGGAAAAAAGAGTGTAGTGGCCCTGTTCATGGACATGTCTGAAGCATTTGATAACGTTCATCACGGATTATTGCTTGACAAACTAACAAAATATGGAGTTAGAGGTAATGCACATAATTTATTACGATCTTATCTGACTGGCCGTTATCAAGTAACTGAAATAAATAGACTATGTAATCAAAATATGACAATCACTCCATTTAGATCAGATATACGTCAAGTAAAATACGGAGTTCCCCAAGGAAGCGTGTTAGGACCACTTTTATTTTTGACATATATAAATGACTTACCTAAAACTAGTAATCATCATATGACATTATTCGCCGATGATAGCACAATATTATTTACTAATTCTAATCTTCTTGACATGCAATCTGACATTAATTGTACTCTGACATCAGTAATAAATTGGCTTAATAATAATAATCTTAAAATAAATATTGATAAAACTTATTTAATGTATTTTAGGTTTAAACATAATAAAGTTACTAATTTTGACATAAACTACAAAGGCCAAAAAGTGGAAGAGATCAAATTAACTCGATTCTTAGGATTAAATATTGACAATAAATTATCGTGGCACTCTCATATTGATCTTGTATGCAAAAGACTACACCAAACAGCATATGCATTATTTCAGATGCGTAAAAAGGTGAACGAAGACACTTTACTAACAGCATACCACGGCCACGCCGCGTCAATATTGCGTTATGGTATTATTTTCTGGGGAAATTCCACAAAAGAGCTCAATTTAAAGATATTTAGGGCACAGAAACGATGTATAAGAGCAATTTGCGGAATCAAGAAAAGACAGTCATGTAAAACTCATTTCAAACGGCTAAAACTCTTGACTTTTACTTGCTTATACATAAGTGAACTCGTAATTTTCGTGAAAACCAATCCTGATCTCTTCAAAATGCGCGAGGCAGGAACTAGACGCGAGGGAACGATTTATACTCAGCAGAGAAGGACCGTTACATTAAGTAAAAGTGTGTTTGGTATTGCTCCACTCATTTATAACAAGATTCCAGCAAAAATTAGGTTCAATTGTGACTTAAATAATTTTAAAACAGAACTCAATGACTTTCTTGTAAGCAAAACATATTATGCTATTGACGAATTTTTATCGGACATCTCTTTGGGAATTAATACTAGACTATAAATAAATGACATACTAATCTATATAATTAATAATGTACAACTATATTTAATTAGCTTTAAGTTTTACCATAGACCATTATTGCACGCCGCTAGGCAGAATATGGTGCACTTTCTTTCTCTGACCCAATACCTGTCTGTAATTATACCATATTCGCAATAAATTGATTTGAATTTGAATTTGAATTTGAAAACAGACTGCGTGTCACAGCAGGGTAGCAACAGCTGGTTCCTAAGATAGTATCTGTCGGAATGTCATAAACAAACACAAAGTTTTGCTAATTGAAGTAATTAAAATATTATATTATCTGATGCACTATTTAATAGCGGGATAAAATATTTAATCCGCTATAAAACTCGTCTTAATCAAAGAGGGATATGATATTGTTTTAAAAAAAAAATCCTTGGTTTGAAGTATAATAGATAACATTTAAATAGATAACATTTATTTCCAGTATAATATCTCTTATTTAAAAATCCTTTGGTTTAATTCAATAATAATAGACGTCAAAGAATGACAGCCATCTGACAGCCCATCTGCGTCCATTGCTGGATATAGGCCTCTCCCAAGGCACGCCACGTGACCCTATCCTGGGCATCTCTTCCATCCACTTCCCGCTTTTATCCGTATATCGTTGCTCCAGCTAGTTGGAGGAACGTTCTATGGTACGTACGTATTTATATATAATATTATAACAATAAAAAGACGCGTTACGGTTACATAATATGTCGGGGAGACAAAGCAAATAAGTCTTTAGGATCTTGATTAAATATTGAATATACAAACATTGTAATGAATTTCCATAAAATAATGTAATTTTGATCGACGTGTGAAAAAGGAATGAAAAGAAAAACAAAAACGTGGAAACCGCGCGTGAGAATTCGACGAAAACGGTCCAAAAGGAACAGCAAGCAAGATAAACAGAGCGGGTAATTAGAACTCATTCCTTCCTAATTGGAGTCGCTCAAGATAAACAATTTGACGCGAGAATGGAGCCTGGAACTCCTGAAACTGTAGCTTAGGGAGTTTTTTAACTTAACATGTCAGCGGTTTGACCACAATTTACTTGAAGTGATTGAAGGAACAATTTTTACGTGAAGATTTAGCATTGGCATTTAGGTATTTACCTAAAAACCAACAAAACAATTAAAACCTTTGATTCTTCAAACTTTGATATAACCACAGATATTACGAAAAAATTAATCACGGAAGCGATGTAATTGTACATTTCATATGAGCGTGACGATAGAAAAAGCGGTAGACCTTCTCGGTGAATTCATTACTGGCTATTTGGTTGTTTTCGTATTCGGCTCTGTTGTATACAGAAGCATATATAATAAACAAGCTTGATAATTATGCTTCTTCTTGACAAAAATATGCAAATAAATTTTAATGTGCATCACTTAGCAATATAGTAATCTTTACCTATGTATTGTGTCTGTTGAAGGCGACGAGGTGGGTAAAATCTTGAGTTTACAGTTTTATCGTTATGAAAATCGTAAATAGTTAAAATTATTGAAAAATATACCTTCAGAACAAAATATTTATACCAATATAAGTACGAAAATTTAATTTAATCTTCATTTGCAAATTTCCGAAATTGTCGCCAGTGGACTATTCCATTGCAAAAGCACTAACCCGCTATTGCTAAGTTATTATTTCAACAGACAAAAATTATTTAGCCAAATCTGCCGCCCTCTAAACTTTGCCACCCTACGCTTCAGCCTACTCAGCGTATGGGTAACCTTTGACCTTTGTAAAAAGGCAAAGCGTGTATCGAACATACCTCTCCCTATCAATAAGCCGCAAATACCGCCAAGCTGTAGTTAGAGGCTTCCGCACCATCGCCTTCACCTCACATTCCACGCTTAGCCACGCAAATCAATATATACAGACATTGCTGCCTACATACATTATACAGACCTACTACTAACGCCTGTGGCTAACCTAGCCGAGGTGGTCTGACACGATTCTTCTTCTTCTTCATCGTATGAGCTAAGTAAGTAAAACCAAGCTCTGGTGTCAAGAGATTTATATCAAATCAAATCAAATCAAAATCAAAATCAAATCAAAACGACAGTCTTTTGCATGGTCACCCATCCCGACACCGTACGCATCGACCGCTGCTTAGGTTCGATGATCGCGTCAGATCATCTTAGCTTGCCGAGCTACAGACGCTACATTATTAACTTCGTTGACCGTGTAGCGCCTGTAGTTCAGCTAACCAGGGAAACCTAAAACGATTACCAAAGTTATCAACGGTCAATACGGACAGTCTTAGGATGATCAAGAGACTGTTATTTAAAAACTGGCATTTCCATCTGAGCGCTACAGTGGGTTGTACGACATGCTACTAGTAAATTGATTGTGTGGTTCCAACTTAAATGAACAAGTAGTCGTCAAAACTGGCAGAGTCAACTCTACAGCTTGGACAATTAGCTCATAAAAAGAAGAAAATACATTTTAATAACACATATTAATGTATTTTCTTTAGAACGGCTCCTTTTTTCACGTAAATTTCCAATATAAGTAATTAAAAAATTGTACTAAATTTGCTAATAAAATAAGTTTGCATTAGTTATCATTGGCTCTGTACTTGTATTAGAGGTAGTACTAGATGACGTAAGGTCGACACGAGCCCTTGAGCTGTACGTTCATTTTAAAACGTATATTTTACTTATTCTTTCATAATTAATTTATTCAATAAAATAGTCAGAACAGTTATTACACCAAAGCGCTAACTATTTTAGATGTAAAAACTAAAAGCGTGAATGTGCTCACAATGTTAGTGATGGCACTACAGAAGACATCGATAACTTGGATTTCGGATATAGCGTTAAGATAAGTTATAGCTGGCTAGCTTTCAAATTACCCAATTGATATGCATAGAACTAAAATTAAAATTCATTTAACAACAATACCGTGTAAACTCTATATAACGACACTGAAGGGACTGTGCATTTTATGGTGTTATAGAGAGTGGTCGTCAAATGGAGAGAACGGAATATTGTTGAGAATGTAAGCTTGTATTCCATTTAATGATGTATGGAATACAAGCTAAACCAAGTAAAGCCAATTGATTTCGACGCTTTAGAGAGTTTGTCGTTAGAACGAGTGACGTTACTTGTATTCCCAATTTTCAAAATTTTATTGTTTAAATTCCGAACAACTTGTAAATTGATTAATTATATTTTAGTTTGTAAATACAACATATGTACTCGTATATGGATAGATTAATTTTTTTAGGAGAAGACATCGACTTCCAATATACAGTTTTTACAACTAGTTTGGAAGCCTTTGGATTCCATAAAATTTTGTTGATTTTTATTTACTATGTAAAATAAAGATATTTTGTATATTTTTTTTTGTACTTTACATGGAGTTTACACTGTATATGTATCTTTGGCGTACGATATAGTAAAACAACACTCAAGTACATAATATATTAATGGTAGTTATTAGTATGTAAGTGTTAATAAACAGCAAGGTCACACACACCTATCTACTTAGTTGTGTGTACATATACATATATATTAATGGCGTCGTGATTAGCGTTAGTTATAAACGCTCGTGTGGAAAATAGGTTTATGAACAAGGAACGTGATAATGGCACTGATAAGAATGTAGCTGTGAACAATTTACTTACATTCAAATTGAATAGGGTTTCACAGATGACTCTTTGTTTGAGAATTTTATTTTATATGTCTCATTATCTGCTTCTTCTTCTTCTTGTGGTTCCTTTGTCTATAATGCAAATGATATACCTTATTATCGACATCTATTATGATAATCGATATACATATTTAGTATACGTTTTAAATATCCGGTTTAACCGGTTTAAATCATATTACATTTTTAAATCACTCAATGGATTTAACTCATTTAGTACGTTTTATCCTGAATAAACCTTCCGCATGTGTAGTTGATATTATTAATGTTTACATATGTATATAGGTATATTCTGATAACATATATTTACACCTAACGGAAGCCTCCTTGAGAGCCAGTTAATCCAGACTAGACATGTTCGTGTCTCGTATCGTTGACTCGTGAGGTTGCTACGCGCCGTGCTTGTCAAATGCCTTGTAAAAAATATATACTGTAGATAACTTTGTGCTAAACATCGTAAACTGTTCACGTAAGGCATCTTAATATTTCCCCGTATAAAACGGTCACACTTACTTATTATTAAAAGTGTGAATGAGTCCAACAGTTTCGGTTCTTTCCGAGCACCATCTTCAGGGGCGAGTGTTACACGGACCGCCGCCGATAATAAATAAGTGAGTGTGACCGTTTTCTACGCGGAAACTTAGTGCTATATCAAATCAAATGTTTTCTTTGAACTTTTAAAATTGAGTTACAGAAAATATCAATCAATATTTTAAGCTTCAATAAAAGAAAAAAATAGAAGTATATATATTATTTATATATTCTTCTATTTTTTATATATACACTAGCTGACCCGGCAAACGTTTTTTTACCTTAATAAAAAAATAAAATCTAAATATACAGTAGCCGATTCTCAGACCTTCTGAATACGCGCATATAAAATTTGGAAAAAATCGGTCAAGCCGTTTCGGAGGAGTACGGTAACAAACACTGTGACACGGAAATTTTATATATAAGATATACATAATTATATGAAAATAAAAGATAAATATATTTGATATGCATACGTATAATATCGCTCGTTAGTTCGCGGCTGGAGTGCCAAAATTAATTACTAATTAACTAATTGTTCCGTTTGTTTGCTCACTATGTGTTTACTCAAGTGTTCACCTCAATAGTATAACATGGAATATTAATATGTAGTTTTGTAATAACAGAGATAAATGTCCACGATAAAAGTATAGTGTTATTCAAAAATACCGAACGACTTGACTGAAAAAGAAGAGAAGGTAGGGATGATGCCTGATAGAGGAGAGTGAAAGAGAAAGAATTGCAATGACTCCACCGAGTGGGATATCGCATTCGAGGCAAGTCATGTTACAATAAATAAATCAATTTTAGAATTACTATATGTGTATACCATTTACCAACTTAAATACAACTAGAAACTTAAAGGGGCATTAAAACTAAGAGATTGCTTCGAGAATGAAGATTCTCTAATTGTATGACAAGAATCAGAAAATATCTTCCATTAAAAATAAGGCTCTTTCTGTACCAATACAAAAAGGTTTTTTGTATGTCAAGAAAGTTGCGTTTTCTAATGCTCTAATGCTACCACGCTCAAGTAAATAATATGTCACCAAGCCCCTAACGGTTTGTTTCGGCAGCCACTTTGACAGCCAGAAATACCAGACTAGACATGCTCCAGCTTTGGTTAGAGTCGCTGTCGCTGTTTTTTGTAGTTACGTGCTTTTGCTATTCAAATTCTTTGATAGCCAGATATTCCAGACTATGCATGCTTAAGCTTAGGTCAGAGTGTCGCTGACTTTTATGGTTATGTCTAACCTAACCTACGCTGTTTCGCAGCTACACATTTGACCAACGCTTTGCTGGTCTTTTTTTTAATGAAATTGCAAAAAAATGTTACAATTTGTTATAAACGTTTGTTAAATTATAAATATAGCTTGACATATACCTACAAGTTAAAAACAGATGTGTAGCTAGCTGCATTGATTAAAAAAATGTCCGGAAAGTACGCGCGTAGAGTATTTCCGTGGACAAATTAATGCAAAAATGTGGTAATACCGATGCTAAACGACACCAACTCACTTATACAATATACATATAGGTCAGAAAATGACAGCGGATGTCCTTGCAAGTGTTTTGTAGAGTTGATAAATAGATTCACAGCGTACCTTCTAACTGAGGAATTTATTTCTTTTCTGATTTATGAAAAAACCTAGCCTTGGGTTTGGTTGTACACTATTTATTATTCATAAGAGTTCAAGTTAGTTTGTTAGTGACATTTAGTTGTTAACCGAGTTTTTGTGTTTCGATAACTTCTGAACTCGACACCAAATTTATTATTTATTATCGTTCATTTTGTTTTGTCGAGTTTTGTAACTGCTCGTTGGACGGTGACCTATTGATAGATAGATAGAGATTTATTATTGAAACAAAAATAACGGCACTTATAAGCCTAAACAAGTATACTCATTATTATTATTATTATTTTGTTACAACTATTGGATACTAGCCTTGCCTCGCGGTGTTACCTGCGTTATTCCGAGATAAAAACTAGCCAATCTGTTAATCCAAGGTCTTATGTATTTTCATTGTTAATCTCTTCAAAATCGGTCCAGCCGTTGGTGCGTGATACAGTAACAAAGCTTTTAAAGATATTTGCGTATTCTATAGGAACCACAGTAGTTTTAGGGATAAAAAGTAGCCTATGTGTTAATCCAGGGTCTAACCTATCTTCACACCAAAATTCATCAAAATCGATTCAGCCGCTTGAGCGTGAATAGGTAACAAACATACACACTTTTGCATTTATAATGTATGATACTACTTTTGTTCCGTCTTTAATAATACCGTCGACATTTCGTTGCTAAAAACAACTGTAGCGCCTGTGACTCGGATAACTAAGGTTATCATCTGACACGATCATCAAATTTAAAGAAACGGGCGATGCGTACTGTCTTTGCGACCATGCAAAATACTGTGGACTGTATTTAAGAACTGGCACTTACACCTGGGCGCTATCGTGGGTGGAATAATATTTTGAATAGGAGGTGCCGGTTGTTATTCTTAGTATAAGCAGTCTTCAAGTCAAGTCAGAGGCTCTCAAGCAGCTTTAAATATATTCGACGACAGTCCTGGCCTATTAGCTCTTAACAATCTTCTTCTTCTTCAACCTTTTCCCGCTAGGTGGGATCGGCACAGCAAGTTCTCCTATTCCACATGATTATGTCAGCTGTCATATCTACATTCACTGCCTTTTCTTTCATATCCTCATTTACACAATTCATCCACGTCGTCCTAGGTCGACCTCTACTTTCGCTACCTGGTACAATCATATCCATACTTCTCCTAGTCACATGCATTTCCTTTCTACGCATCGCATGCCCAATATAACCATACCATGATAACCTTCCGCTCTTCACTTTTTCTTGTCACTGGAGCTATACCTTATATATAACTCTAGCAGTTGTCCGCGGCTCCGCCCGGGAGTAGGTCGCTTTTCGCGTTTGGTCCACCGCCATGCAAAACCATATCGGTTAGGTTAGTTAGGTACATGCTATGTATCAAAGATGGCGCTGTATGTGAAAAATGTTTTTCCCTGTTTTTCTCCTTTTCTGTTGAAAATTTCCCTGAATTTTGTTTGCTACAAACCTCACGGAGCCCGAAACCTTTTTAACGAATGCTGTACCGTGGAAATCGGTTCGTGCGTTCTGGAGTTATAGCGTCAGGAAGGAAAACCCGACTTATTTATATATTATAGATAGCTTACCAATAAGAAGTACCCAATCAAGACACTGACCAATATTTCCCCCCGTATGTTTCCAGGTAAAGATCCTGGTGCCGAACTCGACAGCGGGCATGATCATCGGCAAGGGCGGCAACTATATCAAACAGATTAAGGAGCAGAGCGGCAGCTACGTGCAGATCTCGCAGAAAGCCAAGGAGCTGTCGCTGCAGGAGCGGTGCATCACCGTCGTCGGTGAGTCGCTTCACCTCCCAGCTGGCTGCGGCTGGAGCCTGGTGCTAACAATGCTGAATGACGCTGGTGAAGGAGCAAAATAAACAATATTAAATATGTATCTATATAAAATATGCACATAATAATATGTATGTACTATGTGTAGTATATCAGTTGTGTTAGCAACCATAATACGAACTAGAAATGGTTCAGTATGGGGTTAACCAGCGGTGTGTGAAATGTGTCCTAATTTATTTATTTATTTAATAATCTAGTCAACAAAATTTACATTAAAACAAAATAATTTTTTGGTAAAAAAAACTGTCGCCAAGCACTTATCAGTGTGTTCCAACAGTCTTCTTGAGAGCAAGTAATTCCAGACTAAGCATGCTCCAACTTAGGCCACAGTGGCTCTAACTCTGCTGGTGAAATAACCAAGCTGTGAGGAGTAGTAAAAACTCCTGGGTAATATATAACTTTATTTACCCAAACATTGGGTAAGTAAAAGTTATATCCACCATACTTAGTTTAAAAAAAAACATTCAACAATCCTTTATGAAATTTGACTAGCCGCGTCCCACGGTGTCCCACCTGCGTTAATCCAGGGCAAAAATAAGTTAATCCGGGATAATAAGTAATCCAAGGTCTAACCAATCTTCACACCAAATTTCGTCAAAATTCGTTCCAGTCGTTTGAACATGAAGAAGTAACAAACATACACATACCACCACTTTCCCATTTATTATATTAGTAGGATTACCAAAAAGTCGTATTCCAATTTAAAAGGATAAACTTTATCAAATAATATAAATATTTAAACCGACACAGAATAGCCTCCGTCCTAAATACACAACACTTACTTCGGCAGAACGTCAATATCATTAAATCCCTGATTAGATATCGTATAATTACCTACCTAAAAATACGCATCGAATGCGGGCAAACGGTGCAAAACCGCAATTACCAGCAGATAGGAGTGTTTGGGGACTTTAGGGGTTATTGTTATGACGCTCAAACACCCCATCTGGTGGCCTAGTCTGCTTAATGAATGGCAGAACAATCTCTTTGTTTCAATAGCTGCTTACAGGTTTCTTCTGTTAACTATTATAGGTACATTATATTGAAGATTATTTTTATCGTGAGTTTTCAATTTATTCTTGACATACGTATATGTTTTAGCTTGATTAATTATTGTGATTGGTGTTAACCGTAATAATTAAATAAATGAAGTTTCTTTCATATGGCTTTACGGTTTGCAAACAGTTTGGAAATTATAGCAAGAAAAAAGTTGGTAAACTGCCTTTAAAGCGATCAATAAATCGTCGTAAGGGTGTTGGAATGCCATCCGCGACACCTCGGTTCGATACCTGCTCTACACCAATGACTTTTCAAGAAGATAAATTTGTAGATTTTATACGATGGATGGAGAACATCGAGAAGAAACCCACATGCTTCGCTATCACAAAATCCGAAGATGTGTGTCATCCGCCAACTTGCACTTGGCTAACGTGCTGGATTATGTGTTTAATCTCTTTTATGTGAAGGCCTAAGCCTCAGCAGGGCGTATGCTAGCGATGTTGCTGCCATTCATTAGCGGACTTGGCCAGTCGTTATGGGGTCCATTTGTCGGGGCTGCGAAGTGAGATAAACACGCTCCAATGATGATGGAGCTCCGGGAGGCTGGTTAGTCGAACGTTACACATTCGAAGTCAAAGGGTTAAATATATTGAAGGCGTACATTGACCTATTTAGACCATGGTGCGTTCTCATTAAATATTCTTTATAAACTTCATTGCCTCTGGAAAAAAAAGAAGAAGTACGAGTAAATTATTCCATTGAATTAATCTGAAAGTGAATGCAGATCAGAGACATCGATTGCATTTTTTCCATACCGTAAATAATAATAAAAAAGCTAGCTTAGATGATCTGATGTGATCACCGAAGATAAGCAACGGTCGATGTGGACGGTGCTTGGACAATTCAAGACTGTCGTTCTAAAAGTGGCATTTTATTTGGGCATGTTATGAAAATGACAATTAGCGCACCATTATTAATAACGCGACATTATTAATAACAAGCGCCTAGATGAATCTAGGCGCTTTTGTGGGTCGGATGACACGTTAAATTGTAAGTCCCAGATGTCGTTAGTTGCAGTCGTTAAGCCTTAAAGTTAGAGGCTTTCGAGCGGCTTGAAGACTTTCGATACCAGAACTAGGCCACTGATGAAGAAGAAAAAGAAGAGGAACTAGAAAAATATAGTAGGTATTTGATAGGCTAGAACCTATTAGGCGTCATCATCTTACAGAGAATATATCATGTACCAACCCCCCTGAACTTGTTTGCAGGCGAGAAGGAGAACAACAAGAAGGCGTGCCTGATGATCCTGCAGAAGGTGGTGGACGACCCGCAGTCGGGCTCGTGCCCCAACGTGTCGTACGCGGACGTGGCGGGGCCCGTCGCCAACTACAACCCCACCGGCTCCCCGTACGCCGTGCCCAACTCTGAGGTGACAGAGGTGACCCTGCGCGCGCTCTCTCTCTCTCTATACCACCTGCCTTATACTATACCCTGCTGGGGCTCACGGGACCCACCGCCGTCGCTTTGCTGTTGTCTCCACTCATGATATCCCACTTGATGGTCCATAGGCTTTATCCCATCTCTGAAACATTATGATTATAACTTTACCGCGCATTGCTCTATTCAGTTATTTTAACAAAATAAACCATTTATTGATAATTATTCAATAAATGGTACTGATGTCAATATTAATAAAATAATAATAATATCGATTTTATTTCTAAATATATGAATCAGTCCGTGTGAAAACTTGAATTTCTTACTACTTTATCAGGAAATACAGAAATGTTGACAAACACGCGAAAATTAAAACATCGACACCCCGTTGAACTCTGTAGTCCATCCTGCTCTACAAAACATTACAGCTCTTTCGTTTACTAGCACCCGGTCCCGCGAGCGCTAAGGCGAATAGCGCTAATTTGTGACATTGCTTACATCGGCCACCAACTGGGATATTATCATTGGTAGCCACGATGATAGGGTTTTGCGTGAAGAGCAGTAGAGTATTTAGAGAAAACAACCAATTTTTTTTGCCAAATCTATCAATTATTTTAAACATGTGACGAATGTTGGTTTTACGTTTAGACGCCATATTCAGTTCTTTCGCTCGCAATTCTGTTCAAATACGATTTTACGATATACGAGTATGTAATGGTTTAAACATTATCTCAAAGCTCGGCTTTTTTTTCTAAAGAAGTCATCAAATATATTACAAATGTCATGCAATTTTTAGATCTGAATTATGGTCTTAATCTGTTTTTTGTTTTGTCATCATTATATATGAGTTGTTTAAATCACACGTTTTCTTAAAAGCAATCAATCTAAAATGTCGAAGCATTATTTTCCTTGTTTACTTTACCTTGACCTACTGGTCTCTAGCCTCTTACCAATAAACTGACAAATAAAATTAAACAACTAGTTGATTTACAAGTTGCGCTTTTATTATAATTTATCTCTTTAACATCCTGCTCGTGGATGATCTCAGATTTACACAAGATATAAAAATGCATGTAGATACATACACACATACGTAAGAAGTAAGGTGTGTAGTAAAATAAGTTATAGGTGAGGCACAATTTGTTTATGTCATTTTTGTTATATTAGCGTATTTCGCGGTAACTTTTGTATCCGGAATAAATCTATAGTTAGGCTTGTGATTTGTAGGTGTATACATTTATGCCTAAAACTAACCGAATGGCACTGTATACCCGAAAAAGTAGAACATCCTCAATTTAACTATCTTGTTTTGTGTTTACTTCCTGATAAAAGTAGAAATAGAAAGGTCGCATATAAATTTTATCGAAATTGTTTCAGTTTTTATTTTAATTCAAGACGGGTTTCCATTTTTTGTTCAACTGTTTATTTGTTTTTAATAATGCTTCGTTTTGCCCAATGAATCTAAAAAATGGCCCTGAACTTTACGAATAAGTTATACTAATAATACTGGGAAAATACATAATAATAATTTATCCAATTATACGCTACCGAAGATATAAAACTAATACAGACTTAATACGCGGAGGACGTATAATCCAGGGCTAAGCTTTTACATATCAGATTGAGTACGTATTTTCGTATGAATATTTATGAAGGATCATACCAGCTTGAGATTAATTTATGTTTGGAGTAACTATACGTGCGCTATGAAGTATAATCTACGGATAATTGGTTAGTAATCTGTGGATTGTTCGGGATGGATTAAGTTCGTATACGGATGATGGGATTTAGTTGAAATCGACCGTGCGTCGGATTTTGCTTTATTTTTGGATTTATTTCCTTGTATTTGGGTTAATTAGTCCATTGCTGATACGAGTATCATTATTTATTTTAATAATGTTATGATAGTTGTCTAAATATTGACCTTTTGGAATTCACTAATCTTTTTTAATGGTTTTTCAATACGTATAAAGAAGAGGGTTCCTTTTTAAGGATCTCTGATATGCATTTGTAAGTCTCACACCATTATACAACATAAGCATCAGATACATACAAACATATATGAAAAAAAAAAAACAATTTTTAGCCGCCTATTGGCTAATGTTAGTAGAGTAAATGAAACAGCAGTTACAGGAACAATATTTATTTAATTATTATCACGTTTATTTAAATAAAATTTCATTCGCGCCTTAGTGACGAATAGCGGCCGTACCTTGTTGCTCTCTCGCTCGCCCGCGCGCGCACCGCTTACACCTCGCTTACTATAAGTAAATATTTTCGGCCGGCGCGCGCGCAGTCGGCCGGAGTCTACGACGCTGGGATGTTGTAATAATGTAGGCCACTACAAATTATTTGTCTGTTTGTCCCGTGAGGCCGAGCGAAGCCGGGTGTGCGGCAGAAGCGAGCGTGCTCTAGTGGCGACACCTGACCGTTCCCGCCGACACTAATATTACATATTATATGTACCGCTATCTTATATATGTATGTTTATCTACATTAGCTGTAAGGATTTAGTTAGTTAGTTTTTACATTTAATTTTATTGATTGACTTCTAAAAATAAGTTTTCAATGTAAATCGGGCCGAGGAGTGCGTTGCTTGCGACTGTTTTTGAGATTTTGATATTATTCAGTTAATTGTTTTTCACTATTCGAAGTAATGAAGAAAAAAACTAGGAGAATAATTAAGAGCATTGTCTGCATATATACTGTACTGTATAATACTGTATACTATAATAAGAAATATATTTGTCAGTCACATATTTCCGCTCACTCGGCTTGATTTACTTTATAATTAAAGATTTTCAAATTTCTTACTTTGAATTCAGTTTTGATTAAATTGTGTTGTTTATCAATATAGTAAATGTTTAATTCATACTCAAACTTACGTCTGATTAAAAAAAGCTTAAGTAATAAATTGATCCGGCTCGAAGGACCATTATTTTGCAATAACTATAGAAAAGGAAATAACGATGAATGTAAGAATTGACTTACTTCATGCGCACAATTATCTTTTGTTCTGTTGTTTTGTTTACATTTATTGATAAATTTTATACTCATAAAAGGGGTAATAAAATTATAGGTTATATAAAATGTATATTTAGTTTAGTAATCTATATGTGTAATTTATTTAATCAGACGTAGGTGTGTGACCAATCAAATTTTCGATGTTTTTTTAATATAGTACCTATATGTTTTCCAGTCGCACGCGCTGGGCGGCGGGGTCGGCTCGGTGGGCCAGGTGCTAGTGAACGGTGCAGCTGCGGCTGCCGGGCTCGGCGCGGTCGGTGCGCTGTCTCTCACACTGTCGCTGGCGCCGCCCGGCTCGCAGCCCCCCGCGCCCATATCGCAGCACACGCTCGATCACATCAAGGTAACTTTTTGCACCTGTAGCTCAGCCAGCTAAGGTGATCTGACGCACATCCATTCAGGTGCCGAGTATACAGTATCTCCAACTCTATGCAATCTTATGGAAGGGTCGCAAATTAGCGTTGTTGTGGATGTGGTAGAGTTAGAAACCGTTCCCACAATCAGGACACAAAGCGTACGGAAGCGCACACAGTGGGGTTTTAATCAGTTGGAGCCCGACACTACCCGCACACCGCCGGTGACAATGTGCGGGTGTCCGTTCCGGATTTCCCCTCAAGGTGATCCGACGCGATCATCGAACCTAAGCAACGGCCGATGCGGACGGTGTTTGGATGGGTGGCCATGCACAAGACCGCCATTTTTCAAGTGGCATTTTCATATGGGCGCTACCGTGGGTCGGATGGCACGTTAAATTGTCCCGGCTGTAAGTCTTCGTACGAGCAGTCGTTAAGCCAAGTCAGAGGTCTTCAGGCGGATTGAAAACTCTCGACACCATTCAACATAGCTTCACTGTAGCTCATACGAAAAAGAAGAAGAAGAACTTGTTGTATTTTTGTCTTGACTATTAGTCAAACTTACCCTCTCAATACCGAAGATTATGAGGGATACATAATATGCATAAGCATCTTACTATATGTTCGCACTGCTGGGGCTCGAGGCTTTGTCTCACGAGGAGAGCGGTATAAAATCAAGATGTTGTACGACGACTTCTTATTCTAATTCTGTATTCTGTTAAGTCTTCGGCCACTGGCCGCACGCAGGTGGCACATGCAGAGGGAGGCCTATACCCAGCAGTGGGATAAAAAGGGCTGGGGATGTTTTTTTTTTATTTAGTTCACAAACAGATTTATAAATTTTTAGACATATCATTATAACAAACCTAAAACTATTTACAATTTATATAAATCCTTAATAGTGAACCTAGTTTATTTATCAACATATTTTATAACTATCTACCATACCTAATAATAATGATTGAACAATTCTGGACTCCTTCACTGCCTTCTTACCAAGGCAGGAACAGTAGACAGGTAGACGCCGCACCAGCTACTGGATCGCTATGCAGGATGTTTCTCAAATAAAACTACGACTGCTGGATCGAAGTTCCATTTATTTACGCGCACACAAAATACTCATGCACGCGAGAAAAACTCGCGTCACCGCGATTCAGAAATTATATTCTCACGTGGTAGCGCCATCTATCCGTACATTTCGGAACTAACACGGTAGCTTATACAATGATGATGATGATGATGATGATGTTAAGGTGGCGCTCCGACAAGCCGGGTACAGCGAGGGCGGCATCAGCGAGATCTCGGCGGCGCTGGGGCTGCTGGTGAAGCACGGCGTGCTCGGGCTGGCGCTGCCGGCCGCGCTGCCCGCGCCGCCGCTCTCCGCCGCCTACTTCCCGCTGCCCGCCGGCCCGCAGGACCCGCCCGCCGTCTTCGGCCCCATCGGACAAGTCGGCCTCGGTTAGTATGCTACGCTTGTACACGCTCACTGGACGCGGTACACTAGTTAAGAGCGCTTCTAGAACGTCTACACGAATGACTTTAATAAAAAATCGAGAAAATAAAATCGGTTCTCCCTATAAAAGAGCAGCTCATTCATTTTGCTCTGAACCTTCTAAAAGTTCTACACTTAAGTTAGTTTCTCCCATTAAGAGAGCAGTTCATTCTTTTAGCTCTGAACTTTCTAAAAGTTCTACACTTAAATTAGTTTCTCCCATTAAAAGAACAGCTCATTATTTTTACTCAGACTTCTAGAAATTCTACAATGTGTGTATAGACGCACTAAAATTAATATACATACATTCGATTCTCCCTATAAAAGAACAGCTGATTCTCTTCGTTCTGAACCTTCTAAAAGTTCTAAACAACTACATAAAATTGAGAAAATTAAATTAGTTTCTCCCTATAAAAGAACAGCTCATTCTTTATACTCTGACTTCTAC
Source organism: Mellilla xanthometata (assembly GCA_035578125.1). Classification (NCBI taxonomy): domain Eukaryota; kingdom Metazoa; phylum Arthropoda; class Insecta; order Lepidoptera; family Geometridae; genus Mellilla; species Mellilla xanthometata. The sequence continues at coordinate 13,192,719 of JAPUBQ010000016.1, read as the reverse complement.
AAATTCAACAATTGTTTGTGTAGACGCACTAAAACTGACAAATTCGATTCTCCCTATAAAAAACAGCTCATTCTTTTCGCTCTGAACTTTCTAAAAGTTCTACGCAACTACAGAAAAATATAAAAAAATAAATTTGTTTCTCCCTAAAAGAATGAGCTGGGCTTCACAGCTCATTCTTTTTTACTCTGACTTCTACAAGTTCAACAATTCCTTTAAAAGACGCTCTAAAACTGCTCTTATTTTTTTTTGCACTAATTACCAGTGATCTTGTATAACGTCAAAATGTGTCTATTACACATAAGTTTAAGAAAGGGCGTCGCCAAGTAACGACAAAGAAAACAGCTATATCATATCCTTCTATTATAGAGTCTTTCTAAGCGGGAAAACTGCTCTTCCCTGCCTATCAATGCTTAAGATTGTTACAATGTTACCAAATGCAAACAAAAGTAAATGTAAAGCTCGTACTACACGTGCAAAGTTTCAAGTGCTCTCGACTTTACTATTCATACATCATATGTTGATATGGACATTTTCTCAATGTCCATATCAACTTGTCTGGGCTAGCGACGCTCTTGGATATAATTTAAAGTTCGTCTCGACTCATTCAAAAGAGACGATACGTTTTTTAAACATACAGAGTATGTAGTTCTAGATATATCTAGATATATATGTATAGAACTACATACTTACTTTGTATGTTAGATGATGCTAGTTTTCGTGTAAATTTTAAATGACTTTTATTTTCCGTAATGCCAATCTACATATTTGAAAAAAGGAATAGGTTTTATTTTCAATTCAGTAATTTATTTCAGATTGTCCTCCATAGATTACCAAACCAAACGAAATAAAATCATAAAAATCTGACAGCAATTGTACAACTGTCGCGAAATGCCTGCAATGCACCCAGCATTACAATAATTTATTATATTTTTTATTGTTATTTTCAATGGATTGGCAAAGTATTTTGGCTCATCAATCACAACGTATTGAAGTGAGACTTGCTAAAAAAAAGTAAAATTTCATAGACAAATATAAAAAAAAACTAGCGTCATCTTATACAATGTGTATTCGGACAAAGACTACGTAATTTGTTTTACTATCAATTTGCACTCCACAATCAATATCAATTCAACAATTTTTGGGGTTTTTTGTTTGTCAAATATAGCATATTATGTTTTACAATATACACTTTTACAATATATTTTTTATTGGTTATCCGAAGAAAAAAATCTCCTAAATTTGTTTTTATATTATTTATTATTGATTTCCTGTATATAGTCTTTGTTCGATACACATAAAATTATATTTACACGTATAGGATATCACCGAGATTCAAAATTTCAGCACAATGCTGGTTGTGATAGGATGTTTCTTACCCCAAATCTTTTGTCCACACCCAAAATAGGTAAATCTAAAGAAATTTATTCCGGTCCGGTCTTTTGCTGCGTTCTTAGTGCGATTACTTGTTAGTGTTGAGGCATGCAAATGTGAATGTTAACCTTAATACCACTAGATAGGGTTCATTACTGCAGCCCGGTAGTTTCAACCAAAACGACCTAACTTATAAAACGGTCATGGCCACTTACAGTGTCCAATTGGAGAATCAGTGATCGATTACGTTCTATTAAACACGCCAGATTATAAATTGAATCAAGTTTGAGGCGGAGAACAATTGTTTTATATTGTATTCGATTGATAGAATCGCGCTAAGAACACGCATGTGAAGACGTTGAACCTGACAATTGGTGTACTATAACATTGGATTTGTTGTCGCCGTATGTGATACGCGCATTGTAGGTGCGAACGGGCTCCCGTTGGGTCGCATTGCCAAAGCGGGCGCTAGTGAGACTGTAGGTAGGTACACTGCGCCGGCGCATGCCTCGTGCGGCGCCAGCCAAGCTTGCGCTCTGCTTGCCAGCTGTATGGACGCTACTCATGTTTGAAAAAAATAGACTTTGTGAAATAGTCAAGAAATTCTATATACATATCATATATGATGTTACTTATACAGTCAGTTATATTGATTAAAATTCCTTGTTAATATACATATACATATATAATAATGAAAAAATATATAACAATCAGTGGAAATTGAAATCACAGTGATATTGTTTGAATACTGATTGAAATAAAAAAAGGAAGAATAAATTGGACAATAAATTATGATTATTTTAAAGTGTTTTATTGGTTATGATATTCAATATTGCACTTTCTATCATTAAATTTGTACACAAACACTTATTTTTTGACACGATTTGAAAATACATCCTTAAAGTTGTGTGCGTGCGATAGTATCCATACTGTTGGCAAGTGTTCATCGTGTACTGTGGTAGAACGGTGATGATCGTCCTAATCTGTGCCTTAAGTGTTGGAGATACGGTCCAAGTTGTAACGTTAGCCGTCGTAGCTGTATAGACACACCTAACTCCTGCACTCTCACTCGCGCACTCACTTCACTCTTACGTTGCATCATATACTCTATTTACATAGCATTGAAGACCTTCAACTAGTTTCTCCCTAGATTTTTCTATCTTAGATTTGGGTTTTCCATTGGGAACTTTTTTCATCAAGAACGTCTTTTTTGATGGAATAAGTAGCCTTGGAATGTATCCTATAGTCAAATATTGATTTGCATTTCCTGATAGAGTATTGTTATGCAACTGTCAATCGAGATTATCGAGTAATATTTGTGATCGATATTAGTGCCGGATCAGCGTGAAACGTCTTTGTCTTTTTCTCGCATGCACGCGTCTCGCAAATGTGTGAGAGAAAAAGAGAAATGCTTGACTCTGATTGAGTATAATTGATCACAAACGTTAGAGCTAGTCTCGAGTCCGCATCAGTATGCGGCCTCCAGTAGGTATGCGGCCCGGACGGTCGACAGAGGATCCACACTATCGTTCGCTTTTACTCTACTGCCAACAAAATTCTAAATTTCTTCGCTACGCTTCTCATTCTGTCCCTAAATTGGCTGCCGTGGATTTAACTTACCGACCTTCTATCACAACTTTATTTACATTCTAATGACCGTGTTGTTTTTCAAAAAAATATGAGGATTATACTTGAGTAAGTCCTGTATTGTATTGCAAGAAGAAATCTTAATTAGTTCCGAATCTCACCGATAGTGGCGCTTTGGTGCAAGAAATTCGCGAATGAACGAGTTCGATGCCTGGTTTTAAACTTTCTAGCCTGTAATGCAACGCCTGTTGTATATTGATTCGGTTTTTGAAATATAACTCGGTCAACACACAACTAGAAAACGATCTTTATTTCTATTGTAATAATGAATATAATTATTTGCATGTATAGTGTACTTCGACGTGTTGTATTGCCTGATTTCAATTAACAAGATTGGCTTTAAAAAATCGAATACTTTATTTTGTTGCGTTTAAAACTTGTATTTGTTAAAATTCTTTCACATCGCTTTAACATACCATCTGTCGGCAATACATAACAGACTTATGCTTTGGAACAATATACTATAACGTATATATTCTTCTGAGAATTTCTATGAAGCCAAGTAATATGCTATGCAAATATCGTACGTATGAACTAAAACTACGTTACTAAATGAGACCTTACAAATTGGTGCCGTGACCAGGATTTTTATTACCAAATAATCATAACACTTAGCCAATTTTCGTCATTTATTCAAATTTTTTTATTATTTTACATATTGTTAAGTTGAATAACACTGTTTATGCACCATTCATACAGTATTTGATTAGGTTGAGTAACGGCTATAGAATGGAAATAATCAAAATAATATTATATTGATTCAAAATTTTAATATTTGTATATGTATTATCATTTGGCTTTATTGAAGATTCACTTGTAAGCCGCGGTTTGCACATCACTTATTGTCCAGAGCATAACACCAAACTAGATTTAGAAGGAACAACTTATTGGTTTCCAGAATACCTCCAACACGGATCGCTAGTAGGTGAGATAGAAAAGATGTTGGCACACAAGCGCGCTAGTCGCTACCTAGAGGAGCAAATGCAAAGACAATACCATAAAGACTTTTGCTAAAACAATCATTGGCCAAAAAAAAATTCCAAATTTAAAAATTACAATAAGTTGTTCTTTCCCTCCATCTTTATTTTTTTCAAGTCCGCAACACAGCGCTACCAACATTGACAATCTAAAAGCACACACGAGTCGAGCGGGTAATGCTAGTGCTACCTTCCAGTTACTGGAACTATGCATGTATTTGATTTATAGTTTATAGCCCTATTGTAGGTTTTACAACTTCCTTATATCAGGGGTATGATTTAATAGCTAATTATTTATTATTATGTAGAAAAGTATCGTATTTATATTTTTGGTAGTGGTTTTTCCAGCACCCATTATTATAGCTAAACACATTCAGATCTTTAGTTTATTGCACATGTTAAGTAATTATATAAAGTAACTCCAAATCGTAGTTTAAATGAATTTGATTGCTAAAAAGTATAAAAACAGGGTAAATTTTAATATTATTATGTAGTAAATATATAGTTTTAAGCTTTTCTATCTTCCCTTTGCACTAGAATGGTGCTTGTTAGAAACATTATTGGGATATGCAATGCTGTAATATGTATTTATCACTTACCTAAATAATATAAATAAATATTAGAATAAAAGGTTCGTAATTAAACGTTTTGTCTTAGTACGATATATTTATTGTCTTGCACTAACCGCTTTTTAGGATGTTATACCTACTAAGTATATGTATTTTAATAATTATCATATTAATACAATATCCGTTGAAACTTCCGCTGAAGAGTTTTTATAACATGTCTCCTTATCTATTTATATATATTTCCCGATTCCCGATACATACAAAAACGCCTCTGACCATATAATAAAGGTAACGGTACACTAGCATCACCCTAATCGTCCGTCGTTCGTTGCGTGCGCGCTGTGTCGCGGCCGCTCGCTAACACTTGTATCCTCTCGGCAACAGCGCGAAACGTTCTAATGTAGCACCGCGCCGTGCGACTAGCGCCGGGGAAACAGGGGGAATTGGCAATTTAGGGGGGGGGGTTCTAAAACGGGGTTAGCGAACGGGTCAATTACTTCAAAAACGGGGGTAAGGGTCCGAGGGGGAAATTTAGAGGAAACAAGGGGGGTGAGGAAGGTGGAGCGTTTCGCGGAGGTTGCATGTGAGGCGCTTGGCTCGCAGCCGCGGTGGCGCCGATCTCGCTGTCGGCGGGCGGCATGGGAGGCGTGGCGGGCGGCGTGGCGCCCTTCCCCTCGGCCGGCCTGCTGCCGCTCTCCAAGAGCCCCACGCCGGCCGACGCGGGCGCCAAGGACTCCAAGAACGTTGAGATCGCTGAGGTCATCGTCGGAGCTATACTAGGTGAGTCGAATTTCTTTGGAATCAATATTAGCCAGGAGCTATATGAGTGAGCAGTTGTTTGTTTGAATATTACAAAAATAAAATTCTTGATACTGAATAACAAAACCTCAAATTCGAATCCAAAATTTTTGAGTTTATGGATTTGTCGTCTCGACAAACATGTATTCGTATATTCATGGAAAGCTTTTGTAAATCATTAATCGTAACTTGACGGCATGGCGCATTCCAGGTCCGGGCGGGCGCAGCCTGGTAGAAATCCAGCAGATGTCCGGCGCCAACATCCAGATCTCCAAGAAGGGAACCTTCGCCCCGGGGACGCGCAACCGCATCGTCACCATCACGGGCTCGCAAACTGCCATCGGCAACGCGCATTACCTCATCGAGCAGAAGATCCAGGAGGAGGAACTCAAGCGCACGCGCCACAACGCTCTCAACACGCTAATGCAGTAACTGCGCCTGTGCAACCACACGTGGCGCCGGCAACGCTCCTAGCGGCCGAGATGAGGTACTAACGAGGCGGCTCCATTACATTCAGAATGATCATTTTGACAGCTCACCGTAACCCGCCGCGAGGGGAAAGACACCGTGGGCTTTAAAATGTATCATTCTCAATTAAATACACCGTAACTAGTGTTCTATCGCACGATACTCTTTCGGTTTACGTGGACCGATAGTAGATGTAAAGCGCTGCATTATCTGTTATATTCCAGACAATACTGTCATGTGTTGTTTACATGAAGAATGTAATGTAGCGTGTTTATATCGATGCAGTTGAACTGATTAGGTTGGTCGGTGGTTTGCCGAAACTCAGTAAGTTACCTCATCTCGCTCGCTAATATTATAGGCCTTCATATATCTACTAGCAACACGATTCATATTATATTTAGCGAGATTCAGCGCAGTTTGTTAACTCGCAAATGAATTTTTCAGTTGCTAGAAAGTTTGTTAACACACATTCGAGGTAATCTGCAATGACTGGTCTGGTTGACGTTGTGACGTTAGTAGGATATGAGGGTAGTTGCACAGTTGCGGCACTAGTGTTGTGGCCTCTAGTCAAGCGCAGCGAAGTGCGCAAGTTACCTGACACCCCTAGTTTACTTTACTTTTACGTCTCGCGGAGGACTTAGCTACGCAGCTGTCTCGATACGCGTCGACAACCCTAATTAGTACGCGTAGCGTATTCGTTATCTACGTACGCAATGAGGCGTTTATAACATGTTTTTTATAGTGCGTAAGAAATTGATGATCTTACACAAAATTTGATTGTGATTTTATGTTTTTATTGTGAATGATCTAATGCAAATCGACGAAGATGCCCGTTCAATCCAAGAGAGCCTATTTACCAATCGGTGTGAGCGTGTTACGAAGTAGATAAAGATAGTTGCGCCGAGCGTACACTATTTGTTATAGAGCCCTTTTCACTTGTTGTTGTACTTTAAGCTTTAATGCACTTTTACCGATTAACCTTAACTAATTCTCAGTGTATTGGTAAATGAGCACTCTTTCGTTATTCAAAATCTACGATGGGTAGTTTCAATGTTATACAAACTGTTAGTTGACTTAAGCGTGAGAAGTGTCGCAAATGTCAAGTAAAATGTATGGGTGTCTTCGTCGATTGATATATCTGTTGTTGACATATAATAATTAATATATTAATGTGATAATCAAATGGGCTCGCCTTTAGTTCTATGCTGTTTATGTTTGAAACGGTATAAACGGCGTATGTGTCGTCGCCCGCGAGCAATGCGGGTAGTTGTTCGTGCCGGGTGGTGCAATGGTCGTCGACGCGTATCGACCCCAAATGAAATATTTACAATAGCGAATTATAGATTGTTATGTATATTGTTTTTGCGTGTATAGTGTTGAACATGGTCGCTGCGAGGGCGGCTCGCGAGGCGAGGCGCGCCCTGACACATACAAAGCTACGATTGTGATAATCCTTATCACTAAAATTCCTATTCCATACACATTTTATTTTTGTATATTATTCGCCACAACATATATGTACGTTATATTTTCGTGTTTGATTTCATTGTAAATGTTACCATTGATAAGTTATTGTTTTAGTTATATGGCTCGGTTAGTAGTGTACGCGACGGGCCGTATCCATGGAATATGGTCAAGTACAATAGGTTAATTTTTAATATTCTATAAAGCGTGTGACGTTAAGTTTTTTTCTTGGTATTTTGACATTTTGTTTGAATCTGGCTCGCAGAGTTCGTCATTCCTGATTTCTCTCGGTAAAGAATCTTTATTTTTGTATACATTTATAAATGTAACTTATCGTTTCGAGCTTTATGTTTCGCGACGTCCCGCGGTCGTCATTCTGTCGGTCTAAATTTATCTTACGGTATAAGTACAATTTTTAATAATAATAATAATAATGCATGTCCAAACGTAGATGATTTTCATATTTTAACGTTTTAAAGCAGATTTCTATGTATAATTCGAGATGACAATATGATGATGATGATGATAATTATATTCTTATTTACAGTACGGGATAATCGTGTGAAGGGATAGATTTTATTTTCGGTGTTGCCGTTAGCAAGGGGCGTCGCCAGTCCGCAGGCGCAGGCACAGGCGCGCAGTGCGCCGCGCCGTGACCCGGCTAGGTTTAAGTTGTGTTCGTTTACCTCACAAGTGCCATCGCCGGCGGGGGGCGACCGCCCCCTCGGCCCACGAACACTTAGCAAGGGGAATGAAGTACAAAAAGAAAAGTAATAATCATAATAAAACGTAATATTACGAGTCGGCTTAACGGATTAAGGTACGATAGTTGTTAAGGTGATGGAATTGAGAGACGGTGTGTGTGTCGCGAGCGCGAAGTTTGTCGAAGGTTCGCTCCGCGACGCTCGCGCGCGGCGAGGTTCTCGCGGAGTAAGGGCGGCGCCACACCGCGCGGCGCGCCGCTCCGGCCCGCGGTGTGACGCCGCCTCAGCGTTTCCAACAGTCCAACGATATGTCGTATGTTAAGTGATGATATTGTTACTACGTCTATATACGTGTGTTATGTAGGTAAGGATTCGCAGTGTAGTGCATTCGACGAGTAGCTAGTTATTAATGTATATTCAATCTTTAAAGTGTAATAGGTATCGTTGTTCGATTTCTCTGGTGTTTTTCGAAATTTTCTCTCATCTACTATGTATATTCGGGGGTAGGTACAGATATCGTCTCGTGTCAATTAAAATTTGATGAAGGTCGGTCACTGTCGCGACGGACTCGCTCCGAACTGAGCTACTACGATCTAAAAGTCACGAAGTCGGCGTCGTCACACGTTAGGCGTCACGCTAAGGTCGATGCTTGTTTGGCGTCACACGTTGGGCGCCACATTACGGTTAGTGAGCCTGGCGTGACATGTTGGACGCCATGCTACGGTTGGCATTTATCTGGCATCACCCAGTACCCATCACGCCACCGTTAGCGTCTATCTGGCGTCACATGTTAGGCGCCACACTACGGTTAGTGTGTCTGGCGTGACATGTTGGGCGCCATGCTACGGCATCACCCGGTACGCGTCGCGCCACAGTGAGTGTCTATCTGGCGTCACACGTTGGGCGCCACACTACGGTCGACGTTTGTCGCGAGTGTCCCGCACAGCGACCGGCGCCTGAACGTCGATTTTACAAGCTCAATTTTATCGGAACTAAACTCGATTAGTCGCTACGTGTAAGAGAATACGTCAATTAAACGGAATATGTCAGTCACCGAGAACATTCGGCAAGTGTGGGCATGCTCGGGGGTAGTGCGATAGTTTCCTGTTCGTTAGTCTCTACGGTTTGTTTCTCTCTCGCTAAGCATCGCCTCTACTGGCGGCGGCCTCGCAGCGCGCGGTCCGCCCGGCTACCACTAGCACTAATGTCGCGCGCCGCCGCTGCGAGACCGACGACCTCTAATAATAGTTATCATGGAATTCTAGCTAGTTGAAATTTGTCTTAATAATAACAATATTATGGGTACGAATAGATAATTTAAAAAATACTGGAAAATGTTAATGTTGTTATACTGAAGTTGTTACAATATTTGAGAGTATATTAACGTGAAGACAAAGAAACGAATGTTAGTGCGGCGTCATCGTTTCCCGAGCGGCTAGCACCGCGCGGCAGCAGCGCAGCCCGCGTCCAGGTTGTGCGAGCACTCGATCCACTGTAGGTAGGTAGTCGTAGCGTGTCATTTCCCTAGAGTAGGAGCGCGCGAGGCCGCGAGCCCTCGTCCTCGTTTAATGTAATAGCTAATGTTGTTGAGTGTGTCGGCGCAGGGCGGCACGCCGGTAGGTGCCGGGCTGGCCGCGGCCGGCCCCGTGACTTGGCTGTGGAGTCTCAACATGCGAGCGCCGCGCGCAGGCCCCGAGCCCCGCCCGCCACTATCTGTATATAATTGCATAGCATTGTTTCATTTACGTTTCTCCTTGCTCATTGTCATCAATTTATTAAAGACTGAGGAATCAACTCGCGCATATTGACATGTATCGCCGCGGGCCGCGGGCGCGCGGGCGGCGGGGCGCGGCTGCCGCGGCCGCTCCGCCTTTACACATGTTGACATTGATATGTTATACTAATTCTATTGAATTATAACTTGTTGCGTATTATAGGTATGTATAGAGGGCGCCGGCGCCGCCCGCTCGACGCCCGGCGCTCGCCTGTTTCATTCGTGCAAATTTTATTTTATTATTCATAATATTTTTTGTTATTTTGTTTATTATTGTAAACGGGTCTGCGATGTTTCACGATGATGAATTTTAAAATTAAGTTGAAAAGGAAATGTTACATATGTTTTGAATTATAAATTCGATTTATATTTTAGTCAATGTTTAAATTGTTTAGTTAGTTGTATTGTCAGATTGATTTCTAATGAAGTGTTATTTTGCAATGTTAAACCATAAGAGGAGGATCGGACGATTCAATATGTCTTAGTGTTTAAAACTCGAAAACCAATTAAAAGGTACCTTGAACATTGTCTATATTATTAACATTGAATAAATGCGATAAAATGCATCCGCTTGTTTTAATTTGCTCCATTATTATTCTCGCTAACATTACTCACCCTGCTCAATAAAATAGTATCTACTTCTAGGCTACAATATATTTACGATAGTCTATTAATATTATTAGTAATAATATACATAATAAATAATAATAAATTAGCTAAGTGGTTAAGTTCAGGTGTCGAGTTTTCAAGCCACTCAAAGACTTTTGCTCGTACTGAGATTTATAGCGGAGTCTTATAATTTAAAGTGCCATCCAACCAACGGTAATGCCTATTTAAGAATGCCATTATATGAGTTTTGCATGGTCACCCATCCAAAAACTGCGCATCGACCGTTGCTTAGCTTTGGTAATCGTATCAATTACCTTAGTTGAGTTACAGTTGCTACTATACTAGTAGTATTTAGTTGTAAAAATAAATATCTCACGGTTCACCCAAGTGGTCGCAAAAGGACGGCAGGTTTTAACTGATTGTATAGCGGTAGAAGTTGTTACAAAAAAGTCTGCTTTTCAATCAGACAGCCCCTGGTTCGATCCCAGCCCTACACCAATGACTTGGCTCTTAAAGTTAAGTGTGGACTTGCACTCGCTTTACGGTAGATAAATGAAAACATCTTGAGAAACCGACATGTTTGAGGATCACAATATCCGAAGACGTGTGTCATCCGCCCAACCTGCACTTGGAGGATTATGGCCTATATCTCTCTCCTCGCGAGAGAAGGCCCAGAGTCCCAGCAGTGGGAATGTATAGTGGGCTGCTTAAACTAGACGTTATTTTTCGGGTAGGCCTCACGATAACACATGCACACTAAGTCTGAATGTCAGTGTCATTTATTTTTTGCTAAATTTCATGCATACCTAGTTAAATTCTCATAATTGCAAGATCATAAACATGACTACCTAGTATAATATACAATAAAATAATTTTAGAGATCAGATTTTTTTTCCAACAAACTTCTTTGACTTTTGGCACAGTAAGTTTTCCTCTTTCACACTAGCACAAGTTTAACATCGTAGGATTAATAAAAACACAATTTATCTAAAATGTTATTGCTATATTTCATCTATTCTAAACATAATATACATACGTACGTAAAGTACAGTGTAAGTACATACAAAAGAAAAAATATAAATGGACGGATTTCATAAATATTCAGATCAAAATTCAGGTAAGCAATTTTCTTAAATTAAGTACTAAATTAACAAAAGCAAAAATAAACAAAAAAAATATTTATAAAACTGGCTAACAACACTGATTAAATTCACAGGGCTACTGAAGCAGTAAATTTCTTCTGTATAAAAACCTCTTAAATATGAATGAAACTGTATCTCTTTATAAAGTAGGTAAGTCTTTCTTCTTCAGGCTTCAGTAGAAATAAAATCCAAAATGTCATGATTAGTTAATATTGAAAGGACATTAGGATAAATAAATAAATACTAGGACACATTTCACACATGGCTGGTTAACCCCATACTGAACCATTTCTAGTTTGTATCATGGTTGCTAACACAACTGATATACATAGACATATACATATATATTTTATATAGATATTGGCTATGCCGGGAATCGAACCCGGAACCTTCTGATTGGCAGTCCGGCATGGTAACCATTACGCCTATGAGGTCCTCATGCCAATGAGGTGGCAGGATACCACAATACTGCCTAGTTACAGCTAAATTAAAATATCTATAACTTAATGTACATCAACACAAGTTTAAAGCATAGATCAGATTTTAAAAATATCTTCTAAATACTTATCAAATGCATTTCCTATATAAAATTACAAAGTCTATATTGTCTTTATTAGTCAGAAGACAAAACTAGATTTGTGTGGGATGCTGCTAATTGAAATCCTCAGGTTCCATGACATCATCCAACTACTAGTCATCTCTTCACAATTATTAATGTATATGTTTCTTAGGTTAGATGAAAAATAAAAAAATCTGGGAAAATATTAAAATACATGAAAATCATAAAAGTAAACACTTGGACTAAATAACACATGCGACAAAATTTAGTACTCATCTAAACAAAGACACCATTACTATACAACAGAGAGAGGTTGGCAATAAGAGAGTGGTATCAGATCTTTGGACGCACATTTAGAACTTACACAACTATTGAATGCGTTTCTATCACTAGTGAGCTTAGCTTACAATTTGGTTAGTTAGGTATTGTCATTACTATGAGACTATTTCATATTGCGCTATGTAGGGTTCAAATTCGAATCCATTATAATGTGTGCAGCTGAGGCTCCTGGTGCCAGGTGCATCAGAGAAAGGTTGCAGCTCTTGCAGGAGGGTGGAGAAGGTAGGTCTCTCGTCAGGGTCCACCTGCCAGCACTGCAGGCACAGCTGGAACAGCTCGTCGCCCACATAAGAGGGCTGCGAGGGCCGCATGCCGCGCAGTATCCGCGCCGCCACGTCTTTATTCCCGCTGTGGGAGTACGGAGTGGCCCCTATGGTTAAAGTCTCCCACATGAGGCAACCGAAGGACCAGACGTCCGCCTTGGGATTATAGCGTGTCTGACGCAACATCTCGTGCGCTGTCCAGCGCGTGTAGTCTGGCGTCTCGTGTAGCGGCCGCATGTGCGACAACCCGAAGCCCGCCACCTTGGCCGCGCCATTATCTCCTATCACAATGTTTCGGCAGGCAAGCCGCTTGTGTATGATCTTCTTGCAGTGCAAGTACTCCATGCCTCGAGCCACATCCACACACACCTGCAGCAGCCTGTTCTCAGTCAGCAGACAGAACTTGTTGTTCTGCAAATCCCTGTGTCTACTCTGCAATAGCATCTCCTTTAGACTCATTTTTGTATCCTCCAGCACCACAAATAGAGTAGTGTTTGTCTCACAGATGCCCAGCAATGAGATCACATTTTCATGCTCATTTGACTTTATGAGAAGATCCAACTCCTGCAGCATTAACTTTTTGTCGGGTCGCTCAAGTTCTCTATCTGATATGACCTGCACTAGCCCTGGGGTCTGACCTCCGTGTTGCTGGACTTTCCCTTTGGTGAACTTTCCATAGCTGCCGAGTCCGACTACACATGAGATATCAATATCTATGAGATTTCTGGGTATATTCCAAAGTTTCCTTTTCAGGTTGCTGTAGTAGTCTACTCTCTCATCCTCTTCTTGTAAGAACCCTGAATTTTCTATCTCTATGCAAGGTTCACTGAGACTGAGGGGCATGGACTGCGAGCCTCTTTGCAGTCTTGCCATGTGGATCTTTTTTCTTAAGATTATTATCAGTCCTATTCCTATAAGTAACAATACCACTCCAATGGCTATTCCGGCTCCCAGCACCAGCATTAAGGGAGACACTTCCTCAGGTTCATTTATATTGAGGATTATTTTCTTGGTAGACTCAGCATACCTTATTTTCCTGATATTTCCTTTCTCACTGACGACCCCGAGCGACACATCTATATCATTAGTGAGAGGGAGGGGAGCATTGTAAAAACCATTGTAGGTGTGACGGTCTCCTATAGTAAAGTCATTCTTAATGTCGTCCGGGTCTAGCTCCGCAGTGATGTAGTAAGGCAGACCCTGCTCTGTGGCGTAGCTGTAGTTGCCCAGGGTTTCAATTATGTATCCTTGTTGGTAGAGCTCTATGGAAACCACTATCCTGTACATTGAGACAGGTCCATTAACATTCTTGGCTTCTGGAATGTGGACCACCATCCTGTCTCCGTGTCTCTCAGTTATCTTTATGTCAGGAGGTGTCGGGTCCGGGGTGCCTATCACTGTCTCTGCACTGATGGTTATATTAGGGCCTTCTTCATCTATGTTCACTGCTGCTACACTAATGTTGTACAAGGATCCCGGCTGTAGATTTAGTAACTCAGTTTGGAAGGTTTCGTTAGCTACTCTCCACTCCAAAGGAATGAGGACCAGGTCTGAATATGTTTCCAATACTGTGGCTCTCACGACGTACCCTGAGATGTAAGAGTGAGCGTCTGGAGCGGTCCAGCGCACTCTCAGTGTAGTTTCGGTGATATTGGAGATCTCTACAGAGCCGGGGACGCCCGGCGCGGTGACATCCGTGTCGTACACGCTGGCGGCGCCGTCTCCGCCGCACGTCTGCGTCTCGTTCTTGGGGCAAGGCGTGGAGCAGGCGCCGGCGGTGAGCTGCAGGGCGCCGGCCACGTTGCCGCAGAAGCAGGTGGACTCGTTGCCGATGATAGCGTACTTGAAGTAGAGCTGCTCGCACGCCGCGAGGCACACGTCCACGGACTGGCCGGTGTGCGTGTTCACCACACTCTCGGCACGCAGCAGGTAGCAGCCCACGTAGTCCCCGCGCTCGCCGGCGCTCCGCCCCGCGAATGCCACAAGCAGAAACATATACATTAACTGTTCCATTGTGTATCCCTGCATTGAGTCACGCTTGTTTATTTGACGTTCCGTCTCCAACGCCCGTCTTTGGGAATCGCTTGATACTATAATAATATGTATTACATCTTTGCAAAATTGGTAAGGGTTTATATTTAATAAATTACACTTCTTGACTAAATAAGTTAGCTTTTTCCTGTTACCGAGAGAAAGACCAAACGTTTTCTTTTTGTCGTTACTTTTCGTTTTTCTTGAAAATGAATAAAATTACAAGCTTGAAGCAAACAACCTTGAATAAAAATCAAAACAGACAGTGACAGTTGCCACTAAAGGTTGCCACTGCCTACAGCCATCTATATTAAACTCTCATTCTAGTGACAGTTATGGTTGGTTTGATAGTCTGTCATGGGGTTAAAAACTGCCTTTTGCTCAATATTGAGCGCAGTACTAATGACTACTTAAGTGTCCATAAAATTTGACAAATAGCTATCATTCTTTAGAGTAATTTAAATTAATAAATATTTGGACACATTTCACACACGGCTGGTTAGCCCCATACTATACTAGATTAATATTATAGCTGCTCGCAAATTAAGTTAATTTTAAAAGACTAATTAACTTATGCTATTGATACTTATATTAATGAAAATTGATACTTATTCAATTAATGCTATTGATACCTACAAGTTTAAAGTTAACGAAGATCTATTTTTTATTTTTGTAAATTGTGCCATAACAACCTGAAATCTTCTTGATCACTATGTAATTATTGTACAAACGTGCCAACAGTAGAAGATACCTATCACTTCCTTATGGAGTGTGTTTGAACCGCATCTGTGAGAGAGAGTGTGCTGGGTAGTTTGGATGCCAGCTTGCATCCATACCGTGCAGGGGGCTCTCATAATTTAGGGCTGTAGCATTCTGGCTGATCCGCTTGATGGTCCTGCCAGGATCCTCTACAAGCTAATTTTAGATATACTGGTTACGTCGTACAATTAAGTTTTATGTTGTAATTACGGGGCTGATATAACATTTCACGTTCAAAGCCTCAAAAAAGAAATAAATAAAAAAAACCCTGAAATCTCTAGAGTGTGATTGACGTAAAGTACTATGTCGCTCAGCTCCTATTATTTTTTTCTTTATATGTACTTGTTTGATGGCTTGATGTGACATAGTAGGTAGGCGTTTATGGTTTGGCTGTCACGGCGACGCCGTTATATTGTTTACGAAGCGAAGCTCACGGCCGAAGCTGTCAAAGTCAAAATTTAAAAATTTTGAAAACGTTAAAAACGGACGATTTGTTTATTCGTATATTCGTCAATAAATCACTTATAAAATAAATGAACGTTTACCAGTTATACGTGGATATTGCTTTCTTGTAAGAATGTCTACCCGTTCGGGGAAAAGTAAGTGTACCACGCATATAAATATTGATTCCAAACATTGCCGAAATTGTGTTTCTTTCCTCATGAACATTTACTCTCTTTTATAGGAATTCACAGTTCCTTTCACGAAGAGCCTTTGAAGACAGAGGTGGAACATGCTGCTCAGAGCGAGAGGAAGACCAGGAGCAGACGAGCTAAGGACAACGGCGAAGAATTATGTGCGAGTGTTGTGAAGACCAAGAAGCGTACAAACTATGTCGCTTATCCGACAGACGATGAAATGGGTTCTGAAACTGTAGAAAGTAAAGACGAGCAAGCTATGCCTGCTCGTTCTTTGCGTAAAAATGCTCTCAAGGAACTAAATGTGGTTACCTCTGAGGTAAAACTTTTGGAGCCTGAGACTGAAGCTTCGAAGCCATCACGAATGACGCGCAGGACGCGAAAACTAGACGAAGATACGGAGAACACTCAAAACAAGCATGAGGAGGAAGAAGTCACTATTGATAAGACTAAAAAGAACAAAAAGGTAAAGCCCACTCAACTTCATGAAGAAGAACCTAAACTTTCAAAGAAGAAAACAAAAAAGAAGATGAAGAAAGGGAAACGGTCTGGTTCAATGGTTGTAGAAGATATTGAGCCTCAGGAGAAGGTAAATGCAGGATTAAATAAGAGTAATATCTCCACTGATTCTTTTCACAGTGCTGCTGGCAGCCCATTGAAGAGCACTGGTGAGGATTTAACTGATGTAGAGCCTCAGGAAATTGTTTCCGTTATTACTAATTCATATGATGTAGAGCATTCTGTTGAAATACCATCCAAAGTGCATGAAGCAAGACAGACCAGAAGCACAAGATCTGCAGCTAAAATGAACACAGCACCTGCCTCACTAAACACACCTAATACTGCTACAAAATCTCGCAAAAGAAAATCAAGCGCTAATTTAGAGAAGAGCATAACAAACGACCAAGAAGATTTGACAGAGTTTGATACTACTTTAACTAGTGTGTCAAAAAAACGAAAATCAAGTATCAGAAATGACAATGATAAAAATAATGATGATACTTTAGATAACAAAACCATAAACTCTACATTTGATATTAAAGATTTGGAGAAAAATCATTCTGGGGTAAAATCAGCTTTAGCCAATACTACATATGATAAAACAGAATTAAAATTAGACACCACTTATGACAAAAATGAGACTAATGAAAATAATTCAACTTTTGACAAGAAAATATCAGAATTTACAACATCCATGGCTAAGAAACAAACTCCACCATCTAAACTTAATTCAACCTATGAAAAAGAGAAAAACATCTCACAAATTGATGTAACAACAACTGAAAATGTAACAGACAAACCAGCTCTGAACTCCACATTTGATAAGAACAGCTCTATTGAGGCCCAAACTTGCAAATCTGATATAATCAACACAACATATGAGAAAGGTTCCGGTGTAACTGATTCTACCACAGTTCCTACCTACAGAAAATCATCATCAGTTATAAACTTAACATATGATAAAGACAACATATCATCTAATTCAGTGACTGAAATTAAAGATACCAATAAAAGTTTCAGGAAGTCTTTGCTTCAGCCAGAAAAGCAGTCTCCAGTACTGAACAGCACATATGATAAGAATGAGAAATCTAATTCAACATTTGAAAAGGATAAAAAGCTTGATGCAACTTTTGATAAAATTTCTAAATCATCTTTAATAAGTTCCGATAACTCCAACCCGAGAGATTCAAACATAACTTTGGATAAATCAGACATCTCTCGTATTAGCATAACCAGTGATGAGTCTAAAGACAACATAGCTAATACTACTCCAGTTCTTATTGAGAGCAGTATGGACGAGAGCAAGATTGATACTTCCAAAATCTGCCCTAAAAATCCTTCTCTGGTTACTGTAGACATTTCAAAAACTCCAACAAAGCCTGTCACACCAAAAATAAGTCCTAGAACCCCAACACCGGTTACACCTCTGAAAAGAGAAGGAACATTTACCAAAGATGGTTCAGATTTGGAGGGAAGTTTGCAGAAGAAGTTGCCAAAAACACCCACCAGAAAGATGTCTCTGCCATCACCTGGCTGTACTCCATTCCCTGGTAACAAAAGCGGTATGAAGATAATGAATGTGACTCGGTCAATTGAGAAGAGCCGCAGATCGTCATTAGCTGAGCCGTTACCTCGGGCCACCAGGGTGATGTTCTGCAGCCCCGTCAACAACCCTGCAGTGGTGATGCAGCAGAGAAGGAAGGTCATCAAATCTAACCTCAAGGGATCTAATAAAAGCTTTGTTTTTGAAGAGACTGGTGAGTGTTGTTTATATCACTTCATTATAAAATTGTTCACTGATTCATTTTTAAGTGGCTTTGAGAGAGATTAGGCCTTTCTGCTGAACATATGAACCAACTATGTTTAAGATTTTGTATAAAAGAAGTGGCTATTAAGTGAGTGTTCTTAGCTATTCGAAAATTGGATCAAGATAACCACTCTTATCCCACATCTTCCCCAATTTAGTGTATCAGATGAAAGGCCTGATTGGTAGTATTTATATATATATCACTAGCTGAGCCCTGCGGTATTACTTACATTGATCCAGATAAAAAAAAAACATGATAAAAAGTCTGTGTCCTGGTCATAATTACTATACTCCTCCGAAATGGCTTGACCTATTTTTACCAAATTTTATATGCATATTCAGTAGGTCTGAGAATCAGCTGCTATTTATTTTTTAAGGCATAACAATGTTTGCCGGGTCAGCTAGTATATATGTATAGATAGATGTTAATTTTAAAATCCAAGATGGCTCCTACCAGTGAGTAGCTCACATATTAATAACTTTATTTAGTTTATATCCGAAGCTAACTTAGCTGTAACTATATTATTAAGTGAGTAGCTTACATACTCTGGGTTGTCTAAATGTTGTATGTATACTTGTATATTCGCAGCGGGCGAGGTGCGCGCGGCGCCCCGCAAGCGCTCGTACACTCAGAGCGACGCGGAAGATGCGCGCGCCAAGCGGGCGCGGGTGGAGACCGCGCGGCCCGTGCGCGTGCGCACCGCCAGCGCCGGACACGCAGGTATACACACTACACATCTTATAATATCTACATTTTTTTTACAACTTATAGGTTTGCGTTTGACCACAGCTTGCCTAGTGTTAAACAATACTGTGGTCTACGATGTTACACACTTACCTAGAAAATTTCGTCGGAAACTGTCTACATATTAAATTTAATCTTGTCATATATTGTGCATCTCGTCCTGTGAACTAGAATAAACGGAAGAGTAACTCCATACAATTTGCCGCTTCGAATTTGAATCCATCTACGCACACAATTATACTGCTATCCCAACGAAACACAGACACACAAAGCTTGCACGCGGTTGGTCGCATCAAGGACACGCCATCGATAGCCGCGCGGGTAGCTGTTTGCCCCGCCCACCGCGGTATTTTACGCGTGGACGGTGGAATCAAAATTTTTATCGGCCAAGTTACTATTATTTTTATTCTCGTTCGCTGTCGTTCGTATCTCGTCATATGTAGAGCGTTTTTTAGTATTCAAGGTCATGTTAAAATCTGTCGCCTAAAGGTTTTTTTATATTTTTCTATATAGATTTTGAAAAAGAAAACTAATAGTCGCGATAAAAATAAGTGTAAATTCCACTATATCTTTTAGCTTATTTATTCTTATTGACCGTAATATCTGTAGTAGGAGATGAATATGATATCGCGTTATATTCCCGCGCGCCTTGCTATCGTTATAAGCCTATTATACTTTATATTGGCTAGACATTATTACTCTTTACTAATTGACACATGCATACTATTCCTAAGGCTTTTTGAAACGATTCTGAATCGAGAGCCCGAAAAAAAGCAAATCTTTATAATTTTATTTTTTTACTCCTTTGCAGCCAGATATTTGACTAGGGTGCGTTACTACACAAGGTATCGACACTTTGACCTAAGGTGGAGCATCCCAAACCTGGACTAACTGGCTCTCAAGGAGACTGTCGGAACACTTGCTTTGTGACAGATTTTTCAACTCAAACTCACGTGTGGTTGCTAGCCAAGCAAGCACTACAACAATGCTCTACCACCATGCATTACCATTTATTTACTTATTATTATTTGTTACTAACTAGGTACGCTCTGATTTAGCCTCGTGGATTCAGGATTAAAAGTAGTCTTATTTACTTCAGGGTGTTAGCTATCTTCTTACCTAATATCACAAAAATTGTTTCAACTAGAAGATTGTAGAGATTATCGAGCTAGTTCCAATGTTCAAATCTAGATGTAGTGTGAGAAGACATGCTCATTGATAGATCTTTATTCCTGTTACATAAACGTCGAAATTTGCAGAGTTTCAGAGAACAGAGTTATGGTTGTTGTATTTCAGTTTTGCTCATAGACCATGTTTTTTCGGGACGAACCATATTTCTTTTATTCTGTTATCCGTAATAACACACAATATTTTTCACCTTGCAAGCCCATTTTATGTGTAACGCCTATTCTTGAGCTTATCTAAGTGTAATCCGATATTATTTACGATCAGCTATCAAAATGACTTGCTCATAGATTATTTTAAACCTTATTTATCATTATTAGCACTATTAACCTCTGTTGTGACTGATATTGCTATTACCCTCTAATTTATGTCGTAAAATATAAAATAAAATTATGAATGCTCATTATAAGAGTACCTAATACCGTAATGTTTATTACCCAAGCTATGCAGGATTTTTTTCGTTCTGTCGTCAAACTGGCATTAATCCAGACTATCGTAAATCCGAGCTAAACCGAATTGAAGAGAGATGTTTTAAAGTCCTAGAACATTAACAAAGCATTGAACAATGACCGATACACGAAAGGTGCTCTACACAAACAAGTAAACCTAAAGAATTAGGTGCATTACAAACCCTCATATCTTTAATTCTAAGTTTAGTATGTTTCTATTTCAAAATGCCTACTATGGAATTAAACTCTTCCTTGGTGATAAAAAAAATTACTACCACACTCAAGTTGACAAATCAGCCACCAAGCATCTAATGGTGTGTTCCGGTAACTTCACTGAGAGCCAGTTATTCCGGTCTAGGCATGCTCCAATCTTTAAAAAATATAACTGTACTGATCCAAGTGTGAAAACAAGCGTGATTGAATCAGTAAGGTTAACATTCGCCAACAACAATTATGAAAAATTAAATGAAGAATATTTATTTTCTAACTTATTACAGTATTATTTTATCTTATGACTACTTAACTAGTTCAGTTATTATATGCTTGCCTAGGCAAGGCTTGAATCTAAGTAATCCTATAATAACTTAATTACAATTTTAAATAAATTTAACCTCTTAATAACTGTATAACCGACAATTAATATTTTTTAAATTATTTTCAGTATAGGCGGATTTTTTTGTCATAGTGTTACGTATTGGTGTGTCGTAGCCAAGCCGGAACCTGCCCTGAAGCCGAGCACCCCCCACAAGGCTGACGGCCGCATCTCCCGCACGAGGCTGCCGAACTTCGCCGCCCTCCATCAGAAGGAGTTCTCCAAGATGGAGTCTCTGGACGAGTGCCAGGAGAGGAGGGCTCGGCGCGCGCGGCAGCTGCTCACGCCCACCGGAGCCGTCACGGTGCTGGAGAGGAGCAGCCCCCGGGGTAAGCTTCATCATCTGCAGCATCACTTGGAAGTATATTACGAGTAATCTATGAGATATACGCATCTCTGCGCTATCTGTGGAAACGAGGATATTGCCGTAGTCCATCATATATACACACATACACATACATACACACACACACATCCACACCTTGCACACACAAGCCGTTACACAATTAACTTATATTATCCTGACCTAACTTACCTTAGATTTATTTCCTTTAAAATATTTACTTAGTCACTAGCACACACACCACTGAAGGACGCATCACTCACAGCACGAGAGACAACTCTCAGTGTGAGTGCTGCGTGTCAATTATATTGTACCTAAGTTTTTCTACCTACTTACCTGTACCTTTCTAAGCTTTGTAAATGTTTTAGAAATAAATAAATGATTGATTGATTGATCCCCGCCCCTCTGTGCCTGCGTGCGTGTGTGTGTGTGTGTGTGTGTGTGTGTGTCCGTGTCTTTACGAGTCAGTCTATATGCTTGAGTGGGAGTGTATGAGTGTGAGTGTGTTTGAAGGTGTGTCGGAGTGTGTGTGTGTGTGTGTGGATAAACCTGTTTTGATATAGATTTTCTTGTATGAAAGGTGTATAAGTCAAGAGTATTTCTTAGCTACTAGTATGTTTTATGAAAATCGGACAAACATGGCCGACGCTACGAAATGGTTTATATTTTATCGTAACATCCCCAACATGGGTATGATGAAAGTGCTTGATTAGTAGAATACATTAATTATAGCATAAGCAGTCATACGTTCCCACTGCTGGGACTCAGAGCCTTCTCTCACGAGGAGAGAGATGTTTATAGGCCATTAATTATGGTTAATTTCAAATAACTTATTGACTTAGGCGTTACTTTGCGGAAATCCATTGTAAATAGAAGACAAAGTACTCTAAATATTTAATATTGTCTTCTAATTTCAAATAATTAAAAAAAATAGCCACCTCCGAGTAATGCTGTCGGAGTTTTTCTAAATTTTTATTTACTCTTGATTGGTATATTAGTGAAGTAAAATATTATTTTATTTTCAACTTATCTATTATGTGTGGTATAATAAAAACATAATGGAATGTAGAGAAAGCCTACTATAAACTCAAAGCACGTTCAAATGTACAATGCTGCGCATAGCTGGCGTGTCTATTGACAGTGATATGGAGATGAAGTAGGCCCTTTCTCACACCTATCGCGGCTCTATAGAGCTTTCATTGCATCCTCACGTTTTGCATTATAAGGTCGTCGTGTCTTGCGCTTTTAAATCGATAAAAATCATTCTGCCGCGTAAGTTGTACTAAATTAAAAAAAGCTAAGTAGCGCCTGTAGCTCGGGTAGCTATTGTGATCTGCCGTGATCATCGGAGCTAAGCAACGGTCGGTGAGGACAGTGTTTCGATGGGTGACCATTCACCCATCCAAAGACTATCACAGTCACCTGTCGTTTTTAAAGTGGCATTTTCATCTGAGCGCTACCGTGGGTCGGATGACACGTTAAATTGTAGGTCCCAGCTGTTAGTCTTAGTATGAGTAGTCGTTAAGAAAAGTCAGAGGTCTTCGGGTGGTTTGATAACTCTTGATACCAAAGCTTGGCCACAAACATTTTAAAGTCGATGTCCTGTCTCTTGCAAAACTAAATGAGTAGCACCTGCACCCCCAGTCTGAAAAAAAAACCATTCGTAATAGATGCCACTGACAATAAGAACGACCTCCAATCTCAGTCTCAAACGTAATAGTTAGCGCTTTAGTGTAAGAACTGTTCTCACTATTTAAATGAGTAAATGAACTATGAATTATGAATCGATACAAAAACTTCCTTTCTCAATAGCGAGTCAGAAGTCTGACTTCTTACATATATAATTTATTCTGTAACTATGGAAAATAGAACGATTGAACAATTTTCAGTAAGCAGCCTCAGTACAAGCAGTCGTTAAGCCTAACCAGAGGCCCTTGAAAACTCTCGCCACCAGAGCTTAGCCACTTGGCTCCTACGAAATTATTGTAATTCACAACAGTGTATTTGTATATCCGGCGATGTGTGACCAGGTCAATACCCTGTGGTGTCAAAGTCGCATATAGGCAAGTAAATAATTAAAAAATTGTAAATCCAACTTTATTTAATACAAAATACTAAACCGATTTCGATAATATGAGTCCATATCGAAAGTGTAGTGTACTCTTTCCATTAAAAAAAAATCTTTCGAACCGGGCCATAACTGACGACTTTATGAGGTTACACACACAACCAAATATATAAACAATCGAACTGAGAACTTCCTTCTTATTTTGAAGTCGGCTAATAATTATGATTGTACAATCACTAATATAACAAAATAGTATATGAGTGTGTATGTTTGTCACTCGTTCATGTTAAAAAGCGGAACCAATTAGGTATTACGTTTGACCGCAGCTTGTCTCACTTTAAGCTTTACTATGATCTGTGATATAACATGCTTGTCTAAGAGGACCCTAAGTCTATTCATCATGAAAAAAAAACCTGTTTACTCTAGATCTGAAGACCCTCAGACACCTTTCCGGAATCAGAGATTCAGGACGAGAGTTCTAAATTTTCCAGAGTCAAGACATTGAAAGGCGAAAGCAAGTACTTAAAATTCTAAAAATTTAATAAACTCAATGATTTGCAATATGATTAAATCGTTTCAATAAAGAAAACATTTCAAAGTTCGCATCCTCTTGCCTACACTCATTAAGGAGTAACACCAACTTTTAGCTAAATGTTTTTTTTATTTCTGACTCAAGTTATACTTCTTATCTTATCCAGTACTTGCAATGCTTGTAATTTCGACAGTGTATCTTTGCTGAATAATATACGGTAACACATGTCTTCGATTTATCCCCCAGTTTCAAACGCAGAGCGCGTGCCAACCCCGGGACGCAGCTAGATAATAGATTTAATGTGGACATGGATTCTGATCAAAATGATTACTGCCTTATCGTAGATCATTAACTTTATTGGTTTTGTTGTATTCAATTCTACCCAAGCACCGAAACCTGCGTTATCTCTTATCAGCTGGCCTTATTTAATGTCAACATAGCTCTGATAATATCGTAATTGTATTTTTACTGTTTATAATAACATGGGTATGAAATGGGTAAATGATGTGGGCAAAATTATTATAATATTTTTTTTTGCCTAAATCATTTTTAAAAGAAAGTAGAGGTATATTTTGAAATCACAGTTAGCAATATTATTCACTCGTTGAAAGGTTGCTTATAATAAAACAACTTATAATAATGGTTTTATTTTTACAGAAAGTCCCGTCGAAGCAGAGAAAAAAAGGTCTCCGAACCCACCCGACACAGAGCCAACACACTCCAAAGGCAAAAAACCAAAGGGCAAAGACCCGCAACCTTCCAAAAAATCCACACACTCCTCCAAAAAAGACAAAGACCCACAGCAGTCATCTACAAAAGATAAGGAGACAAAAAAGCCAAACACCCCCGTCAAATCTCTTCCCACGCTTAAATCTCTGAACCCAGGTTACACGCGGTTCGGTTTCAAACTGAATTACGACGTCAACCCTTTTAGCATCCCGACCAACCCTAACGCGAGCGCCGTGTTTTCCAACAAGAAAAATACTATCAAAAAAGATAATACGAAACCTCTCAAAGATATTAAAGCTTTGAAACGGCTGACAGTTACAAGCGCTTTGCCTTCTCTGGCCGGAGTGGTGGGAACTTCGAGGAGAGAAGTGGCGAAGCAAACCGTCATGAGGGAGAAATCCTTTACAGAGAAGAGAAGTTTGATAAGGAATGAAAATAGAACGGTCATCAAAGGTGTCCGGACCAACAGGAGGTTTGAATTGCAGATGCGGATGAGAAACATAGATTAGTGTTAAGGCGGTCTTATTCAACTTTTTGCTGTTTTAAGTGACGTTTATTTACTTCCTTGATAAACTAAAAAATATAAAACTAGTCTCATATCAAAATTTAACATAATATCTAGTGATCACAAGAAACAGAAACACGATTAGTAACAATTCGCTCGATAGAATTTTGTTTTGAAAAAAGCTCTAATTTACCATAAATTGGGTATTATCCTTTATATATTTTTGGATTGGTGAGAGATCCTATCACTAAAATGATGTCAAAAAAATATCAACAGACAAAGCACAAAATTAACAAGGATTCTGTAGAGATACTTTTATATCTTGCCATACAAAAATTAACCAGGAAAAAATAAAACCCTAATAAATGAAACCGATTCACGCCATGGACGCGCTCGCGCTCACCGGCCAGTACCCGCCGAGGCGTCTCAGAGAGTGGACGTATCGCTCGTTGTTCCTAATTGTCAGAAATTCCGAATTTTTGTCGCGGTGATTTTCATCCTAAATATGGACAGAAAAAAAAAAAGATAATGACTCCAAAGGCATATCGGAAAATGGTAAGTACCTTCCACCTTTTTCCTTGTTGTAGATTGTAGACCACTTCGTATGAAAACAATCATGCCACAGTCAAAAATAAACAGAATGAAAAAATTAAATCAGAATTAGGTATCAAGGTTTATCTTTTTTGAACACAGGTTTATTTATAAAATATCTTATTAGGATACTTGTACCTATCTTTTTAACCGACTAAGACAAAAGGAGGGTTATGATTTTAACAGCATATGTACGTTTGTACGTAGTGTATGTTCATCTGTGCCACCATATCTCCTCAACTAAGTAGTAATCATAATTTGGCAATCGAGGTACCTATCAACAGACGCGTCTTTACGCTCCCCGCTTTTACGCTATAGGATATATATGACGTCACACAAAATTTAAAAGACGTAGAAGTGGCTCGCAAAATATTTTATGAATTGAGTTAATTTTACATGTACCTAAGATTTATAATGTGCTTGTTGCAGTGCTGCAATGACAAAGCGGAAACAAAAATCCAACGTCGAAATTGGATCTGTTTCGAGCGTCGAGTGAGTATTATTATTACATTATATATAGTATTTTTATATATTCCTATTTAAAATAAACGAAATTTAAACTCTTACTGATTGTTTGTGTTTAAATGTGACGTAATTTTCTGTTTCAGTGTTGAAACAGAATTGCCAGAAATTACTGTTGAAAAAGTCAGTGAAAGCGATGATTTTCGACCCACAGCTGGAAGGAGATTGATCTTTACGTGAAAATTAACTAGATGGCGCTGATGACGCCTTAACTCGCACAATTGTTTCTTTCGCAGAATATGTATACGAAATTATATTGTAATTGCAGGGTTTTTTTTATGTGAAAATTAACTAGATGGCAAGGCGACGCTTTAATTCGCGCAATCGTTTCGTTCGTTCGCAGAATATGTATGTGAAACCATATTGAAATTTCCAATATTTGTTTACGTAAAAGTTAACTAAATAATCTTAGAATTTCGAGACAATACTCACGAACTAATTGGTGCGTGATTTAATTATTTTTGATGTCAAAGCGTTAAGTTCGGAAATATAAATTATGATAATAATTTGTGGCAGTGCTTATATCCGTTTGACATCGATGTCAAACATCAATCATCATATATTTAACAGCACATAGGTAACAAAATTCGGTTGTGATATATAGATAAGTCTTTACTGTTTACAACAAAAATGTAAGAATAAAACTACTTAATTTACTTTTGCAATTTAGGGGAGATAAGGAGGTTAGAAGTAAAGGTTTTCCTCTATTGTTTTATTCAACCCTGTCCACTGCACTAGAGGTTTCATGACATAAACAATCTAATAGTTCTTTTAAATTTATAATTTATAACTTAACTTTGTTGTTTATGTGACTTTGAATATGATAATTGTGATTGAAATTTGAAATTTAAGTTATCATCTTATAAAATCAAAACGCCCCTTTATGCAAAACTAGCTGACCCGGCAAACGTTGTTTTGCCTAATAATTATTTTTATTCTAGTTTCTAGACAAAATCAGTGCCAGCAAAGAAAGATAATGTTGTAGTGTTTTATTTAACAAACATTTATTTGTTCTTCTTATATGGCACCGACTCCAAGAATACAGGATGAAAAAAAATTCAAGATTTTTCAATAAAAATGTGGTTGTTGTGCCTCACTCGACATAGATAGGTATATTGTGTCGCGCACTTTTTTGTAGATATTTGTAAGATCTACAATTAATTACAACATTTTATGGTTCTATCTTTTGTAGTTTAGGCAGCGTACGCAAAATAAGTAACTTCTTGGGTTGATTTTTTTCAGTTTGTGTCCGAAAAATCCAAATATCTTACGGAACCCTATTTTATTCCAAAATAAAATATAGCTTATGTTACTCGTGGATAATGTAGCTTTTGTATGGTGAAAGAATTTATAAAATCGGTCCAGTAGTTTTTGAGCCTATTCGTAACAACCAAACAAACAAAGTTTTCCTCTTTATAATATTAGTGTAGATAAAAAGGTATTGTTTATACAAATAATTAAATAAATAGGTAATCCAACAAGATAAAAAAAATCATGTGTGTTATTCACACCTGGTAGAAATGAAACCTTCAAAAATACGATGAAAAAGCTCTACAAATAAACGTATAATACGTTCACGTATACAAAACACCATTGTTGTTGTTGTGATGCCTTTTCTAAAACTTTGTACTACGCATGCGCGCACAATACAGTCGCTTTTTCGTTTCATCGACTTTCAAATCACAACGATGCTAAATA
Organism: Mellilla xanthometata; assembly: GCA_035578125.1. Classification (NCBI taxonomy): domain Eukaryota; kingdom Metazoa; phylum Arthropoda; class Insecta; order Lepidoptera; family Geometridae; genus Mellilla; species Mellilla xanthometata. The sequence continues at coordinate 13,164,340 of JAPUBQ010000016.1, read as the reverse complement.
ATTTTTCACTTCAAAATATGATTTCATTTGTACCTAATATTTCACAAGTTGTTACAGTATCATACAATTTTAGAGAAATTATACAAATGATGAATAAAGAAAACTAACGTTGTACTAGCCTTAGTTACCTTAGTAACTGCATTTACAATGTCTAGAATGAATCTGTAAAAAGATAAAAATATAAAATAATAAGTTTGCTCACTCTGTCAACTTATTTTTTACACTGTGGCGCCGGAACGACTGGTCGCCGGGACAACCACCCAGTCTTAGATCGCGAGTTCGCCGCGCGCGCTTGTGTGCGTAGCGACTTTGTTCGTATCGAGCGCTATTTGCCTAAAGTTTCAAACTAAGCTCGCCTTAAAGAGTTATTTGTATTTTTTTTTAAGTAAGTTGATTTTGTATCGCGTTTTCGACGTCTGTTGTCCGTCTTTTAGTATTTTCCATAGATTTGTAATTGAAGAACCGAGGTGTTGACATTTTTTTGTTTGCTTTGTTAAGTTAATCAAAGCCGATTGTGCAGTGCCATAGAATTGAATTCCGTAAAAGATACACCAAAGACCCCTTAAATCTTGAGACAAATTATAGGCAGGCAATAAATAAGAAATTATGAATATTTTAACCACTACCAAAATAGTTAAAGCTAGCTTATGCGTCCGTATCACCAGAAATCTCACCGGCGATAAACTGAATCTTTGTAGTTTATTTATATCTTACACACGAGTATAAAGAAATAAAAATTAAATGAATATTTAAGGGGGGCTCCCATCAAATGTAGTGTATATTTTTTTTAATACAAATATTTTAACAGTAAAATTTTTGATATCACTAGTTTTTAACCGACTTCAAAAAGGAGGAGGTTATATATTCGACGTGTATGTATTTTTTTTTTTTTTATGTATGTTCACCGATTTCTCAGCCATTTGTGGATCGATTCTCAAAATTCTTTTTTTAATTGAAAGAGTATGGTTCTGAATTGGTCCCATTGTCACTTAAACTGGTTCTGATGATGGACTCCTAGGGAAATCGAAGAAAAACCTAAAAAGTTAGGTTATTTTTACGCATGAAGAGAGATTCTAGCTCGTTTGGCTGTACTGATATTCATGAAATTTGAGAAGAAAATAGGTAAGACTATGTGTTAACACATAGGCTACTTTTTATCCCGAAAATAAATACTATTCCCGTGGGATGCACCAAATAACATATAAATCTTTTTAACTTCTTCACGCTCGAACGGTTGTACTGACATTGATGAAATTTGGAATGAAGATAGTTTAGACTATGTGTTTACACATAGGCTACTTTTTATCCCGAAAATAATTATTGTTCCCGTGGGATGCACCAAATAACACATGACACACTGATTTCGCTAAAATTTGATATAGGGGGTAGACTAGACCTTGTATAACACGAAGGTTACTTTTTATCTTAAAAGTCATTGCTATTCCCGTGGGAAGCCCAAATAACTGGATAACCTATTTTACTTCTTCGCGCTCATACGACAATACAGATTTCGCTCATAAAATTAGCAGCCTGGCTAACAAAAGTAATCTGACGCGAACATCGAGGCTAAGCAACGGCCCATGCGGCCAGTCTTTGGATGGGTAACCATGCACAAGACTTCCATAAAAAAATATGATATTTTCATCTGGGCGTTATTGCGCTTCGGATAACACGTTAATTTGCTGGGCCTGGACCACTACTCTTAGTACAAGCAGGGGTCAAACTAAATCAGGGGCTTGAAAAACTCTCGACGCCAGAGCATGGCCACTTGGGTCATACTTAGTGGAAGAAGGAACTGTAAAATTTGATATATTAATACAGAATTAATAGACAAGACCCTCGAACGGATAAGGAAAATATTTACGCGCTCGTTTCGCTAGGAGTTATCCCGCTTCGTTCGAATTTCCCCCAGGATGTTCTGGGCTTATGACACTCCAAATATTATATAATTTGTGCTTGCTTTGTTTATGCTCAAACGCTTGGAACAAATACGGTGAAAATTTTCGCGCTCGCTTCGCTCGCGCTTCGCTCGCTTCGCTCGCATCCAGCTCGCTTCGCTCGCAATTGGTTCTTGTACGTTTTAACACAACAAACATTATGTAATTTGTGCTGCTTTGGACTTCTTTATGCTCAAACGGTTGGAACAAATACGGTGAAAATTTTCGCGCTCGCTTCGCACGCGCACAGCTCGCTTCGCTCGCATCCACCTCTTTTCGCTCGCACTTGGTTCTAGTAAGCTTTGACACAACAAACATTATGTAATTTGTGCTGCTTTGGACTTCTTTATGCTCAAACGGTTCGAACAAATACGGTGAAAATTTTCGCGCTCGCTTCGCTTGCGCATAGCTCGCTTCGCTCGCATCCAGCTCGCTTCGCTCGCAATTGGTTCTTGTACGTTTTGACACAACAAACATTATGTAATTTGTGCTGCTTTGGACTTCTTTATGCTCAAACGGTTGGAACAAATACGGTGAAAATTTTCGCGCTCGCTTCGCTCGCGCATAGCTCGCTTCGCTCGCATCCAGCTCGCTTCGCTCGCAATTGGTTCTTGTACGTTTTGACACAACAAACATTATGTAATTTGTGCTGCTTTGGACTTCTTTATGCTCAAACGGTTGGAACAAATACGGTGAAAATTTTCGCGCTCGCTTCGCTCGCGCACAGCTCGCTTCGCTCGCATCCACCTCTTTTCGCTCGCACTTGGTTCTAGTAAGCTTTGACACAACAAACATTATGTAATTTGTGCTGCTTTGGACTTCTTTATGCTCAAACGGTTGGAACAAATACGGTGAAAATTTTCGCGCTCGCTTCGCTCGCGTATAACTCGCTTCGCTCGCATCCAGCTCGATTTGCTCCCAATTGGTTGTCTGCCTGGCACACGCCAAATTTTTTCATCGTGAAGTTTATTTGGCTCTCCATAACTAAAACTTAAACAAAATATCATTACCAACCACTAAAAATGTAAAAATAAAATTGTTTTAAAAAACAAACAACCGACTTCAAAAACACAACTAAAAAGGGAAAAATAATTTTAAGCCTAAATCAAATCAAGAATATATAAATAGAATAGGAGAGTTTATTTCATGTACTTATAAAAAACTATTTGCAATTTTTACTAATCCTGTATTCTTGGAGTCGGTGCCAGCAAAGAAAGACAATTGAAAATAGTTTTAATTTGTTCTTATTAGATGGCACCGACTTCAAGAATACAGGATTACTAAAAATTGCAAATAGTTTTTTATAAGTACATGAAATAAACTCTCCTATTCTATTTATATATTCTTGATTTGATTTAGGCTTAAAATTATTTTTCCCTTTTTAGTTGTGTTTTTGAAGTCGGTTGTTTGTTTTTTAAAACAATTTTATTACATAAGTTTTCCAAGAAAATGTAGGATGGCACTAGCTTGCTGTTTCTTAAATGTATTTTGTAGATTAACGTTATTGTGTTGTTATTAATTAGGTTGTAACATATTATTAATATAGATTTGATATAATTTGTAGCTTTTCTATTGGCTATTATTAGATTGTGGACATTGTTGTAATTTTGTCGTGTGATTTTTACAACCGGATGCTCAAAATCAGATTAATAGAAAATCAATCGAAAATATCACGACCCGCGTGTCCGACTAACCAGACCGAAAGATCTATGGTCTATGAATGATCTATGTTCTGTGAATGAGCTATGTTCGCCTCAAAATCAGCCGCGTAAATTCACGATAGCTTTTATAATAAGCTAAGTGGCCGATTTCAGGTGCCGAGAGTTTTCAAGCCGCCCGAAGGCCTCTGAATTGGCTTAACGACTGCTTGTACTGAGACTAACAGCCGATACCTACAATTTAACGTGTCATCGTTGTAGCTTTATTAACTATCCCGGTGTCGTCCAGACTTTATATTAAGCTATGACTCAGCTTCCTCCTGACTCACGACTTAATTTTAATAAAATGTGGAAGCAAATTTCTTGATAAAGCAATTACTTGCCGCGTCATTTAAAAATAAGAGGCGTTTTTGCACGTGACCTTATTTTCACGGGAAAGTTCTTGGCATTTTTTTACTTATTATACTTGCCTTAAATTATATTTCCAGTTACAGTAGAAACTCGATCCATTCGGATAATCGAAAGTATGAAGAAAATATATTTTTTGTTTATTTCCTATGACAAGCCGGCGCGGGCGGGTGCCTGCTCCGTCCGACACGTTTCATGCTTGCAAAAATACGACATTGGAGAATTGGTCTGTTGTCCGGATTATTGCGAATCCGTATAAGCCGGATAATCGAGATTCTACTGTACATTGAAAAATACTCTCAGTACACTCCTTCTTCTTCTATAATACACGACCTACTCGTCGACTTTACTGCAGTTTTCATGTTTCCAATATTCAGTTGATTGATTCAACACCTAACATGTATTATATCAGTATTAATAATCATAACCTAGGGCGGCTAGCACGGGTAGTGGAAAATTTCTCCACCGGGAGGAGAATTAATTTGTTCGTTTTTGTTACTTTAGTTTCTACTTTTTTTTCGGCGTTTGCAGTTATATTTTTTTAGTAAATTTCTTCAAAATCTTTGCAACTCATATTTTCGCATTTTATTATAAAATAAATGAAAACTCAAAATCCATTACTTACATTCCTTTTTTCCCCACTTCCAAATCAGATGATAGTTTGTCCTTAGCATAATAATATGTCAATCGAAGAGTATTTACATAAAACGTCAAGTGTAAATATTTATAAGGGAAATTGTTCCTTGTTACAATGCTATTAAGAGTGGTGGTCAATTCACTTAGAGGTGGAAAGACTATAAGTCCTCACTCATCCCGTACTAACCCCGTAGAGGAACAAATGATAAGAGACGGGGCTTCTTTAAATTTAGTTTAGTCGTGTGTGCCGCTGAATCGCCACCACTGCCTCTGTTCGTTTTGTATGATAATTGATTAATTGATTGATTGAACGTCACCCTGGGTGGTCATTTAGGACCAGTTTCATTTGTAATCAAGCGTTCATTGGTACTGTTGAAAGTGCCGTTTGTATATTTTTAGTTAGTATTAGATTTAGATTAAAATTAACCAACGTGCAAGATAAATAAGATAACTAACTCCGTTACGGAATATAGTGACTTTTTCTTACTAATAACTTTGGTTTCATTTCTATGTTTTTTACTCTTTACAGTTAAGCATTAGACTAGCAAGGCGCTTAACTCCACTAGTTAGCGACACTTGACTACGGTAGAGCACGCCTGGTCTGGAATTAATGGGAATTATGACGACGTCGTTGGTGTAATGGTTACCATGCCGGACTGCAAATCAGAAGTTTACGGGTTCGATTCCCGGCACGGCCAACATCTTTGTGCTGAACTAAAATTTGTTGGCTGTCGGTCTGGGTGTTAAATATGTATCTATATAAAATATGTATGTCTTAGAAACCATAATACGATCTAGAAATGGTTCAGTATGGGGTTAATTAATATTAAACTTTATTAATCCCTAATCTAGCTTACTTATATATTTTTCTTTGTTTTTAGGACAATACTTTTATGGTGTAGTGCTATAACGTTCTGCCAATTCAGCTATTGAAAGCATTCTTTTATGATGTCACGTATTTTTATAAATTCAAAGAACACTTGGTCGCGAGTCCCGCGAACCGGAGCTCGTCATAATAAATAATTAGCGGTGACAACTGTAGTGTGTTTACATCATGTTTTTTATATAAAAGTTTTAATATTCAGATACTACGGTATATATTTATATGATGACAGCTTGTACAAACCTTTATTCATATTATTTTTTATTGATAATCTCTATATATATAAAATGAATTGCTGTTCGTTAGTCTCACTAAAAATCGAGAACGGCTGCACGGATTTATCTTATTTTGGTCTAGATATGTTCGTGAAAGACTAGGGAAGGAATAAAAGGTGAGTAAAATTCGAATAATTGCTGGAAAAACTCTCAAAACAGGCCTTTTACTTTTTTCCATATAAATGTTTTCCAAATTCAATACAAAAGTTTAGGTCATTGAGGCAGTACGAAGCCAGCCGGGTCAGCTAGTTATTAAATAAAATACCTTCATCAGATAATATTTTGATAATTGTCAATTATCTAATATGATTGTCAAATTATTATGTGATTTATGACTCATGTTAATTAGATTTGTTTTTGTAGCTTTGACTTAAATACGCGTAAATAATTTAATGTCATGTAATTATTATTGTCTTAAATTAATGAAACTAATGATTTGTCTACAAGTATGATTTACCATTATACGATGTATGTTATTAATATATAATTAATTTAATTAAATCGGTCTATGTACCGATTTAATTAAATTCAATAAATAAATAAATAATATTTTATTTATTTTTTAGAACACATTTCACAAACAGCTGGTGTTCGGTTCTCATAACGGTATTATTGTGAGATGAGGGTAAAACTACAAAACCTGCAGTCCGCGCGTCGCGGCTTGAGGCAGTGACTCTGGAATCGCATGGGAGTCAACCCGCGCTCGTATCATCACCGCGCCGTAGTACAGAGTTACTCTCTTATATATCCTAAATCGTGTCGCGCGTCGCTTCACCGACGAGGATATTTTTCTGTGCCGTGCACAATACTGTTCTGCATTCAACAAGGAGCTTGACGATCGTTACCCACGGATGGCAGATCCACAGCCAACAAATTAAGTTAAGCACAAAGATTGGCACTCCGGCATGGTAACCAATACGCCAACGAGGTCGCAATGAAGCTTTGATTGAGTTATATTTAGATATGTATCGATACCTAGATATTGAATTTGGTGAAGTCAAAGGTTTTCAGGGTCTCGCGTGACGAGGTCTTGTAGTCGGTACAATCCGGCTCACGGAACTCTGTGCCTACTTGTACATTACTTTACACGCTGTACGCTGTTTGGGACTGATTAACTAATTTCCCACAATATTACATTATTGACTTGGTACTGCATCGGTTGGATAGAAATTGTAAATTGTGCCAGCGTTGTTTGACGTGTAACAATTTATTTATTATGAAAAATCCACAAACAGAGTAGTTCATAGTAATACTATATCTAAATATAATCTAATATATCTAAATTTCAAACTTATAAATATTTATCTTAAGTACAAAAGAACTACCCCTATAGTGAACCTAACTTACAAAAAAAATCACTCGCTTTTACGTGCACTTCAAAACTATGCTATAACATTAAATTCTAAATATGAAGAAGTTAAATCTAATACATTCAAACTATACCTACTTTGAAACTTATAATCTATATTATACTATACATATATTAATTTAAAATTAGACAACAAGGTGTTATTAATAAATGATTGTATTGTATTGTTCTAATCTGAGGTGTAACTTAACGACAAACTCTCTAAAGCGTCGAAATCAATTGGCTTTAGTTGGCTTAGCTTGTATTCCATACAATGATACATTGTCTGCATTTAACGATAACTCTCTATAACGCCATAAAATGCACAATCCCTTCAGTGTCGTTATATAGAGCTTACACTGTATATGTACGAGTATGTGCTCGCTTTTGGGTTAATGACTTTTTGCCCTTGGTATCCCCATAATAGACATTTATTTTTAATTTATTGTTTGTATAACTATTTTATAACCTCCTGGTTGATTTGGACTTGAGGGGTTTGTCCATTTAACCATGCACTTGCTTAAGTTGTAGATATGGGTAAAAACAATCAATTATAGTTTTTTATAACGATATAAATAAAATACGGCTAAAGCTATAAAAATAAAAAACGCGGCTGTCTAAAAAAACCTACAAATATCCGTGTTTTTTTACTTCCTTTTTTTTACTTTATTAATCATAAACATATTGTTTCTAAAATAAATTACATTAAAGACTTAATACAAAACTTAACTAAACTAAACCTAAAAAAGATTAGGGTTAGAAGCAAGGGCACCTAAAATTACTTTCTTATATTATGTTGTATTCCTTTTTAATTTCTGAACCTTAACTAAAGCATAATTTAAAGTTCCGAATGAGTCGTGAGATCTATCGGTGCTCTGTCACGAATTACCAAACCCCAAGGACGACCTTCAAACTTAAATATAGTGCAATCATTAAACACGAAACCGGGCCTATTTTTCAATACCAGTAAAAGTAGACCATGCCAAGTCTGGATTTACTGCATGGCACTCAAGTAGGCCAAAACACACCATTGGGTGCTTGACAAAGCTTTTTTTTAAACTAGATGTTTTTGCGGTCACAATTCACATGATGGTAAGCGACATTGTGACCTTAGGTGGAACGCGCTAGCCCAGAAGAAATTGGTTTATTCGTGCCATGAAAATCGCTAGGCTATAGTTTTCGGGGAATAGGGCATTTGGCTAGGACTCCCACACCTTGTCCTTTCGCACAATAAAGGTGGAGGCAAAACGCTTAGTACGCGTTTTTGGTATATCCACAGTAAAACGACGTACTACATATTTTTAAAAATCTTTCTACAGGTTTTAGCGACACTCTAGCAGAGAAAGAGAAAGTGGACCGTGCTTAATCTGGATTTTCTGGATTACTAAACCTGCTGTCAGAACCTTTAACTAGTTGACAGATTTTGAACTTAATTATTTCAACTATCCAAACGAGCACAAGAAAATGCTCAACCAGAAGTTGAATTTCTAAACAATATTCACAAAATCTGTAGTGCTTTCTTTCTTCCTGTTGCATAATAAGCGTAGCAGGATCTACGGCGTAGCAGTGCTACGTCTATACTACGGCCACTACGCATCCCCGCGCTACGACTCCCGGTGCTACGCTAACAGCTACGCGCGATTCCCTCTACAAATAATATAAGGTCTCAGAACATAATATACATGTACTTACTATGTTTTTTCTACGTCGATAGAACCCGAAGTCCTCGGTTTTGCGCAGAGGTAGGCCACCGTGGAGGTTTTAGTACCACCACTAAAACCTCCACGGTGGCCTACCTGTAATACCACTGTTGCTGCACCCCAATGTAGCCATCTTGTTGAAGATTAAAAAAGGGAAGAGGTCGATCTATAAAGCACAATGTCGATATTCTTGGCATATTTCACAAACGATTGTGATGTGAGAGCCATTTTTTTAAATTCAGGTTTCAAGGACCCATATTAATTCTAAATTAGGTACATTCAATTTAATTTCACAAAAACACAAAAAAATAATATAAAGTTAAATAAATAAATATGTACTTTAAAATGTGTTTTGTTAGATTTTTCTATACATATAGGTATGTACTATATTTTTAAAACCTAATGTCTCGGTTTACCAATTTTAAATAGTTATTTTACAATACTTTTACTAGTCTAGGTTTACAATACAATTTTTAGGCTGTTACAGTTTTCCATATATTGATAATTTTAAAGAACTCAGAATACTTTCTTGTAAAAGTTATCGAGGTTAATGGCTGTCCACTTAACCACCCTGATAGCTGTGAAAATATAGCAGAGTGACAGTAAAGTGAAACTCCCCTAACAGTTTCTGCGTGAAATGGTTCCGTACTTGACCTTCCTTACTTTCGGCCGGAGTTGTTTAATTACCACTTAGCTCCGTAATCATTTTCTTCTCCTTCGTCCATCAAAGTTGAGTAAAGTGATGAAATTGGGCTCCTGTTTTTGATAATTAATAGACAATGAAGGCTAAATAACCTACTGACTCAGGCGTTACTTTGCAGAAATCCATTGTAAATAGAAGACAAAATTAAATATTTAGTGTACTTCCGCTGTGATTATCTTAGAAGACAAAATTAAATATTTAGTGTACTTCCGCTGTGATTATCTGTGACACAGCGGAAGTACACTAAATATTTGATTTTGTCTTCTATTTACAGTGAAGGCTATTCTTATTGTATCTATATTCATTTTTGACGACCTCGTTGGCGGTTACCATGTCGAACTGCCAATCAGAAGGTTCCGGGTTCGATTGCCGGCACGGCCAACATCTTTGTGCTTAACTAAATTTGTTGGCTGTGGGACTGGGTGTTAAATATGTATCTATATAAAATATGTATAGTATGTAGTATATCAGTTGTGTTAGCAATCATAATACGGATTAGAAATGGTTCAGTATGGGGTCAACCAGTCGTGTGTGAAATGTGTTCTAATATTTATTTATTTATTCTAGATTTGTAAACATATTTTGTTGTACGGTTCTTGTCTTCTTAAACAGGTTTTTTTACACATTAGAGCTACGCATTTAACTGGCGGAGCCACACGAGTTAGCAACAGAGTCGCTAAAAGTGGCCTAAGGTGGAGCATGCCTTTTCCGGAATATCTGGATCTGCTGGATCTGAAAGATGTTGCCGGAATACAGTGTTAGGTGCTTGAATTGCACTTATAGATTTTAGCGGGGGTGTTTGCTAACCGAGTGAGCGTTAGAAAATACTCTGCTATATTTTTTTAATTATTTCGATAATAGTGTTGTGTAATTAACGTGTGAATAAAGCTAGCGGAGCGGGAACTGATTGCTGCCTTGCGACACAGGTTTTCATAAAACCTACGGCGAGGAGCAGCTCTACTAACGCACGACTCAGAAGTTTATTGTAAATTGACATTTTAATATTGTAAAGTGACATTCATAAGTGTACTTTTGTACTTATATTGAATAAAATAAATGAAACTGAACTGAAATTACAGGTTTACTTTTGTATTGTGTAATCCGTGCTCACAACTTCAGACGCAATCAAATATTTTTTATCTTTGTTTGTACATATAACACAAATTACATAAAAAAAAAACTTACATAAAAAAAAAATATTACAATATTAACATTTGAGCAACAAATTTATTATATTAACTTTTATATAATATTAACTTTTATTGATTATAAGGTATTTGTGTAGGTAGGTCCCTAGCTCTCACGCTAGGATACCCTGAGTTTGTGAGAGCTTGTTTATAAATTTATTACGTTTTGTAAATAGGTGGCACGAATGGAAAACCTGACAAACTGTCACGTTCTGCTAGAGCAAAACATACAAGCGTGAGGGCGGAAGAAGCGATAGAGAGGCACAATCGGCCTAGGCGTTCGGCTTGTGACAAATCTATGTATATTTTTCCTATGTATAATTGTCTTATGACGTTATCACGAGACATTATCGTCTGACGACCGACTTAAAGAACTACATTTTTATCATCGGGTTTTCCTTTTTTTATTTACTTAATAGAAAAATATTACACAGTCACTAAATTTATCTCACATATTGCACATATATGTATGTATGTGGTGATCATCACAGGCTTGTTGAAAACAAATTTGTTTTTTAACGATTCTGTAAATAACAAACAAAATAATAGTAGTAGTAGTTTAAAAAAACTAAAAAACACGCTTATCTGGCCGTTTAAAATGGGTCAAAATCGCGCCCAATGAAATCTCTTACAAACAAACAAACATACAGGTGAAGCTAATATAAAGCGTGTAATAACTTAAAAGAAATAAAAATACTTTTGAATAAAACAAATAAAAAACAAGCCTCTGTTGTGCTCAATGTTTTTATCTTTTCGGTGCTCATTCGGTTTTCCGCAACACGGTCCCATACAAACCAATTTGCCTCAATTGTCGCCAAAACTGTATCGACACATTACAATGTATTGTGGAGGTAAAAACGGCGGCAATTGAGATTGTTCCGCTTCCCCACAATATGCCTCCGACCTTGGTTTCACTGTTAAACTGTACCTGAATTACGCGCTCAGACACATTTTCATAAAGTACGACCGATTTATCTTTGACATCTGTTATTGCACTTTTCGATATTCGGTATAGTCACGGTTAATCCAACATAAATAGATAACACAAAAAAATATTTTATTGAAAAAACTAGAAATAATTATAAAAACTGTCTATATTTATTATAAGTACTATTAACTATTTAAACCTAGTATGGCAACTTGTACTTATTACAATAAATGATAACACTATAATAAAAAAGTCCTAAACAAAACAATAATTACAAATATAAAAACCCACACACGAAATAAAAAAAACCTTTCAAATAATAGATTAAATCTAAGAAAAAAAATATGTCAAAAATAAATTTAAATATAACTTAAGAATAATATTTACAAAACATAGTAAAAAGGAAATTTTAGTAAACTAAATATCCTGTGAATGATAAGAGGGTTTACCAAATGTCTTTATTTATAAAGATTGAATAAAAACACAAAATCATTTTTATTGTGCAACAATATATACGTTTTTGTATATTGGCACAACCTATTATTAAAGAACTAGGTTTAAAAGTATGTGTACATATGTCTTAATGCACATTACGATGCTCTTTGAATCCCACACGAGGTACATCCTGAATTGTGGGACTCAGTGCCTTCCTTCAGCCTCTAATAAGACATGACTAAACATTTGATTCATATCATGTACTATTGTAATGATATTATATTACTAGAATTAGATGTGACAATTGACATTTGATTAATACTATTGTAATGATATTATATTATTAGAATATAATTTAAAATTGACATTGATACATATCATATACTTTTGTAATGATATCATATTATTTGACTTGTAACTTTGGTGTTATCATTAAATGATTTGTATTTGTAACTACAGATTTTTTTTGTATACTTTTATCATTTTTACCCACCAAGCGGCTGGTGGAGTTTTCAGGTATCTCAAATGCTGGCTTTTATTTCGATCAGAAATTAAGCATTGGCATTCAACATCGTGATAGATTTGTCTATTTATAGATAATGTAATTAGAACATTTTTTTAAGTTGCTATCTCGTGTACTTTACCTATTCAGGGAATAGAATGGGTTATCTTATATATAAAATTTCCGTGTCACAGTGTTTGTTACCGTACTCCTCCGAAACGGCTTGACCGGTTTTTACCAAATTTTATATGCGTATTCAGTGGGTCTGAGAATAGGCTACTGCATATCTATTTTTAAGGCAAAACAACGTTTGCCGGGTCAGCTAGTTTTCAAATAAAATATCAATAAAAGTCAATTTAAAATAATAGTCACTTATTAAAAATAAAACAAATAACCCGCCGCTGGTGCAAAGGTGCCCATCACGCTGCATTACCGCGCTGAATTGCTATAGCCAACTTGCACCACTTTTTTTAAAATAAATGCTATACATATAAGAAAAATACAATGACATAATATATGTCTTCAGTAGACATTGCCAGTATTCCTGAGAGATTGAACTACAGTTTTTACTCTATACAGGTCAAGGTAAACAGATTTCAGCTCAGTGCTTCATTTCGACTCCATTTGTCGCAGATACCAGACAATTTGATTACGTTTTATTTCCTTCGTTTTACGTCGGCTTACAGTACCACGGGTAAGTGGGTTTATGAGTCGGCTCTGCGGAGAATTAGTAGCGCCTGGCTCGGCTAGCTAAGGTGATCTGACGCGATCATCGAAGCTAAGCAACGGTCGATGCGGACAGTGTTTGCATGGGTGACCATACACAAGACTATCGTTTTTCAAGTAGCATTTTTAAAGATAAAGATAAAGATAAATAATTTATTGGCCTTACAACATCTCGTCGCATTTGGCAAGTCATTCATTACATTTTGATTTACATTGAATTTAAAATAGACAATAACATTATATACATTATTACTTACAAATACATTATTACTTACATATACATTATTACTTATATTAAAATTAAATTAAATATAACTATATAAAATCTATTCAGTCAACTTAAATAAAGATTCCGCTAGGTGCATAGTCATGAATTCCTTTAAGGAGTACAGTGGATTGTCTTGAAAAAAATGTTTCAGTGTTGTTCTGAATTTGGCGAGTGGCAATTCAATAACTTGACGGGGTAGTTTATTAAACATAATTATTTTATTATACATTCCTTGTTTTTGTACTTTGGCTAATCTGACACCTGGTTTTTTTAAATGGTCCGGTTTCCTAAAACTATATTTATTATTCGAAGCCAGTAAGTCCTTCTCGTCATACATTTCTAGTAAACAGTTATAAATATAAAGTGATACCACAGTCATTATTTTATTAGTTTTGAAGTGATTTCTTACTGAAGTACGTTTTTTTAGTCCCAGCATAGTCCGAATTGCACGTTTTTGAGCTCTGAGCACTTTTGCGATATCTGAACCATTTCCCCAAATCGTGATAGCGTACCTTAATCGGGAATGAATATAGGCAAAGTATACAGATATGAGGGCAGTCTTATCTAATAATGGACGCAGTTTGAACAATGCATAACTTGCACTAGCTACCTTCTTACATAACTTCGCTATGTGCGCTGTGTGACTTATTGTATAATCTACAGTGTAGCCTAAAAATACGTTCTCTTTTGGGTTATTGTTATCCAATCGGCTCTTTTTTGATTGATAGTGCATCACTATACTTTTATCTGCGTTTAATATGATACCATTAGCGTTAAACCATTCTTTAAGGATTATCTTTTCATCTTCTATTTTAGATAATAAGCTGTTTTTGTCTTTGTCATTTATACCAACATGCGTATCGTCTGCAAACAGACTTATGTAAGTCCAATTTGGCATTGCGTTTACTAAATCGTTCATATAAATAAGAAATAGCACAGGTCCAAGTACTGAGCCTTGCGGTACTCCGATATTCATATTTCTTGGGGATGAATTTACATTATTTATCGATACCACCTGATCACGATTTATTTATTTATTTATTTATTAGGCACTCAGACAGATTACAAACATTCATTTTAACGTAACTAAACTAAAAGAACAAAAACAAGTCTGCAATCCAAAAAAGAGTACACAGCATGTTAGTGTAAACTTAATAAGGAAGGTTCATATATACATAAAAAAGGGGAAATCTTAAGTACTAAAACAATTTAACAATTTAACCTATAACTTATATTATTTCTAAATTGACTGAGACTGTTACTAAATACATCCAGTTCAGTAATGTGAGTCTTGCATTGGTTGTTATCTGAGGCGTCACAACATTTGAGTACCAGCTCGTTATATGAGCGACACATGCGCTGTATTGGACTATTACTGGATTGTGTAAATACGTTTGTAACATACTCAATTCACGCCCTTCAAACCCGTAATATTGCAGTTTAAGTAGTAACACATCGTGCCTCAAACAATCAAAAGCCTTAGACAGGTCGCAATATATACTTGCGCATTTCTTGGCTTTATCTAGGGATTGTAGAATAAAATAAATCACTTTCCAATCGCCATTTCGGTTGAACGGCCTGGGCGGAATCCAAATTGGGATGGAGTAAATAGATTATATTTTTCGAAATGCTTAATAATTCTCTTTTTAATTACACATTCTAGTATTTTCGATACTGTGGGTAATATGCATATCGGTCTATAGTTTCCAAGTTCGGTCAGATCACCTTTTTTGTAGAGAGGGATGATTTTACCGGATTTTAAGCAGTCTGGGAATATACCTTCTTTAATGCAATTATTAATCGTAATAAGTAATAATTCTAGTAAATAATCATTTGATAAAATTAATTCTCTCAATGTCTTAGAATTTATGTCAAAAATATCGGGAGATGTCTTTTGTTTCATGTTTTTCACAATTGCCAATAATTCTTTTACGTTTACTAAGTCAAATTCGATTCTATTTGCCGTCTTTGGTTTCATATTTAAATATTTAACGCATTTATCTGAGTCAATACCAATATTTAACGTCAGTTCCTTAGCAATATTTATAAAAAAGTCATTGAATGCATCTGCTATGGCTTTATAATCATTTAGCTCTTGTCCAGTTTTAGAAATAATCTTCTTTATATCTTTGCTTCCTCCCTGTTTCTTGTTGTACTTCACTTATTCGTTAATTATTCTCCAAGATTCCCTTATTTTGTTTTGTGAAGTTTTTATCCTATGCATATACTGTAACTTTTTAGCTGTTGTAAATATTTTTCGAAGAGTCTTTTTGTACTTTCTAATGCGTTTAATTCGTTGATTACAAGGTTCTATTTCCTGTAGAAGCTCCATTTTAGCCAAATTCTTTTTAGAGATTTCTATTCCTTCTGTTGTCCACTTTTTTGTCACAGATTTGTTAAAACATTTTTTCTTTGGAAAAGCTATATCATAATAAAATTTAACTGCGTCCTGTAGAATCTTCATTTTTATGTTAGAATTTACACTGTTTATAATGTCATTTTTTATCATAACATAATCTCTATTGAACAGGTAATGAAAATATTGTTTACCGTTATATGTAATTAGTCTAGTCATATGAATATTATTCTTTTCTCTTATGATTTTATCATTAAAGGTTAACTGAATAATTTTGTGATCTGCTATTTTTCGATTAATTACAAAGCTTTCATGGGGGTCAAAATTAGTAAGAAAATTGTCGATACACGTAGCACTCGTGTTCTCTATCCTAGTAGGTTCATTTATCAGAAATTTGCAATTATAATTATTTACAATTTTTAGGAGCCTTTTTACATGTTTATTAATATTCAGAATATTGAAATTAAAGTCTCCCGCTATCACAAACCTTTTGCCTTCAATACATAATTTATGTAGTAATTTATTTAACAATTCAAAAAATAAGTCTTTATCCTTGTCTGGTCTGTAGGCTGCTATGATAATTACTTTACAAGATTTTAATTCAATAGCTGAAAGTTCAAAGTTCATTTCAAAACCAATCTTATTTATATCGTTCCTAACCCTATAACACAAATTATCTTTTACAAATATAGCAGTACCACCGTGGATGAAGAACTTCCGGTTAAAATATGTTGCAAGCTCGTAGTTAGGGATAACCATTGTTCCGACGCGATCGTCTTGTCCCCACGTTTCAGTTAAGCACAAAATGTCGCATTGGTGATCACGTAGAAAGTCTTCGATAATTAAGTATTTATTATTTAAGCTCTGGACGTTGGCATGAAATATTATGTATTGTTGCTGTTGGGTTTGTATGTTTGAAAATTTGTATCTGATTTTTCCAGACAAGTCTTGCCTACGTTTTGGCATTTTATAAATTGTAGAGGTGATGAGGACTGGAATTTATTCGACTTTATACATGTTGAAAGTGTTTGAAACAGATAGTTCTTAAGATAGTTATAACTGTATTCTTTGCCTCGATTGTATGATACATTAAGTTCCATATATTTGACTTGATTCACATTGCAGGCTACCTGTGCTAGTTCTTTATTTATATTGTATATGTTTATGTTATTTTCTTTGTCATATCTGATTCCACATATAATTACATTGAATTGTCTGTTTTCATTGTCTAATATGTTTCTAATTGTTCTTATGTATTCAGTGTTATTAGTTTTGGAGTTGAAAATCTCGTTATAGTGACTTAATAATATTACTACTATATCGTCTTTGTCTAGATTTTTTGTCTTTGTACTGAAGTTTTCAAGTATTTTGGTGTAACTGGCACCGGGTTTACAATAATTTATAACGTTATTGTTGTTGTCAAGGTGATTTATCAATTTAGTTGCAAGTCCCTGTCCTATGCTATCAGAAAATATTATTGTTTTTCTCTTCTTTTTCCCGGAAAAACTATTTGTATTATCTTTTCCTGTTGTATTTGTTTTTTTCTGACCATGTCTATTATTTTCTGTGTTAATATTTCTATTTATATGCAAAGAATGTGCCGTAGAGAGCTCTAATACTTTGTGTTGCAATTTTTCATTTTCTAATTTAACAGTTGAACATTGTTTTTCAAGCTTCCTAATTTTCTTTGAGAAAAATATAATTTTCTTTAGAGTTGAAGCTTTAGGCTTGGATATTTTTGTAACCATTTTTCTATTAGCCTTCATTGAAGTTTTTAATTTTTCTCTTTCTTTTCCAGTATTTTCTTGCTTTTCTTTTTCTTGTTTGAGCCAATTTTCTAACTGCCTTATCTTACTATTTAATTCATCTATCGTATCTTGCTGTCTTTCGAATATAAACTTTTGCCGATCTGAGTTGCCTGACACCCTCGAAGATGGCGTGCCTTCTACTCCCATGGATATCCGAATCCTCTTCCTTTTACAGCCTAGTATCGGCGATGCCTGGACTTCCGAGTAATCAAATTTTTTATACATTTCAATAATTTTACGAGTTTTTTCTAAGTTTTGTTTTAGTTGGTTATTTTCAAGAAGAAGCTCGTCTACCATATTATTAGCAGATAACAATTTGTTTTCTAAGTCATTTATTTTAATTTTTGTACTATCGTCTGAAATGGTATTGTTTATATCGGACAATGGCAAACTTTTCTCGAACAGAGATGAGTCCGATAAGTTTCCCACAGAGCTTGCCCTCTGTGGTTGTCTTTTATTAAAATTTACATTTCTATCCATTTCGTTTTCAAAAGATTTGTCCATGAGTTCAGCAATTCGACAAAAATATTAGAAATTTATACAAAATAATTCAATATACTAATAAAAATAAAAATATGTAGCAAAAATAACTGTTAAAAATAAGTGTCCATGAGATTTGAAGCTTCGTGCTACGTATTGAGAGGCGAGTACTGCTGCCACTCGACCATGCGTACACTAACGAGCGGAGCGAAATATCGTAACAGTTCGATCTCTCAATGTTTCTTCGAGTTGGTAGGCGGGGCGTAAACAAATGCTCGACTGTGTGACTCACCTTCAGCTTACGGCCTGGGGGACAAATAAATAGCCGTTAGCGAAAATTTAAATTTGATTTCACTTATATCTTCCGTAAAGCTTGTCTGATTTCTATGAAATAAACGTCACTGTATGGATCTGAAACTTATCTTTGTACCAATGTAAGTTACAACTCGGTTATTTCACTTTTAGCGGGTTGAAACAAAATAAAACTGCGGCGCAAACTTGCGTAGTGTTGTCTCTAAGAGCGTCTCGCGCGCACTCTTTTTATCTGGGTGCTACCGTGTGTTGGATGACACGTTATATTGTAGGTCCCGGCTGTTAGTCACTTAAAACTAACAGCCGGGACAAGCAGTCGTTAAGCCAAGTTAGAGGCCTTCGAACGGCTTGAAAACTCTCGACACCAGAGCTTGGCCACTTAGCTCATACGACGAGGAAGAAGACGGTGAATTTACTAACTGGGTAAATAGCTTTTTTCATTTATATTTTATGATTGTTTTAAATAAAGATTGTAATCATAATGATGTAAACAAATCGCCCAAGTTTTGATCCGTCTTTGTACGAGTAGTAATCTTAAGTGTTTGTAGTATTTTGATGGTGTCGGTGCCTCGGGCCGGGCGCGCCATCAAGATGTGGAGCTGGGCTGGCGTGCTCACCCGCTATCAACCTGCCAAAGCACAGCCCACACTTGGGACCATACTGTGACAATTTGATCACAGATAAGTTGCTGCAAAACGTAGCAGTACAAATATACAAGTTTGCTTTATTTCATATTGTTTTTTTCTATATTTTTGTAGTTCTGTCGAATAAGTAACATATCGCTGCAGAAAACGCATCAAAATGGTATTTTTTCTGTAGGTAAGAATATGTTATTATGTATATTATAGTTCCATAGAATACCAAATATGACTTAACCAAGACTTCGTTGTTAATTGATTAAGTTTCAATTATGTATGCAAGCATAAGCAGCCCACTATACGTTCCTACTGCTGGGACTCGGGGCTTTCTCTCACGAGGAGAGAGATATAGGCCATAATCTACCACGCTGGCCAAGTGCGGCTTGGCGGATGACCAGGTCTTCGGATATTGTGGTCCTCAAACACGTCGGTTTCCTCACGATGATTTCCTTCACCGTAAAGCGAGTGCAAATCCACACAACTTGAAAAACAAGTCATTGGTGTAGGGCCGGGATCGAACCAGGGCCGTTTGATTATAAAGCAGACGTTATTACCACCGAGCTACACTCGCTTTTTGTACAATTATGTATAAAAGGTACCTAATGCAGATACAATACGCACGCCTAGAGCCGCTAGAGAGTTCACCATCAGTCCACGTTTTCCTCATGATGACACACCATGCGCTCGCAGAATGCTAATGATTGACATGTTTACTCCAGCTAGGCTTTGACCAGTAGGGCAAGTACGGGTACTCACTCGGGCCCACATTCTATGGCTATTAAAATATTTAACAAATTACCAGACGACCTAAAGCGTATCGATAATATGAAACTTTCCTGACAAACTTCATATATTAAAAATTTCAATATATTTTTAGGTATCAAAAGTCAGTATATAGTGTAGTGTCAGTAGTGATATAACCCAATAATATTAGGGGTGTAGGTAAGCCTAATACATAAGTTTACTTGATTTCAATAAAACAATAGTGTATTAAAACAATGCTTTTTTGAGACGATTTTTTTTCTTTAGTTTTCGAATACTACGAGAAGGAATAGAAGTAATTTTTTACATAAAATATTTTTAATAATTGTAAAAAAATTCACTGTGAATTAAAATAAGATTAATGACGTTTGGATTAATAATTATGTTATTCTCATTAATCATTGACGTATAAATTAATACTACTAATAATAATAATGTATTTGTCCAAAACACATGTACATAAGCATTGAGCTAACATATAACATCATTGTACATAAGTAGTTATAAAAGAGAAAAAGCCATTATGTTAAGCGCCTTAATCACGCAAGACTAAGAAAATAATTTATTTTATAACTAGAGACTGCAGATAAATCCCTATTTTCCTTCGAGCTTTATCAAGATTTAGATCATAAATGTGGCCTCAGCATTCTGTACACAGGTCGACAACATCCGAAAATAATAACTAGGGAATGTTCCCGCGCTTCGAACAGATACTACTTACGTAAGGCTTTGCCCCCGGCTATTTGGGACGTTGTTTGACTAGTTTTTCTGTGTGTAAGTTGAAAATGTTCTTCCATCTTTCTCGTCATTTTGTTTTAGTGTTTTAATAGTATTATAGTAGTAGAACCATCATCTACTCTTACAACAACAGTGTCCTCACATGTAGCACTTGTTAAATCTCGAACACTTACTGCTAAATTCAAATTCATTTATTCCTTAAAAATATAGCATTACAGAGACTTAGTCCCTAAAGCGCTACATTTCTTAAAAATAACATGTAGACACTAAAAGTAAACATTTGCACGATACTTAATTAAATAAAAAAGAAATAAAAAGAAAAACAATTAATACGTAACTTATTAAACATACAAATTGTATAGAAATATACAAATACTTAAATTACTACAAGAGAGGAGACTTAAATACACGGGAAGACTGAGAATAAATAAAATAAAACACATGAAAAAATAATAATAATAACTAAAAGATAGTAAGTTATTGTACACTAATATTGCTTTTAATAATGTCTTGATTTTCACAGTATGTTAGTGTACTTTTAGAGAACTGGTGCCAACTGTCCGCGAATATGTCTACATGTGGTTGTGAGCAAGCTAGAGTGTTAAGATGGTGATGCGCTCTCAGCAGCGGTGGCTGAGCACGCGCTTCCGTGCGCGGCGGCTCCGGGGAGAACAGCCGCACTCGCCCGCTCCGGAATCTCGCTCGGTGCTCTGGCACCGCCAGCCGAGTCACTTCAGAGACTAGTGGAGGACATTGTATGATGCCGTTTAAAATAGGTTATATCAGCCATGTGAGGACACATAAAGTAACCTGATACCTGGCAAGCAGTCGCCGTGGCCGAAACCGGCCTGGAAATCATCATCAGTAGCAGACAGACAAATAATTAATTTTAATTATATAAAGTCAGTATAAAACAGAATTAATTCTGAAAAGATTAAGAAATACAGAAATAAATAACATACGTTAAAGGCAAGTCATACTACAATAATTATTTTATCTAACTAATTATAATTAGTTAGATAAAATTATATAAACTTACAAATTTCATTAAATAAATATTCTAGCCCATTAGACACTACACACATTAGCACTTGTTTTTCATGTCTATTAAATCTAAAGTACTACAGTTTACACATGAATAACGATTCTGCAAGCTCCATATTCATATATTCGCTTAAATTATAAAAGGAATTACTTTCACAAAAACTCTTTATTTTCTGTTTACACATACTATTATTAAGATTTGTTATTTTCTCTGGCAAATTGTTGTACATTAATATTTTTGTATAACATCCCTGTTTCTGTATTTAAGCTAGTCTATTCTATTTATTACGTCCAAGCTCCTCGCCCAAGCGTGCCCATCAGACTCGCAGCATTCCCCTGCTGTATTTTTCCCTCGCAAGAATATTGCTGTCGCAGGTACTCCCCAGACCGCGGGTCTCGCCGGCTCTCACGCCTCTTCAAATTATAAATAGAAGACAAAATTAAATAGGTATTCAGTTTTTAGGCATTTCTGTATACTTAGTTAGGAAAGTCTGGTATAATACCATAGTGAAAGAGTACGCTGTTCAAATGCTATGCGAGTTGGAGCGTGATGTCACTACTAATGTGTGATATAATTGATATAATAAAATAATTTAGTCCACTAGATATTTAATTTTGTCTTCTATTTACAATAGATTTCGCGTGTTTGGCGTGTTTGTTTACAAATTAACTAAAACCAATATGAGTGGTGACGTCACTACTCTAGGTCGCATAGCATTTGAAACAGCTGGTACTATACTTACAAGTACATAATTATATCAGAGCGGAGCGGTGTCGCAAGCCGACGCAGGCGCAGCCTCTCCCACCGCTCAAGGAGACCGCACAATGGACGGTAAAACATACCTCATTACTTATTACTATATCACTTACATATTATTATCACACAATGGCAGCGCCCGTAGCACGGCCAGCTAAGGTGATCGAACGCGATCATTAAAGCTAAGCAACGGTCGATGCGGACAGTGTTTTAATAGATGACCATCAAAGACTGTCGAAAAAATGGCGGCTTAACATCAGGCAAGATGTAGTCAAACGCAAACCTATCAAGGGTTAAAAAAGTGGCATTTCATTTGGGCGTTCTCGAAGGTCGGATGACATATTAAATTGTAGGTCCCGTCTGTTAGTCTGGTAGAAGCAGTTGTTAAGCCAATTCAGAGGCCTTCGGGCGGCTAGAAACCTCTCGACAACAGAGCTTGGCCACTTAGCTCATAAGAAGAAGAAGGAGAATCACATAATAACACGCGGCATATGCGGGGTTTATGTTTTATAACATTGATGATAAATAAACACAATCAAAAGTATTTAATAAACTTACATAACATGAGATAGTAGATAGTAGAAATGTACTATACATTCAAAATTTAAGAAAACCCCGCGACTCAACATCTTGTGGCAGCCATCTTCGATTTTTTATTTATTCCAAGTGTTTGTATATTAATCTCGGAACACATTTTTTTTTGTGATTTTTAATAATCATACCTTATCATGTAATATCCATATACATACATACATATACATATATTGAAGCAGTTCCGAAAAAAAGTGTCATCCGCCATCTATTTTTATCAAAAATCTAAAAAACACACTTAAAAAAAAACAAAATCAAAATTGGTTCATCCGTTCGGGAACTACGATGCCTCACGCAGAAATGCAAACCAAACATCCCGTCGTTTTCGCTTCGCACGTTAAATTATGACGCATTACAACCATTTTACTTAGAACCCTACAAAAATATTAAATTCTACCGAATATTATAAAGCCCGAGACGCAAATCTGTCCGCAATAGGGAGTCACCGGGTGACGTCAGTACGGCCACAGATTATGTAGCAGCTGACCTGCGGCCGATCGCACAAGCTAAGTAAATACTCCGCGGTCCCTCGCCTCCATACTCCGTCGCTCAACCAAGACAAGTCAATGCGCTAAACTAAGAACTTGATCGGAAATATTCAGTGCTAGACCTAATCCATATTTACTACAATTCAAAACTATAAGTTGAGTAATTTGTTTTTGTTTTGGTCTACAATAAAGGTTATTTGTATTATATTGTAGTGTATATGAACACGCTTGGTTGAGTTTCAAAATTAGAAAACCGCGAAGCCATAGTTTTTATTGATACATTTTAAATTTACTTAAATGATAAAAAAACATACTGATAAATCAGTACATTGTTAAATACATAGGTTTTTTAGTTGAGATAATATTCATTCGGTTATCAAGAGAGTGAACAAGAGTCAAGGTGATGAAAGAAAATTGATAAAAATTGGTTGCCTTTAGCTACTTTCGAATTTATAATTTTCGATAGTCAAGTAATATATTTCAGGCATATTTCTTAATATATACATACTTACTAGCTTACATATTATATCTATACTAGCTTACCCGGCAAATGTTGTTTTACCTTATAAATTATTTCTATAAAATTTCCATGTCACTGTATGTACTCCTCCGAAACGTCTTGACCGATTTGCGGGATGTAAAATGATTAAATTACTAAAATGCCCATAAAAATATGGGTCGGGGAAAAAAAGAAAAAATTTAGGATTGTATGTATTTTTTAATGCCACATTGTAAAAAAAATAAAAACAACAATTTTGTAAAAAAATATATAATATTTGGTAAAAATCGGTCAAGCCGTTTCGGAGGAGTACGGTAACTAACATAGTGACATGGAATTTTTATATATTGGAAGATTGTATTTGGTAAAAAAAATATGTGTCACCGGGTTACCAGTTCGGTGGAGGTCTACCTCCCACTGTTTCCTCCAAAACCATCCACCTACATCTATGGTAAATATAGTTTCACATAACCATAGACCACAGTAAAGCTTAGCATCAGGCAAGCTGCGCTCAAACGTGAGCCTTCTACTCGTACAATACACTATCTAGCCCCATACTAAACCATTTCTAGTTGTATTATGGTTGCTAACACAACTGATATACTACATACACATAAGTACTTCATATAGATACATATTTACTTCGAAAAAATCCGAATCAATTTCGATAAAATTTAAATTCATTTTAGAGTTTCAATTCAACCCTACTCTTTCCAATAAAAAAAATAATTTTCAATATCGTTGAAGTCGTTGAATTGAGTATAAGATATAGGTACTTTACTAAACAAAAATATTAAGCACCTCCTCCTTTTTTTGATGTTGGCTTAAAATAAATTATGCCTAACTACTTTGAATAACAATTATCTTTGTTTATCCATCCGTTATATAAGTACATACTTATTAATACTTTTTACTTTTCTGTTAGAATATTTTTCTAATCTTCTCCTTATCAGCTTATTATAATATTGTTACTGGTTAAATAAACGTGTTAGGCAGTAAAGTAATGGCATTATATTTAATGTTATTATGTTTTTAGGTGTGAGATTTGTGTTGATTTTCCAAGAAAAGATGTTTTTTTTTAAAAAGTTCTTAGCTATGTATGTTTGATGAAAATTGACCCCATATGGCAGCCGCCTCAAAATATCGAATGACTTAGTTTTTGGTCTCAATATGGGTATCAAACAAAAGGGTTTGATGAGTAGTATACACACATTATGATAAATTTCAAATCCAAAATGTCTGCAAACACCAAATTTTGATCGGGGTTTATCTAAATGTTTAATTTACCAGTTATATATTCAGATATCATTAGTGAAATTACCAGAAAATGTCATTGTCATTTAATACTTTAAGTCTCACACAAAAACATTTGTTCTAAGCATAGATATGAATATTTCCTAGAAAAAAAGAGTTGTTTTTTTAACGTTTACTCGTGTTTTTTCCTGTCTTAAGTAGAATAAAGACAATACAAATTAAAATTCCAGAGATTACCGTTTTTAAGTAACTTATCAAACATCTAATTAGGTATTTAACAATTTAATGATCTACGTTTCCGTCTCAACTACCTAATAATAATATTTTTCGACTTCGTTGGCGTAATGGTTACCTGTCAATCAGAAGGTTTACAAACTAGCAATGATTCAGTATGGGGATAACAAGCCGTGAGTGAAATGTGTCCTTTTTTATATATAAACATATATTTTTTTTAAAACTCAGAGTAAATAAATGAATACGAAATTATAATCCAACGTCAAGCACTCTAAGACTTTGACTTTGATTAAGGGTGTGTTCCGGTAACTTCCTAAGGAGCAAGTAATTTCAGACTAAGCATACTCCACCTTAGACCAGAGTGTCACTCACTCGTGTATATAAAACGGAACTATATAATTATTTGTATATAGGTAATAGCGAGAAAAAAGCGAGTGTGGCTCGGTGGTAATAACGTCTGCTTTTCAATCAGACGGCCCCTGGTTCGATCCCGGCCCTACACCAATGACTTGTTTTTCAAGTTATGTGTGGATTTGTAGGTACTCGCTGTACGGTGAAGGAAAACATTGTAAGGAAACCGGCATGTTTGAGGATTACAATATCCGAAGACGTTTGTCATCGGCCAACCCGCACTTGGCCAGCGAGGTGGATTCTGGCCTATTACTCTCTCCTCGTGAGGGAAGGCCCCGATTTCCAGCATCGGGAAAGTATAGTGGGCTGCTTATGCTTAAGCTATACAGGACCTCAACTGGTATTTAGTGCAGGGCTCGGGGTTTACCAACGTATATGCTCCCTCTCATTTGTGTTCCATGTAAGTATAGTGTTCAATTTAAAGTACATATACTTCTTTAAAGATAAATAAAGCCATTTGTTTCGTGCGCGAGCACTTGGCTATTTATTTCAATTTCCATTCTTAGTCCGAATGGACCGGGATCAGAAGTGCCGCTGAATTGTTTCGATTAGCAATGGACAAACAGAAGTATGCAGAGCTGATTGCCAACCTTCAATAGTTGGAGAGGCACCACAAGAAGAAGAATTCTTAGTCCTTTGAACAGTCGAGAAATGAAGTGAATCGTATCACGATTAGTATCGTGCCACGTCAGACCGCCGTCTGCATGTGACGAAGCACAATGACTAACAGTATTGTGTTGATAAGGCTTTATCAATACAGCGCCGTGTCACCGCGCCGCGCCGCGCCGACTTTTCCCTGCCCCAAATGGCATTGTGAGACGTCACGTCTCACAGAATACTACATATCATACTACAAAACTATTGTAATGTATTTATTTATGTATTCTATCTATTCATCGGGGAAGAGCATCACATGGACTGTCACTGTCAAGATCCGCGCCAGTGTGATGCTCATCCCCGTTGATGACGCTCGTAATGCGTCCAAACCCGTTGGACGTATTCGATTAAGATTGATTTCATGAAATAGCAGTGCCTCCAGCTGGCCCTATCGTCAAACGATTTCTAATCATTGATCTGGCCTAAGCACATCATGATATGGCCAATGGACAGTGGCATATTTCATGAAATGCTACCATTTCATGAAATGGCCGATCATTTCTTGAAATGGGCAATTCTACGATGCGGCCACGACATATCCAACGATTTTTTAATCGACTTAAAAATTTCAAATAGTTCTTTATAAGTACATGAAATAAACTCTTCGATTCTATTTCAATATTCTTGATTTGATGTAGGCATACAAATATTTTTCCCCATTTTAGTTATGGTTTTGAAGTCGGTTGTTTGTTTTTTAAAACAATTTTGTAAGTAAGTGTGACCGTTTGTTCGTGCAATATAATATAATATGCCTTACGATAACAGTTTAAAAAGTAAAACTGATAAACTGAAACTGATAATTAATATGTTAGGTGAGTATATTTGGATAAATTCCTTTCCATCCAAACGTTGCCTGGAAGAGATCGCTTTAAGTGATAAGGCCGCCAATTGTGGCACACTAATTTAAGTTAACTCTATTTTATTGTGCCTTTTATTTTTGTGCCCATTAAAGAATTTTCTATCTATCTATCTATCCTAACTCCGAATTAAAATTTATTTTATTTATACTTTACCCAAAATTCTTGGGTAAGCCCTGGTTAACCTAGGTTTACAGTGTCTTCTAACATTAAACGTTCGATGATTTTTTAAAATCGTTTAAAAATTGCGTTAACTTGTGACAGCATTAAACATGGTCTTTTATCTTTAAATAAACCGATAAAACACTATTGGATAAAAAAAAAAAACTATTGAAAAATCAAAGTATGTGTATGTACTACTTGATCTATAAATAAACCGAATTAAAACACGACTGGATACAAAAATAACTATTGAAAAATCTAAATATCTACTACACTAACATGAAAGCACGGCAGAAACACAGAAGAGACTCGAGTCAGACCGAATTTAATTGTATAATTCTTACATTTACATTTCAGATTTCATAACGGAGACGCTTGAGTGCTGTGGATTTAAAACACACTGGCACGGGATTCACTTACTTATATCTTAATATACTCGTATATATAGTGTAAACTCTTTATAACGACACTGAAGGGACTGAGCATTATATGGTGTTATAGAGAGTGGTCGTTAAATGGAGAGAATAGAGAGTATGTATGGAATACAGGCTAAACCAACTAAAGCCACTAAAAACTATTGATTTCGACGCTTTAGAGAGTTTGTCGTTAAATCGAGTGACGTTACATGGAGTTTACACTGTATATCGTTTCAATATATCAACAGTAGCGCCTGTAGCTCGGCTAGCTAAGATGATCTGACGCAAACATCGAAGCTAAGCAACGGTCGATGCGGACGGTGTTTGGATGGGTGACCATGCACCAGACTGTCGTTTTCCAAGTGGCATTTTCATCTGGGCGCTACCGTGGGTCGGATGACACGTTAAATTGTAGGTCCCGGCTGTTAGTACAAGCAATCGTTAAGCCAAGTCAGAGGCCTTTGGGCGGCTTGAAAACTCTCGACACCAGAGCTTGGTCACTTAATTACAGCTATTTATTATTGATATTTTCAATAATGTATCAAATGGCCTCATTTAAAACAAAACTTTGTAAATTATTGTAAAAAGTAGTATTAATTTAATTGTTATTGTGTAGATTTTTTGTGTAATTAGTACTCGTATTTTACTAGACTTTTTCTTTGTTGTTGTTAAGACGTAAGGAACTTTAATTTGTGCAAGGTTCACATCGTGAAGTAAGTAAGTTTTGCACGCCGCATATGCGGTAGTAGACACTTTCATAATATTTTCTATGTTTATATTTTACCTGTGGCTACACAAAAAAAGTTATTTAATTTCATTCATAAGTTTACGCTCGTTAGTTTTGTTTTCTAAGTTTATATAAATAGTAGTTAAGAATAGTAAATTTACTATATAAATAAATATATTTATATAGTACTGTTTTATGAATTTTCGATAAAAGGTTTTTTTTTTATCTGGATATATGAAAGCAACACGTGAGCATTCGGATGGTATTAAGAAGCACATGTCTTATCAACACTGAATTGGTTTGATCATTCCACTCCTATTTACAACTGATATGCTAATCGACATTTATTGAAGCATATCGAATTATGTATTTACTAAACAATTATTTGTATGTAAGGAATTTTACCTACCTATTTATTACGCGTAGATTATGACGAAAAGTGTTTTATACTTTCGATATTGAATTGTTTTTGGTGAGTTTAAGACGATGAAACTGTTTGTTATTCTGAACAAACAGATTTCTTAAAAAAAACTTTTATTGATCTGTTCAAACGGCTGGTGGACAGAACAAATGAAATACAGAACTTTATTAGCCCTAAATAACATACGTTAAAGGCAAGTCATACTACAATAATTACTCAATACTTAAAAACATTAGTTAGATAAAATTAAATAAACTTACAAATTTCATTAAATAAATATTCTACTTTCCATTAAATACTACATACATTAGCACTTGTTTTCCATGTTTATTAAATTTAAAATACTACTGTTTACACATGAATGACCCAAGAGCTGGCGCTTACTTCGGCCAACGTAAAAGTTTGGCGATCCAGCGAGGTAACGCCGCCAGTATTTTAGGCACCTTACCCGCGGACACTGATTTATTCTACTATTATTAAGGTTTTTTTTTTTAATTATTGTGTGTTATTTTTTTAATGTAATTTTTAATTTTAGTGTAGTCGAAGAAACTTCTACTATTTCATACGCATAGATATGGTTTCGATCTTACCTTAAAACATAGGCTACATATCTCTGAGAGCAAGTAATACCGCGGGGTGAAGCTAGTATGTTATAAGCACCAATAATTAATATTGCAGAAGCACAGAATAAACAAGTTATTCTACGGCAGGAGTGAGCACACGCTTACAGACTAGGCATGCTCCACGTTAGACCAGAGTTTCGTCCGTGAAGCGGTCCGCTTATCAAATACTTAGCTGGAATGTATTATAAGAAACATATCGTAGACTAGCTGACCCGGCAAACGTTGTTTTGCCTTAAAAATATATAGTAGAAGATTCTCAGACCTACTGAATACACATATGAAATTTGGTAAAAATCGGTCAAGCCGTTTCGGAGGAGTACGGTAACTAACATTGTGGCATGGAAATTTTATAATTCTTTATTGGACACATAAATAAAAAAGGCACAGTAAAAGACAATTAACTTAAAATTAGTGTACCACAATTGGCGGCCTTATCGCTTAAAGCGATCTCTTCCAGGCAACCTTTGGATGGAAAGGAATTTATAAACGACTAAAGAAGAACGTAGTGTACAATAAAGAATAATAAAAAACATACATATAATATTAATAATCTTATCTTAATTTATATAAATCTCGTGTCACAATGTTTGTCCTCAATGGACTCCTAAACCACTTAACCGATTATAATAAAATTCGCACACCATGTGCAGTTCGATCCAATTTAAGAGATAGGATAGTTTAAATCTCAAATTATAGTCGCAATTTTAATTTATTGCTAATATATAATAATTTGTTATAATTAACTGTAAGTAACCTATCTATATAGTAATTGAATTATCAATGAAGTACCTAATTCGTAAAAATGAAGTATCTTTTTGTACGTGTAACTCCTAACCAAAAAGAAACCTGGCAATAACTAACCTTAGGCCTATATTACTTAAAGTAGGCGACCATACGTTTTTATCAAATCGCTAGTGCCTTGAAAATTCGCAAAACGGACACAACCGTCAACGACGTCTGCCCTCACCCGTCTGCCCGCGTTCGGGTCGCGCACTCAGCGATGAGCCACTTCTTCCCCACCGCACCTACCCCGCTCCCGCCATATTGCTATGACTCTGCATTTTAAATCTGTGATATCTTCGGAAATATTTATTTAATTTACATGCTGTAAAAAGCCATATTGATCTTTATTAAATGCACAATGTATTTAAGATGCTTAATTGGATAAGGATTAATACTGTATTGCTTAAAATCGCTTCGTAAATAAGCCATTATTTCTCGTACAAAGTAAAGGATAAAAAATGGTTATTGTGGGTTATTCCTAAGAGATAAACATATACCATCACGGACTTTTTTGTAGACCTTTTTAAGTTGTACAGTACTGTAGTAAATTGTTTTGATCTATCTTGTAGGATTAAGTCAGCGTTTGCAATGTAAGCGCAAAAAATGTGTTTTTTTTTTACGACCTCACATTAAAAACCTCAAAAATTTTTGCCTATGTGTTGTTCTGATGTATAAGCTATAGCCTATGTGTTATTCTGATGTATAAGCTATATTGTGGTAAAGTTTCATTCAAATCCATCCAGTAGTTTTTACGTGAAAGAGTAACAAACATCCATACATCCATACATCCATACTTACAAACTTTCGCCTTTATAATATTAGTAGGATAGTAGGATGTCTCTTAGAGTTAGAAAAACGTATAGGTCCCTTGGGCATAATGGATCTTGTACCAAAGAAGGAACGTAATCTGCTCGAGCCCTTGTTCTACATACATATACGTACCAACTTTAGCAATGTAGGAAAATCAATCATTTATTATGTGTCACAACGTTTACTGAATAATAATAATCATCATCGGCCTATGTTCGTCCACTGCTGGACATATGCCTCTCCCAAGGCACGCCACTTGGCCCTAGGCTGTGCTTCTACTGAATAATAAAGGTACGTATATTTAATTCAACACTGTATGGACATAAAATGTATATTCAGTGTTGTTAAAAATAATAGTAGTTAAGTAGTTACATTATAACAGTTATTTCTTACATAATTAAGAAATCCCTTTTTTTGTCATAAAATATAGTTACTTAATTATGTACATAAATAAGTGTTCTTAATATTTTGCTGCAGGATTCAACATTATGTAATTATTTCCTTGAGAATTTATATACAACTATATAAACAACTACAATGTTGTTATTATTGTTTCAATAAATCTATCTATCTCTATCTACTTATCTATACAAATTTACAACTTAAAACCAAATTATAAAAAAATACAGGTATATACGAGTATATAATAATTTAGCGTGCGTCATTAGTTCCTTTGATTTGTCAAATAACAAACAAACTTTACGCATGAATATTCCTAATTCTAAAGAACCAATGAGTCATAGTTAAAGTGCACTAAATGCGGGCTTACCAGTTCACTATAACTGACCGAGCAAGCGAAGCGAGTAAAGACTCCGGATTAACTGGCCAAAGGTGTCGTCTGTCTATATGTATGTTGGTACTCAAGTAGAAACCGTAATTTTGAATCAATCTTGACAAAACTACGCACAGAGGTTCTACCCAAAAGAATTTCTTTAAAGTCCGGTCAATCTAGACCTAAAAATGAAAGTGATGGTACATAAATTCCCATCAAGCTGAAAATCAGGTTGGTAAAGGTCGTTAGGTAAGGTGAGGTTGTTAAAAATATGATTAAAAATAAAATTTGAAAGTTCCCCATCTTTCCCCTGTATGGATTTTTTTATTCAAGGATAGGTAAAAAAAAAAAAATTTCCCGATTTTCAGCGAAACGGTAAGTTTTATCATAAAAATCTAGATTTATTGAGGACCGATGACTAATTTGATAAAATTATTACATTTTTTTGTATTTTTGTTTGTATGTTTGTTTGTAACCGACTTCTTTGGTCGCGATTTTGACCCACTTAAAACGGCCAGATAAGCGTGTTTTTTAGTTTTTTTTAAACTACTATTATTGAGATAGTAATTATTGGTCAAATGGTTTCAGTACAAACGATGTTTGAAGTAATTGAGTTCGCCAGGTCTATTGTGCGGAGAACTGCCTTCATGTGTGTGATAAGTAAAGATAAGCACCGATAACGATATCGTTCGTTCTACTCGGCTTTCGTCACGTCAAAATTATATTAAAACGATTGGAAAGTAATATACGAGTAACACGTTTTTAAGAGAGCACGTTTCGCGACATATGATTATTTTAGGCCCTAAAAACCTTTTCTTTTTGTAAGATCTTGTGAAAATTAGGGGTATTGTGATGGATTGGAAGCGGTTTAGAAGTTTTCGCTGTACTTTTTTAAGTTCTGTTCCGAAAGGGTACCAACGGAACTCTTTTACTAAGACTTCGCTGACGTCTATGACTAAGCCGTATCTCGTGTATTCTGATAATTGAATAATAAAAACTTGTTGACATTTTCAGAGAATATGTATTTTATTTTGGCGCAACACACGTGAGATATTACATTTTTACTGGTTCACGCTAGAAATTATTACTAATGTATAGATACTTACCTATTATTATTGATATATACTTACCTACATTCAATTTATATTTTCTGTGTAAAATAAAATATTATTAATATTTGACGGGGCCTCCCTCAAAACATACTCGTACATGATTTCGATAAAAAACATGTACCATTATCCAAATATCCATTAAATAAGTACAGAACCAAGCGAGGGCTAGTCAGACTCGACCTTCACCAGTAATTTTGTTCAATACTCCTTTTTTACCGTAAAACACTAACGTCATAGCGTACTACTTCTGTTCATTATGACTTCCAGCAATATCGTCACAAATATAAATAGGTATCTACATATTTATAGGTACATATGTTATGAAATATTTTCAGATTTTTGGCAAAGAGCGCGCTTGGTTAGGAGGTTGCGCCAATTTAGTTGCCAAGCGTTATGCCTGACTTGTGGATCGTACTACCGATTAGAAAGTAAAGGTGAAGTACCTACGTGAGTCATACTCTTTGTCGAGTGAAAATACTAAAGAGTTTTTAAGCATCTTCAGTGAATGTGGTCTCAATGGAACGCAAAAAGACTTTTCCTTTTATAGACACATGTATACGACCATAACGCAAGTTTTTTTAATTTAAAATGCTCTGAAACTATTAACGAATTTAAATAGAACTAAAACTATGTAAAATTAACGCTGAAAGGGCGGTTAAGTGTGTTTTCACAAGACTTACTCGCACATCTAATATGCTAGGCTGTTTATTTTATTTTTGTAATGGTCCTAAGTTTACCTGTTTACCACCGGTAGACGCTTTAAAAATATATTTGACATAATATCATTAAGGGGAAATCACATTCTTGGCAGTTTTTCCTCTCTACTTAGAGGAAATGCTTATGTTTATGCTTTGTTATATTTAATACTAGCAGCCAGTCCCGGCTTCGCACGAGCTATAAAATAATTTAAGCTGCAAGGAGTAACAAAATATAGCGTATGTTACCTACTCAGGTTACAATAATGTAGCTTCCCAACGCTAAAATATTTTTTCAAATCGGTTCAGTAGTTTCGGAGCCTATTTGCGTCAAACAAACAAACAAAAACTTTTCCTTTTTATAATATTGATATAAATATTATGTTTATATATTTTGGATGAGTGATGTGAATGAAGACATGCGAGAGAAAGGATTGAGTGTGGAGATGACGTCTGATAGAGGAGAGTGGAAGAAGAAGATTTTCTGTGCCGACCCTACCTAAATGGGATAAGGTGAAGTAGAAGAAGAAGAAGATTTTATTTTCTTAACACCTTTTGATAAACATTGTATTCTATGAACCCTGAAAATCTCTGTCTGAAAATAAAGATTTTATCATTATTATTTAATGTGAGCATTTTTTTAAACTCTCCTATAATATTTATCATATATTTTTATGGTAGATAGTCCTTGTTCGTAAAACTAACAGCATTGCAATGCTGCCCTCTGGTAGTGGGGTAGAGCATTTAGAGTTTCATCACTTTTATATTTAAAGTTATAAAAATTACTTACACATTCTAGCACCGTGTTGGAGTTTTAGTAAATCATGTTATTTTAAGTTTAAAATGCAAAACTGATATTATGGAGGTTTTACTTCGTCAAAACCTTCATGGTCGTGAGAAGATAATAGCGAGCAAGCGAGGCGCCGACAACAGTAGATATATACATACCTACATATATAATACATACGTACGTTGAGTTTAATTTCGTAATCATTTCAATGTTTTTACTTTACTGGAGACATAAGATAGTAAGACAGAAGCGCGTAGAAAATCATCTTTAATTAATCGTTTTTATACTCTATTTTTTTAAGGACACATTTCACACACGGCTGGTTAACCCTATACTGAACCATTTCTAGTTCGTATTATGATTGCTAACACAACATATCCATACATACAAATTTCATATAGAAAAATATTGAACACCCAGACCGACAGCCAACAAATTTAGGTCAGCACCAAGATTTTGGCCGTGCCGGGAATCGAACCCGGAACATTCTGATTGGCAGTCCGTCATGGTAACCATTACGCCAACGAGGTCGTCTATAATATCTAAAATAAATCTAAAAAATAGTTTAATTTCATATTTTATTTTCTAAGCAAAGAAGCACTAGGTACATATTTCAAAGGGTAAAGATTTAAAATTGTTGTTATCTCAAATACTTTTGTAAGGTCAAGTAAGATTCCAAAGACTTTTCAGACTGAAATATTTCTTAAATTAACATTAAAGAGATTTGGGCGTAATTTGTAAACTTTACTCATTCCTAGGTGATTATTGAAGTAATTTTCAGTCTGTCCTGGATGATAGAAAAAATAAAAGAAGAAACTAGATGCGCTCCGCGGTGTTACCCGCAAATCCGGGACAAAAGAAGTTAATTCGGGTTTTTTTTATTATTATTACTTTTTTCTTCGAATGAGCTAAGTGGTCAAGCTCTGGTGTCGAGAGTTTTCAAGCCCGAAGGCCTCTGACTTGTCTTAACGACTGCTTGTACTAAGACTAGCAGCCGGGACCTACAATTTAACGTGTCAACCGACCCAAGGTAGCGCGGTGAAAATAAAAAGTAGCCTATGTGTTAATCAAAAATCTATCCGATCATCACACCAAATTTCATCAAAATCAGTTCAGCCATTTGAGCGTGAAGAAGTCACAAACTTACACTCAAACATTCGCATTTATAATATTAGTAGGATACGTGTTGTAGCAAAACTAGCAGATTAGGCCGGATCATAAGAAATATTATTTGTGTAGGACCTTTGCTCTGTGGCTAAGGAACATCGGTAGGTATAATTTAATTATAACCCCGCTGCATGGGTGAAAGAATAAGGCTGCGGAATTGCCCCTGCTTGGCGTAAGAGGCGACTAAAAGGGGCATCAGACTCGAGGGTGTTCGGAGATAGGGCACCGACACCATCGAGTCCGGGGTGAACGACGGCGGTGTTTGACCGTCGCCATCGTTGGCGGATTAGATAATCTAGGAAGGGCCACAGCGCAGTGCAAGGAGGTCTCCGGATTGTTTCCCGGAAGAACCCGGAGACCTCCGTTAAGCACAGAGGCAGGTCACCGGGGCGATTTAGTGGGTACAAATCCCACATAACCTCGTCAACAACCAAAAAAAAGGTATAATTTAATGAAATAGCCTACTTTCAATTATTATACGTATAAACTAAAACATAGAGAAGATGATAACATTGTATAGACGTGTTACAAAGTAGAATTGACAAAATGTTGGCGCATTGCGACAGGAGTTATTCGAAAGACATATTCAATAGACGAAACCTTTTTAGATTAAAATAAGTAGTTAGGTTAATACAAAAAATATGTACCTAAATATCTATATGTACTTAGGATATTTATACTTTTTGGTACCAATTAAATTGTTATTAATAAAAAGAAATTGTTTTTTTGATCCAGTTTTATTTCTCTTTCATAAGTCTGATTAGTACTAAAATGCTATTTTTTAAATATTTTTTACCTTTTATGATTTATAACGAAAACACTAACTACAAGATTTTGTCCTTATCTTATAGCTTTAAGGTAAGATATAAATTTGTGGAAATCTTTTGCTAGTAGTTTAATTTAGTTACCTACGTCTATCAAAGAATCTATTGCTTCTAAATTGATAGCTCTTGGCTACACGTAATTAAATTCCCATTAATAATACCACCCACTGTATTTACTATTACTTTATTTATGTATTTAATACGGCCGGTACACGTTTCCACTGCTGGGATTCGAGGCCTTCTCTCACAAAGAGAGATATAGGCCATATTTCACCCGGCCACGTGCTACTCCCGTCTTCGGATATAGCGGTCCTCAAATGTCAGTTTCCTCACGATGTTTTCACCGTAAAGCGAGTGCAAATCCACACATAACTTGAAAAACAAGTCATTGATGAAGGGCCTCAATGAAACCAGGGGCCGTAAGATTGAACAGCAGGCATACGTACAAATACAATCAATATGTACAAATAATCGAATATAAATTAGCTAACACATATTAAAATTATTGTATTTGCTATAACACTATAGAGTATACAGCTGTGCCATTTTTATGTAAGTGAGTAATACTGTACTATAGATTTGACGCGATCATCGAGGTTAAACAATGGTTGATGCTGACTGTCTTTGGATGGATGACAAGCCACCAGACTGTATTTAGAAAAAGTGGCTTCTTCATTCTTCTTCATCTGGGCTCTACAGTGGGTCGGATGACACTTTAATTGACGCGGAGCCTATTTCGGCTCCGAAACTACTGAACCGATTTGAAAAATTCTTTCACCGTTAGCTACATTATCCCTGAGTAACATAGGCTATATTTTATTTCTCATTGCAACTTAGATTATTTTATAGCCCGTGCAAAGCCGGGACGACCTGCTAGTATGCAGTATATCAGTTGTGTTAGCAACTATAAAACAACACTAGAAATGGTTCAGTATGGGACTAACCAGCCAAGTGTGAAATGTGTACGAATATTAAACAAAAAAAAACTAACATTTACCCTTTTAAGTTTAGCATCATGCATGTTTGATACTATACTTAATAGTGTATTGTATAACTCGGTCGCTTAAATACAGTTAATTAAACGACAAAACGGAAACGTTTCGTACATCTCGTATGCAAACTCAACGTTATTACGTCATAACGCGTCATGGTGTTTTCGGTGTCAAACGGCGTCTTTATTTTACCAAATTGGTTATTTAAGATCAACGCTACAATTTTACGAAAAATGATGAAAGTAATTTTTCTTTTTCTCACATTAATCATGTAAATTAATATTAAAATAGACTAT
Source organism: Mellilla xanthometata (assembly GCA_035578125.1). Classification (NCBI taxonomy): domain Eukaryota; kingdom Metazoa; phylum Arthropoda; class Insecta; order Lepidoptera; family Geometridae; genus Mellilla; species Mellilla xanthometata. The sequence continues at coordinate 13,126,270 of JAPUBQ010000016.1, read as the reverse complement.
AATATTAACATAATATTAAATTTAATTTATTAATATTAATATAATATAAGTAGACACATAAGTTTTTTTTACAGGATTCTTTAGTTAGATAAATAATCGTCATTTATTCAGTCAAAATACAATGCTCTAATGTCATATCACACTTGTCAAATAAAAAAAAAACCTATCTAACCTATGGTTGGGCAAAAGTCTTCCCCAGCCCCCAATGATAGAGTAAGCTGTCTAAAATATTAATTAAGACTTAATACAATATATAAGTACAACAGGAATATTATTCCTGATAGTCATACTCAATAGTTTTGTTTGTCAAAAAGGAATTTTAACTCTTGATGGTCAAACACCATGCCTATTAATTAGAGCAATAAAGAGAAGACACCAAATACGATAGAAGAATAATAATCAGAGCTCTAGCACGTGCAAGCATCGTGTGTCGTCAATATAAACAAAATACAAACGATAAGCCATAACGGCCTTGGCAATGACCCCGAGAAGGCTGAATCAGTTTTTTGCGAAAATGCCGTAGAAACTATAGACAGGAGCCGTTCCGACAAAACTTTCGGCAACTAATGGTGAACAAACTTTGATTTATACCTCTATTTGAACAAATAATAAACTATGGAAGTATCTAGAAAGCTTTCAGAAATTGTGAAATTTTCTATCGGGTGAAGTTGGATTGTATTAAAAACTCTTTCGAGTTGTTGTGAGTTAGTTTGCGGAGGGCGTAGATGCGCTATGACATTTCAAATTAAAGATACAAACTAAAACTTTCTTATTTTAAAATTGGAAAGCAATTAGAGGGGTGTGGGACCATTGGGGAGTATATCTTTTCCATAAATAAATAATTTCATTATCGGTTCATAAAAAATGGAGGAATTTTAAGTTAACAATAAGCATAGTATTGGGTACTCTCATAGACAAAGGAATAATATAAAAATAAATAAATATTAGGACACATTTCACACACGTATGAGGCACACTATATTTTAAATTACACCCAAAACTTATCTATAGTTTCGCTTTCTCTTAGTTAGGTACGCTTAGATCTTTTATAGGCGTATCTGTACTATAATAACACTGGTCTACAGTGGTTTTGTTGCCTTAGATATGACAATAATTTTAGGTCTACCTATGCACATAATCTATGAAACGATCAATAATTTTGTAGGATATGCTTAGTTTTTTTTCCAATTGATGGTTGGAAAATTATGTTTTATTATGAACAAGCTAATATTGTTCAAGTATAACATATGCAAAAATCTTTAAAACACGAGCACATTGAGAACTTTAATGAATATATTCGGAATCTGGGTACTTGAAACCGTAAAAAATTGTGATGATATCCAGGGCAACGAAAAATAATAACTTTTTGTAGAGCAGTGTAATATTATGAAGAGGAAAATTTTGTTTGACGCGAATAAGCTCCGAAACTACTGGACCGATTTGAAAAATTATTTCACCGTTGGGAAGTTACATTATCCCAAAATAGCATAGGCTATATTTTGTTTCCAAAAATATTAGAGATCCTTACTAAAAATCCAATATTGTAACACAAGCCCTTTATATAGCCCGTAAGAAACCGTGGCGGGCTGCTAGTCTGTTTCAATGAAGTTTTATAAGGAGATTTCAGTTCAAATCTTCTTCATAAGAGCTAAGTGGCCAAGTTCTGGTGTTGACGGTTTTCAAACCGCCAAAGGGCCTCTGACAACCTTAACGCAGCCGGAGCCTAAAAATTAACGTGTCTTCTGTCCCACTGCAGCGTCTAGACGTATATTAATGCCATTTTTTTAAGTATTGAAGACTTCGTTGGCGTAATGGTTACCATGCCGGACAGCCAACCAAGGGTCTCGGGTTCGATTCCGGGCACGACCAACGTTTTTGTGGTGAACTAAATGTGTTGGCGGTCGGTCTGGGTATTCAATATATCTTGGTATTTAGCTATTAATATGTAGTATATCATACTTTGTAAACTGTTATCGCAGGGCATATTATATATTTACACGAAACATACGGTCACACTTACTTAAAAAACGTTGGATAATACGTTCAACGGGTTTCGACGCATTACGAGCTTCATCATCGGAGACGAGCTGCACACGTTTTTTAAGTAAGTGTGACCATTTGTTTCGTGTAAATGTAGTATATCAGTTGTTACCAACCACAATACAAACTAGAAATGGTTTAGTATGGGACTAACCAGCCGTGAATATTTATTATAAACATTATGCAAAGTAATTTCAAATGGAAACCGAATAAAAGTTGTTAGAACTGGCTACGTGTAATACTGCGATTTGGTTAGAAACGCACGAGTGTATCTACGCTTGCTTGACTTTGACCTCGGTCGCGGCGAGGAGCTGGTTTTACTACAGAACGAGATTTATCTGCGTTGATTAGGTTTTTGCACTTGAACTGCCTTCGCCAACAGCCGACCGTAACATTGGAGTTTTAATTGAGGAAAAACGCGACCGCCGCCCTCCACCCAAGTCTCGTGTTAAGACATTGGTAACTAGCGTCACTACACATGATAATAGCTACTACTATCAGTGGCAATAGATAAAATAATTTCTTTAGTTGTTTATAAATTCGTTTCCATCCAAAGGTTGCCTGGAAGAGATCGCTTTAAGCGATAAGGCCGCTAATTGTGGCAGACTAATTTATAAGTTAATTGTATTTTACTGTGTATTTATCTATCTATCTAATAATTACTATGCGTAGTTACAAATCTTACTTAGTCTAACAGACGGACAGAATACCTACTTACCTGTATGTAACTTACAATCAAAGAATTTAATTTAAGGTTCTTGTCCAAATTTTATTGCATTAAACTTCTAAGTAACTACGCTCTAGTAGAGTTCTTATAATAATATGCATATTTTTAATATTTTTATTAACATAATTTTATAATAGAATAAAAACCCAACGCTCAATACAATTTAAATAGGGCGATTGAAACGCCGGCCATAATGGCGCACTTTTTGTGACGTCATAGCCGTCTACTCGTCAATGTTTAGGAAAACAAACAAGTAGGTTGAGGTTTTATATCATTTTAACTATTACAATAACAGAAACTTTTTCTTCATGTGTGCTAGCGAAGAGTATGGAAAAATCAGTAAATCAATAAAAACCCAGATATTGTGACGTAAAATTAGGTTCGACCAATGGCGTTGCGTTTGAGTATTTGAATTTGCACTATATTAAGCATTTTTGTATTATTATTAAAATATCAGCTCTATGAAGCTTTTCACTGCATTGTCCAAATGCAATACCCGAGATCGTACAAGAGACCTGTAGCCAAAAATTCTACGCGTTTAACATATTAATAGCATATATAAGCATAAGCAGCCCACTATACGTTCCCACTGCTGAGACACGGGCCTTCCCTCATGAGGAGAGAGATATAGACCATAATTCACCACGCTGGCCAAGTGCGGGTTGGCGGATGACACACGTTTTCGGATGTTGTGGTCCTCAAACGTGTCGGTTTCCTCACGACGTTTTCCTTCACCGTAAAGCGAGTGCAAATCCACGCATCACTTGAAAAACAAGTCATTGGTGTAGGGCCGGGATTAAATCAGAGGCCCTCTGACTGAAAAGCAGACGTTCTTACCACAGAGCCACATTCGCTTTTTTAAAAAATATTTATATTGGCATTATATTGAGGTAGTGTAGTTTAAAAAAAATATTTGACATTTATTTGAGTTATATGCAAATACCCTATTAAACGCCCACATCTCTAATCCATCGTTATCGATATCAAAACCAATAAATTTTAAATCGCAGAAAAAATAGCTCAGTTAGCTCATAGTACCGATCTATACTTAGGTTATATATTTGAAAGATGATGCATGAATCAGACAGCCTTGACCGCTGCAGTCAGCGCAGACTAGTTTGCTCGATATATAACTATTACCTACCAGTCGAATTATATTATAACTAGACTAGATCACAACGTGGTCATTCTATTATCAAACTTTAAGATATCTAGTTATACATCCCCCTCGCCCTTGTGTACTAGATTAGAGGGGGCTTATTCAGCACATTCCTGTTAATACCAAGAACCGTACGTGTTGAATAGGATTCCCGGTGGTTCGACCAACCCATAAGTTAGGAATAAGCTTTCATTTTAAATAGTATTAATCATTAGAGTTAGTGCCTCCAAATTGGCAACACCTAGTTTAATTATATTTTAAGTTTAAGAATAAAGCCTCAAATCGGCTAAGTTAGTTCAATTTCATTAGTTTATAAAAAGATCACGGTCCTGAAACTTGACTATCGACTTCGATTATCTATCACTGCATGTTTTCATCACTGCTGCTATAACAATATTTACCTACATACGCTAATTTGTCAATTCCAATATGTATTATAAAGAGGAAAAGTTTGATTTTTTGTTTGTTTGTTGGACGCAAATAGGATCCGAAACTACTGGACCGATTTGAAAAAATATTTTAGGGAAGCTACATTATCCCTGAGTAACGGCTATATTTGGTTTTTCTTTGCAATTTAGATTATTTTATAAGCCGTGCGAAGCCGGGACGATCTGCTAGTGGTAAAATAAAATTAATTCTCCTTCGATTAATTATCTAACACTGCATGTTTTCATCACTGCTGCCATAAAAATATTTACATACGCTAATTTTATCTATACATAAATATAATTAGACAGTAAAAATCGAGTGTCTGTACATTACATATTTTTACAAAAAAAAAACTGATAGGATGCGATAAAAGATGAGAGAGCACCTAAAAAAATATTTTTTGAATTTTTAACTGTCTGTCTAATACGTTATAGCATAGACAAAGTATCTTTAATATATTTTGTCTATGGTTATAGCTTCAAAATTTATCAACGGATTTGCACAGGTGGATTAGATATAATTAGGAGCGTTGCTTCTTGCTTGCTAAAAGTATTTAAGATAAGAATAAACAAATATTATTCATGCGAAAGTTTGTGTATATTTTTGTTACTTCATCGCGATCAAACGGCTGAACTGATTTCGATTTGGTGCGGACATTAGACTCTAAAATAACGCATAGGCTACATTTTGTTAATCAATAAATTAATCTGAATCTAGCCTCGGAATAACGCGGTGTAGGTAGTTGTAGTGTGTAGTGTGAAATAAAAGGAGTTTAGAATAGTCTGAGTAAAAAGCATACCTAAGTGCGTTTTTATTTTATTTTTCCAGATTCCATCGTTATATGCACGAAAATACGGTTTGAATATAAAACATGTGCACTCATAGCGTATATATTATTCATCGTAAAGCATCTAAATTAGAATTTGTATGGTTTAAGTTAATATCAAACTTGTGAAAGAAGATTAAACAATAACAAATAAATAGTCAAATAAGTATAATTTGGTTTAACATTATGCAACAAAACTACTCGAAAATCTGATTAGTAATTTGGTAAATATATACAAGATATTGCCCATATCTTGTGCCTTAACATGTATCATCAAGCAGATAAGATTGATATGTACCTACGTCAATTACAATTCCCAGAATGCAATACACATATATATATGTATATAGTTGTTCGATCAAGATAGAACAAAAGAATTGGAAAAATCAATTACAGAGACGAACAAAGAAAGAAAACAGGGTCAACAAAACTGTGGAAGATATTGAAAATACATCATACATAGAGAGCTTACTGCTTTTTATATAAATATAAATAAATATTAGGACTTTTTTTTACACACGGCTGGTCATCCCCATACTGAAACATTTTGTGTTATGGTAGCTAACACAACTGATATACTACTGACATATGTATATATACATATTATATATAAACAGGGTGTCCACTCTAAATCGTCAAAACATTTCCCTGACTTTTCCCTGACCACTTCTAAAATTTTCCCTGACCTTTATAGCTGTAATTTTTCGAAGTAAAAATGTTTCTCTTGCGAATGATTGTAAGAGACAAAAAATTATGTCTTTACAAACACTCTTAGAGATTTATGTTATTGGCATCTTAACTATCAAGGTGAAAATTTTCAACACAGATAGATTGCCACACCATAACCATACCGAACCATACATACACCATACCCACACTTAATTTTTGTTGTGTTGTGTTGGAATATAAATATGTGAGTATATAAGGAGTAGGTACTGATGACTGATAAGATAATATTATTTTTTATTTATTCTATACTTTTTAGACTTTTACATTAATTTTAAAGATCAATCATCAAAAAGTCCTGGTTTTCCCTGACTTTTCCAGGTAGAGAAGTCATTTCCCTGACTTTCCCTGACCCTTAATAGCTTCCCTGACTTTTCCCTGACTTTCCCTGACCTTCCAGGTCCGTGGACACCCTGATAAAGATACATATTTAACCCTGACGCACCAAAAAATTTAGTTCAGCACAAAGAATTTGGCCGGGCCGGGAACCGAACCTTCTGATTGGCAGTCCGGCACCTTTACGCCAACGTGGTCGTCGCCTTACCTCCACGATACCTTTTTGCCTAGACTAGATAGGTACTATCAACTTCCTATTTAGGTAGATTTATGATAAGCGTTATCAATAGATGGACCACTGTTTTGAACTTCAAACTAAACGATATATAACGACACATTTATAAACATTGTGCCCTGATTATGATCTACTAGCGGCGCCGCCCGTGTTGTAACCCGCGTTAATCCGGTACTAAAGAAGTTAATCCGGGATAAAAAGTAGCTTATGTGTTAATCCTAGGTCTAACCTATATTCATGGTAAATCTCATCAAAATCGGTTGAAGCTTGAGGAATAACAAGCATACACAAACACTTACAAACTTTCGCATCTACTTCATTATTAGGATAGCACAAAAAGCATCTTCAAATCTTAACAACTGTGGACATTATGTGGACTGTTTAAAGAAAATTTGTAATCAGTGTGATATATATAATAGCATGCTAGAAATTCATGAAAATAAAATGTACCAGAATAAAAAAGATGCTATTTCTTATTGTTTACGTAGGAAGATAGGTAAAGTTCTACCAGCAAATAGATTAGCTAAAGTACAGAAACAGGGATGTAATAGAAAAAAATTAATGTACAACAAGTTGCCAGAGAAAATAACAAATCTTACTTAATAGTAGTATGTTTAAACAGAATTTCATTGTAGTATGTCTTGCCTTTAACGTATGTTATTTAGGGCTAATAAAGTTCTGTATTTCTGTACAGGCTCAACAGCATAATTCTGTTTGCCTTTAAATCAAATAAATAAAAACATCTTTGCTAGGAAAATCCTGGAAATATTAATTAGAACTGTAGTAGCCACTGATAGGCTGGCAAGTTACGCTTGCCCCTAGTCCTTAATCCGTCCAGTAGGGTCTTCCCGCGGGACCTTGTGGCCTCAATTAATATTTCACCTCGCGTCAAACTATACGATTGAATCTAGCGCGATCCGAGCTGTGATACTTATATCTCTACTGCCGTAACAACCGGACATTAATTAAGTATAAGTTAGTAATACGACGACCTCGTTGACGCAACGGTTACCATGCCGGACTGCTAACCAGAAGGTTCCGGGTTCGATTCCCGGCCCGGTAACATCTTTGTGCTTAACTAAATTTGTTGGTTGTGGGTCTGGGTGTTAAATATGTATCTATATAAAATATATATGTATGTATGTGTAGTATATCAGTTGTGTTAGCTACCATAACACGAACTAGAAATGGTATGGGGATAACCAGCCGTGTGTGAAATGAGTCCTAATATATTTATTTATTTATTTTAATAGACAGTGCAAAAATGCTGGGTAGTACTTTTTCTTCGTAAGTGGATAAGCTCTGGTATCGAGAGTTTTCAAGCCGCCCAAAGGCCTCTTGGAGACTTGGCTTAACGATTTCTTGTACTAAGACTAATAACCGGGACCTACAATTTAACGTGTCACTCGACTCACGAAGGGTAGTACTGAAAAGAAGCATCTCGGTTTTGCGCTGCTCTCTTATCCATGTCATAAAGTGATGAATGGCGTATGAAGAGTGAGGCCTATGCACAGTATTGGACAGTTACAGTCTGACATTGATAAAATTAAGCATATTGATGTACAAAACTAGGTAACTATATAAATACCAGTATATATATAAATTGTATTATTAATCAGTTCTCGCAAAGAACTATTTGAATTATAATACTCACGTAAGAAACAGTTTTCCGCAAAATATATTGCTTTAGTTACACATTTGAAATTCCGTAGATAATTACTTCAGATGTCATACAATGGCTATTTTTTCTTTAAATATTGGTGAAGTATGTAAAGTTTAAAAGTTTTAGTAACACAAGTGGAACACAAATCTCATTACCTATGTAGGAAAAAATAGCGAATTACTTCTGACTGGAACAGTTATAAAGTTCTTTATTGCTTCCAAAGAAGTTCATATAAAAAAGGCTCTATGAAGCAGATGTGGGCGTGGTAGTCCGAAATCCGCGGCCAATCGAAGGAATTTTATCAACCTACAAATCTATAATACAGATTTTGTATATGAAACGTGTCTACGCATTTAGTTATTATTTAGGAAAGAAACATTTCATTCAATCCCTAAAATTAAGGCAGTCTCGTGAACCGGCTCATTGTTTACTAAACATTGTTATGAAGACAAGTAGATACATATAATATGGGGCTTAGGAACGAGCCTTTTGAGAAACTTGACTTGTAACTGTATTGTTATCAATAAATTACTTTGACTTTGACTTTAACCCTCGCCTTAAACTAGACTAGCATAAGCATAAGCAGCCCACTATACATTCCCACTGCTGGGACTCGGGGCCTTCTCTCACTAGAAGAGAGATATAGGCCTTCCTATCCTAGACAAATAATAAAAAAAATAATTTAATGCTGGCCAAGTGCGGGTTGGCGGATGACACATGTCTTCGGATAAACTAGACTAGACCAGTTGTCAAACAAGGAGGACAGAATTAGAACTATTAATAGCAAGAGATTATTCTTAGACACTAAGTAAGATACCTAAATGTTTGCTAAAATAACAATAATTATATCGGTCTTTGCGAAATTATTAAAACTGATAAAATAAATGCTATTTCATGCTTTCAAAATTGACAAAAATGGTAAAAAGATTAAATTGTGATTAAAATTCTAGTGGTCTATAAACCTATCTACTAAAAACTTAAGTTCTTAAGAGAAACCACCCTGAAGTTTGTGAGTGGAATAACAATAAGAGGTAGATGACCTTTATCTACTTTTCTCAGAAAATGCCTATTCTGTTTCGGTTAAAGACGGCAAAGACATAAAAACGAAGCCTCGTATTTTGTGGAGAACAGAATTATTTGGCTCATTTATTTGTAGATACTATACCGCACTATCCCTATTTTATCAAAAAAAATGTTACAGAGTAAAAGTACCTATTTTGTCCCTTCCATACCAGTTAAATAGCATTATTAGTTCAATGACAAAATAATTAAGTAAGTTTATATTTTGTTAACCAATAACTAGCATAATCATTATAGTTTTCAGTTTTAAACAGGATTTTTATGATACATGTGAAACAATTATTGGAAATATAATTCCTGTGATCCGAAGACAAAAACATGGAAATAAAATAAATGGAAATTAGAGTATCAAGATGTAATCAGTAATTATTATGTAAAGTATTAAAAAGATGCCAAATTAAAACATGTATGTATGAAACTCTTATCAGAACGGCTAATAAATGCAAACAGCAGATTACAGACAAATACTTTTATTGTTTCTTATTTACAAACCTAGTTTATTTGAACTATAGAGATCTTTATAGGCTTAACCAACATGATGCCCAGTGTATGCAACATATCAAGCACCAGGTGATAAATGCTCAGCCGCAGATCTTCCCATTGGCTCCGTCTCATCATTCAGCTAACAATGTACAAGTTTACAACAGCGGAGCTGGGAGTCTACGAGTCAACAATCAAGGGTCGCGCGACCTGCGCCTACTTACTTTACAATATGATTTCAAACTTTAATTTACAAATATTACCCTAATGTGCTTCCAGCAACTATTTTTTCATTTTTTTTCATATTTTACATTCATAACAACATAATATATCTCTCTTACTTTCGTCTTAGCATAAAATACTACAAATTTTAGCATTTACAATGGACAGGAAACATCCTAGATATCGATCTTATCTTACACTAATACTTTTAGTTTGTAGTTCATTAATAAATATGTTTAGTCGCTCGCTCCGGATTCCGTTCGCGCGATTATCCACCGAGTAAACGAAAACCTTGTGGAGCGACACTATCACAACTCTACTCCTTCACTCAGACAGCACGGGCCGGCCGGGACTCACACCCGCCACAGAGACAATACAAAAATAGATATAAAGCTTAGAAAACACAAGGTCGAGAAGCGGCTTGGCGTGCAACATATGGAGAAGAGTGAGCGTCAGCGGGTACCTCGGGGGCGGAGTCACACGGAGGCGGCGCGCGCCGGGCGCGCCAGCTAGAGCGCCGCTGACTCGGGTGCCATGAGCGGGCTGAGCGCGCCCACGCGGCGCCCGCGCTCCAGCTCCAGGCGCAGGTCGGGCGCGCGCCGGCCCTCCTCCGGCAGGAAGGCAGCCACCAGCAGTGCACACACTACCAGCAGCGCGCCCAGCACGAAGGGCGGGCCGGGCACGGCGCGCGCGACTCGCTCGCCCTCCGGCCGCCCGCCCGCGTGCTCCTCGTTCAGGTCCACGTGGAACAGGTAGAAGATGACGCCGAACATGGCGGGCCCGAGCCCGTTGCACAGCCCGCGCACGCCCGTCACCATGCCTTGCACCACGCCCTGGCGGTCGGCGCGGCTGTTGACGGACACGTACGCGCTGATGGCGGGGTAGGTGACGGAGCCCAGCGCCGCCAGCACGCCGGCCGCCCACATCATCCACGTGCGCGAGCCGAACCCGTACCACACCAGCTGCAGCATCTCGAACACCAGCCCCACCATGATGGTGTGCTTGGCGCCCAGCACGCGCATGAGGCAGCCCAGCACCACCTGCACGCCGATGCTGAGCACGCCCACGATGGCGATGAACACGGCCACCTGCACCACGCCGAACCCCATCACCAGCTTGAGGTACACGAAGATGCACGAGTACTGGCCCGCCTCGGGCAGGTAGGACAGGAACACGGCCACGCACAGCATGAGCACGGTGCGCTCGGCGCCCACCTTGCGCAGCGCCGCGAACGGGTCGGCCTGTTCCCACGATATGGCGGGCCCCCAGCCGCTGGGGCGCACCTTCTCGGGCAGGCTCTCGGGCACGGCCACCAGGATGAAGAACACGTCGAGCACCGCCACGGCCGTGGCGGCCGCCACCACCAGCGCCTCGCCGTACAGGTCCATCAGGTAGGCTCCCAGCGCGGGCGAGATCACCATGCTGGCGGCGAACGTCGCCGACACCAGCCCGTACGCGCGCGAGCGCTCCGCCTCCGTCGTCACGTCCGCCACGTACGCGAACACTATCGAGAAAGTCACCGCGAACACTCCACTGATGCTGATCATGGCGAAGAACCACCACGTGTTGATGGTCATCAGAGGGATGGGCGCGCACGTAAAGAACACCGTCACCAGTAAGAAGAACTTGCGGCCCCACACGTCGGACAGCGCGCCGATCAGCGGCGCCGACAGGAACGACAGGATGCCCTTGATGCCCATGATGAGGCCGTTCATCAGGAACGTGTGGTCGGGGAACGCCTCGTTCAGCACCGAGATGATGGGCATGGTCAGCAGCCCCCACGCGAAGAATTCCAGGAATATCACCACTAGCGCGTGGAGCACCGAAGGCTCGCCGATACCCGACATTGTCATGATCCCGTCTTTCATTACGGTTTTTCTGTTTCGTATCACCATTTCTACTTCGGTCGTAGTGGTCTTCGTGGGCGTCATTTAAGAACGAATAGTGCTTATTTAAATACTAAACTACTTAAATTACGGGCATTTTGAAGAACTAAGCACTACATTGATGAAAAATAGTGACAATAACTTAGAACCGAGCAAATACGAGCAACGTCAAAAATCCACTGGAAAATTGAAAAACAACTCGATAATTGAGTTGCTATACTCTGACCGAATATTTAATTCCATGATACTTTAACACACTTGTGATACAAAAATACTGAGAAATAAATTATATTCAAGAATTAATTCATGTAGGTAATTTATTTATTAAACTTTGAACTACATCCTACACCTTCAAACACTATCACAACAGTTTTTTCTAACAAGTTTATTTACCACTATATTGGAATACTTTTCAAATTGGCTACACTGAATGTCACTGAATGCGATGCAGTTATCATAGACAATAAGAAAACAAACTAAAATTTAATGTTTGACGTTGACATATTAGTGCCTGTCATACATATATCATCATGAAACTGTCATTGTCAAGGGTTTTTGAAAAGAAAGGAGGCGTCGACCCCCTAAATTTTCCGAAAATAATCAATTTTAGCACAAAAACGAAATGGTAAGATTTAAAAACTGTAGTTACTTTATTGCTTGCAAATGTATCTATTTATTTCTATCATATGTGTTTTAATTTTCTCCACAGATCCGGTTCATTTTGATTCAAAATCGCGCTGGCAAAACTCGACTAGCGAAATGGTATATGAATTTTGACGATGACGAGAAACAGAAGCTTATTGAAGAAGTCCACGCAGTCGTTACCGTGCGAGATGCTAAGCATACCAATTTTGTGGAGGTACGTACCATAAAACTACGTTTATTTATTATAAGAGTTTATCGTCGGGAGTTGGTTGACACAAACCCTTAATTTTCAGTTCCGCAACTTCAAGATAGTTTACAGAAGATACGCCGGTCTGTACTTCTGCATATGCGTGGACGTGAACGACAACAACCTGTGTTATTTAGAAGCTATACACAACTTTGTGGAGGTCCTCAATGAGTACTTCCACAATGTATGCGAATTGGATCTTGTCTTTAACTTTTATAAGGTAATCTGAATATTCCTTTTATATTTGTACTTGTCTTAGCTATATATTTCTATCTATTTATAAAAGCTTGAGAGAATAGAGTTCTTATAAATACTTGATTATTTTTTATATTATCTGGCTATATGTATTTTGATTTCTGACTGTATGAAACAAAAGTACTCGTTTTAGGCTTTGATATGTTTAAAGGGTCACTTCAGGGTACATTTATTCATTAGTTATGCAGAAGAATGTTGTTAAAAACCTTTTTTGTGTCATAAAATTGGTTATTCAGAATGCAGTACTATCACAGAATAATAACTTGTACTTCGTACAGAAGCTTCACTTCGCAATGGTTTTCAAAGAAATATGAACTCAATCTGATAAACAATATGATTTAATTTAGCTCGCGGTCCAGTCAATCACGTGATCATTTTGTTGCCTACCAATTTCTTTTCAAAGGAATATGAGCCTTAATTCACGATGCTACGGGTCATAATGCGTTGTACATGGTTATACGGAGTACTAGTTATTATTCTGTGGTATTGAAAGAGCCACGGACTATGGTTGCTTACTTCGAGAAACTACTTCATATGCCATCTAGCGCGAATAGAATTCCATAGGTATCATCTATAGTATCACCGAAAATATTTTGCGTTGGGCTCTTAGTCTAAGTTCGTAAATGTACGACAAATGAAATGCAACTCGAATGAAACGACTAAAATATCTTTTTTATTGTACTTTTAGGATATTGGAATAGTACGGGGAGAAACGGTTTGTAGTTTGAATTAATTTCATTATGTAATCCAGTCAAAATAGATTTTACCCTTACCTGTCAGCGTCTTTAGGTAACAAAAAAAAAAGTTAAATTTCGATCACGATCCGTATTTAAACAATTAAATACTGCACAGTATTTTTTTGCTTTTTTTCGTTTTGTGTCCATCTTGCAATTATATAATGAATCAGTCAAATAACACAGAATAATAACTAGTACTTCGCAAATAATTAAGTTGAACGTGGTCGAACATATAGCGCGCACGCGTGTGTTTTCGTTGTGTCGCTTGTGGCAGCCTACTAGATTGGCCACTCCGGAGTGGCCGCCGCCCGTAGGTATGTTTTTAACACCTACACGCGGAGTGACACAGGCCTGGTACTATGTATCAAGTACCTACTAAAATATCTTTTATTCTTGTTTAGGTATACACAGTGGTGGACGAGATGTTCCTGGCGGGAGAGATCAGGGAGACGTCACAGACTAAAGTGCTGAAGCAGCTTCTCATGCTCAACTCCTTAGAATAAATGTTAATACTCGCTAGTCTGTGTTCGGATGAACAATATAAATAACTTATCAAGTGAGAAAATTGACACTATAATTCATTTTGATTTTAGTTTTTATCCACTAAAATTAATTAAAACTGTTAGAAACATTTTCAAATCATCAAGGATCTGGCTATGTTAATTTGTGATAAATATACAATACTTTTGAAAACTGGTACCTTTACTATCTGATTCGAACATATTTTTTTACACTTTTGTATTGGGCCAACAATAATCATAATTTATTTATCACTTTGACTAGTTTTGACCAGTTATTTTTTTATTACCAAGGCATTGCAACTCCTTGCAAAATTATTTATATTGTTAATGTTAAATAAATGTAGCTCATAAAATTTACTTAGTAGGTTTATTATATTGTTTATTAGAGATTGTGTATTATTGGGAGCAATTATATGTAATGTCTCCCAACATTACAAGCTATAGTTTGTTTATAAAATGATGGTGGTAAGAATACTCATGCAGTCATTCCAAATAGTTGTAACCTTATATCTTCTTCGAATTAGTATAACACTGATCTACAGTGGCTTTGTTGCCTTAGATATAGAAATGGTTTTGCGTCTATTTAGCACACAATTCATGAAACTATCAATGGTATTCTATTTGTAAGATTTACTCTATTTTTTTTTCTTAAATTGATTGGTAAAATTAAATTTGATTTTGAAAAGCTAATGAATTAATTGTTCAAAATATAAGTGTGCAAAAATCATGAAAAATACCTTGAACCATGAGTATAGTTTGCGGGCTCTTGTAAATGTTTAAAATTGCAAAGGGCAACAAAAAATTTAGTATTAGTTTTTTGTGGAGCTGTGTGATCTTTGTAATTATTTTACTCACCTATTTGTTCTTTGTTAAATAATGAAGTATCATTCTAGTTTCTTCAAATCAAGAGCTCAAAACTTGTATCAATAATGAAAATTATTTGTAACTTTGTTTCCTATTGCTTGCATATTGAAGCAAGTGAGGGGAACTTTTAAATATTTTATTTATTCACATGAGTTATAAAAAGAGGTTCAGGTAAGCTTCATAGTTGATCAGAGTGCAGCTATCTGGCTCGAATATGAACTTAAGCTAATAAAAAGAATACTCTTCATATATAATAAAACCTTTGTGATGAGTAGAATTTGAAAATAGTTTTCAGTTTGCTATTTCTATTACAGTATAAGCTCCATGCAACGTCACTCGATTTAACGACAAAATCTCAAAAGCGTCGAAATCAATTGGCTTTAGTTGGTTTAGCTTGTATTCTATACAATGATTTATCATTCTCTCCATTTAACAACCACTCACAATAACACTTCAGTGTCATTATATAGATTTTACACTGTATTAAAAAAAACAGTTTTATTATTAGTTTAATAATTATACTCTTGTGCTTTTACATATGTTTTTATATTGTATATAATTACTAAAGTTACATTGATGTTAATATATTCATTGTTGGTAGGATGTTTGAAAAAAAAAACATGAGTACTTGTAAAATATCATTTATTTAAAACTATAAATCAATCTAACTAGGTACAAATGTAACATAATTATTGTTTTTCCTAAATAAATACTATGATTATCCATATAAATAGTATTTCTTTGTACACATTTACAGATAATGAGAACAGAAGTCTTTTTCGACTTTTATTCAGGACAATATTAATTAGTATTTTTATAGTAATGTTAGGTATTAGATATTATTAATGGGTAGGTATGTATGAATTTATTTATATAATATATATCTATCTAATATATAAAATTTCCATGTCACAATGTTAGTTACCATACTCCTCCGAAACGGCTTGACAGATTCTTACCAAATTTTATATGCGAATCAGTAGGTCTGAGAATCGGCTACTATCTATTTTTTAAGGCAAAACAATGTTAGCCGGGTCAGCTAGTATTCATTTATAATTTAAGTTGCATATTATTGATTTTCAAACAAATGAATACTCTGCTAGAGACTTCTATTATCTTAACTCTCTACATATACTCATTTAAAATGTAATGTTTCATGTAAAACCATATAAATGTGACACAAAAATGTTAACTGACAGTTTAACGGGTGCTGGCCGATCTCGCTTGCAAATCGGCTTGACGCCAAAAGCGGCTACTTGTGATGATGATGGTTAGCCCCACTCCCAGCGGTGCACGATGGGCGAGAACATCCACAGGTCCGGGTGGCCCTCGTGCGATATACTCGCGCCCAGGTCGAACTGACTCCACCTGGAAACCATACAGATAAATACCTTGGACAACCTTCATCATTTATTTCGACAAATTCAAAGCGTAAACACACGAGTTATGCTGGCCTTACACCATACTTCCTATCGTCCATTCGGCATGACGCTACCGATTGGATCAGTTAGAACTGACCTTGTGTGGGAGTGTATTGGCATTTTTTTTTTGGACACATTTACACACTGCTGGTTAGCCCCATACTGAACCATTTCTAGTTCGTATTATAACCTAACACAACTGATATACTACATATACATACATACATATTATATATAAATACATATTTAACACCCAGACCCACAGCCAACAAATTTAGTTAAGCACAAAAATGTTGACCGGGCCGGGAATCGAACCCGGAACCTTCTGATTAGCAGACCGGCATGATAACCTTTACGCCAACGAGGTCGTCAAAGTATTAATGCCGATGCCGATATTGCCGATAGAAAGTATGGTGTATGGCCAGCGACACTGGCCTAATGTAGAGCATGCCTCCGGAACATACCGTCAAGTGCTTGGCGAGGAATTTAATGGTATTTAAGTCTTAGCACATGTGTATTACTTACCAGCAGCTAGCAGAGTCTGAAAAAAGCCATTTACAATTGATGCCATTTCTATATGTGGTTTGTACCACAGACCATTAAGGTCAGACCTCTGATTTGCTATTGAAAATGTTTTTTTGTATCTGTTGCGACTAAGAATGGAAGTAATTTTTACTATAAATGGCATCAATTGCGAATGGCTTTTTTCAGACTCGGCTAGCTGGTGGGAAGCAATGCACATCTTCTAAGCCAGGAACAGGAATGAATAGTAACTCACGCGAAGGGCGGGATGCCGCGGGAGAGGTTGTGCGTGGGCCCGGCCTGCGCCAGGAAGAGGAAGGCGCGCCGGAGCCGCGAGCTCGTCACCTTGGCGTCCGTCGCGCCGTGGCTGCTGTGCCCCAGCCGCCGGAACGGAAACGTCCCTGCAGGGAGCCACTCGCCTCAATTAACAAAATACCCTGATACAAATATAAATACAAATCATTTATTGATAACACCAAAGTTACAAGTCAAATAATATGATATCATTACAAAAGTATATCATATGTATCAATGTCAACTTTCAATTACATTCTAGTAATATAATATCATTACAATAGTATATGTTGCGATTCCTGAGCAGGGTCGATTATATGATTCAATTCAAATTTATTTATTACAGAAAAATTATTACAGATAATTGCAAAATTTATTAAACAAAACAAATATTATAAAAATGATCATTAATAATGATATGATATGATTTTTAATAGATAATTCATAAGATTGTACTTTGTAAACTGCTAGCAGAGTCTCAAAAAAGTCATTCGCAACGGATGCCAACTGATACAAAAATACTATTATCTATGACGAGACAGTCGTCAGACCCTACTGGTGTGTGTTACGAAGTCAGATCACAGTTCACACAAGATTTATACGATAACCATGGCTATCTTATCTTACATCTTTGAACTTCCTCGGAGGTAGTACTAGGAGATAAAAAATATTAGTGGAACCTTGGTTCTTCTTCCTCGTATGAGCTAAGTGGCCAAGCTCTGGTGTCGAGTTTTCAAGCCGCCTTAAGGCCTTTTTAAAGGCTTGGCTTGAACCTTTAAAACCTTGGTGAAAGAAAGCATTGTGAGGAAACCAATACGCTCCTAGTACTACACAACGGAATGCCGGATGTCATCGCCGCAGTTGGCCAGTATAACATCGTACACCTCTCTCCTTGCGAGAGAAGGCCCCAAATCCCATCAGTGAGGAGGTAGTGATGTGTAAGGTCACCGTTAGCAGGGTTGAGGTCGTTCCTGGCGGCGACAGCGTTGCACGCGGAGTAGGGCGGCACGCAGGCGGCGCAGCGAGACAGAGGATCGAACTTGAAGTCGTTGTAGCGCATCACTAGGTACATGTCGCGCAGGCTGCGGACTCCCGCCTGCGGGGACACGGCTGATCATGATGATGATAAATATATAATTGCCTCAATTATATATTTCAAGCGAGGAAAGTCAATCTATTATGAGTAACTAGACAAATTGCATAAATATATAATTGAGGCAATTTGCCTAGTTACTCATAATAGATTGACTTTCCTCGCTCAGTCAAAAAATAATAATAATGATTTTACGCTTTTGTTATAAGACATATCCGGAGCCCATGCCCCGAGCTGCAAAAACTCGATTTTACCCCTTAATAAAAAAAATTGTTAACCCCTACTTTCCTAGTCGGTAAACTGGATCTAAATCTTCATAAAAAAGTTTGCGTTTTGCCTCCACCTTTGTTGTCCGAACCGCCAAACTTTGGAACTCCTTGCCGCATTCCCTGTTCCCCAATGACTATAATCCAGCCCAATCGCTGGATTATCGCAAGGCGAGAGTGAACCGGATCCTTGTAAGCGCGCTTCACCGTAGACCTCAATGTCACTTACCATCAGATGAATTGTGGTCAAGCGCTGACCTATATAGAGTAAAAAAAAAATTGTCGCAAAGGCGATATGTATCAGATTTTGCCCCGCGTTGAAAATTGTAAGATGCGGGGCTGAGAATGGTGGCAATTCTGGCGAACACACGATTAAACTAAATTTAGAGTAGTCCTGTCACTTTTTATCTTTAGTGAACAGAAAGAGACAGCACGATTTGAATTATATACAAAACAACTAAAATCACGTCAAATATGGAAAATATAGGCGATTTTAGAACACACCCATTTGTATCAGCTCTAAAACTACCTACATTTTCTATATTTGACGAGGTTTTAGTTGTTTTGTCTATGGTTTAGATCGTGCCGTCTCTTTCTGGCCACCTAAGATGAAAAGAGACGGGGCTTCTTTAAATTTAGTTTAGTCGTGTGTGCCGCTGAATCGCCACCACTACCTACCTGTTTCTTCTTGAGTATCTTCGCCCGCGGGTTGGAGTGGTAGGCGAACCAGTCGCCGTAGGTGCGCACGCGCACGTCGCCGCCGGACAGCTTGAACACGCGAGGGAAGTACGCCATGTTGTACGACGGGAAGTAGGAGGTGCGCACCAACTCTTCTGTCCTGGGGAAACAGCGGTGGGATGACACAGACCTCTTTGCTGACGAGTGGAAGAAGATAGAAAGAATTACCCTAAAGTATACAGAAAAAATAACAGTCTGTAAATGGTTGAAAGGTGATGAATGAGTGAAAGAAGGATGAATGGGATTTATATTATATTTTTTTTATTATTGTCTTGTTTTTTATTTAATATTTTTTTTTTACTGTTTTGTTAATTGTAATAAGTGCATTTACTAGTTTTTAAGTTAATAATATAATAAACATAGGCGGTTTGGCTGGAATGCTGTAGGTTTATGTTTATATTTAAATATATGAATAAATAAATAAATATGAAATGTCACAATATAAAAAAATTGGTTCACAAAATAATCAAAACAAATCAAATAATTTATTTCAGACTTACATATTATGTCCATAGAATGTTAACAAAATTAGATATTTATTTATTTATTCACATATTTAACTATAAACATAAACCTACAGCATTCCAGCCAAACCGTCTATGTTAGATACCTATGACTGTAGTATAAGTAAAAAAAAAAAACAATTGATATTAAACTAGCAATAAAAATGGCGATGCACAAAAGAAATATTAAACACATTCAAATTAATATTTAAAAAAAATTATAATATTTTTAGTTCTTTTTTAAACCATTTTCAATTCGTAGGTAAGTCAGATTGGTACCAAGATAAGTATAAATATTCTTAGAGTTGTTCTTTAGACGACTTCTAAGTAATTTTTTCAATATTTTTGACCGTTTACGATTTAAAGAGAAAAATCTGTGAAATCAAGATTTTGCCCTTAAGAATAAGTGAATTATTTACAATTACTACAAATGCTCGCTCGTGTGGACCAATAACTAGCCGTCTTTTAAAAAACGCAGATATCGGCCTGCGGTAAAGGAGGACACTCACAAGTCTGCCGCCTCCACGTACCCGGGCAGTTGCTCCAGCACCCACAGCAGGCCGGGGGACACCGTGCCGCTCCCCCCGGGGGCAGCCGCCGTGAACTTGTTGTAGTCTACTATGTACCTGCGAGGGTATTGGATGCGTTGTCAGAATGAAACAATGAATATTTAGCGATTACGATTATTACCCGTAAGGCAATGACACGGGCAAAATGTGCAAATGTGCAGCTTAAAATTTACACATAATTTTGACATGTAAATAAATAAAATAATAATAATTCTTAAAAACATTAGTTAGATTAAATTAAATAAACTTACAAATTTCATGAAATAATTATTCTACCCCATTAAATACTACTAAAAAAATGTATTAAAATAAAATGAATGTTAAAGGGGGCTTCCATACGAGAAACGTGTTATTTTGGCCTATTTTTTTATTATGCTACGGAACCCTTCAAACGCGAGCCAGACTTGTCTTGGGTCTAATATTTCAGACAAACATTCTTATAGTACCATAGTCCATTAGGTATGGGCGTGACAGATTCGCACTTAGCAAATATTTTAATGCCAAAAAAAATCAATCACTAGATAAATGTTAATCTTAATAATATCTAAGATCGCCGGTTGCTAATAGTAATCAAAATAGTTAACTAGGCAAAGTCAGGTGGCACCCACCACTGGTTGTTGTAGGTGCCGCTGTTGTACCGGCGGAAGATCTCCACCCATTCTTGCCCGTCGCGCGCCAGCCGGTTGGCCACCATCGCGCGCGCGTACTCCAGGATCTGATAAATATACATGTCGCGGATTCAGTTAGATTATAATCAGCGTGGTCGTCGTCGTCGTCCGCCATTATAATTTAATTGTTTGTCAGTGCGCACAAGTGGCGCAGGCGCTGTATCGTGGCAGACTGAAGCACACTCAAGTCTCCTCGAATGAACGCACTACTGACGCGTCCTCGAATGAACGCACTGCCGACCAATAGGAATCAACTTTATTCGTACATTCACTCAATTGTTCATTCAATCAGCACAGATAACAAACTCTTGCGTTCACAGTGCTGCCATTCGATAGGAAGGAACTACTAATCGAATAAATTAAAATAAAACATTCCTCTAACACGGCCATTCTGCCACTCAACGCGTTCTCGCGTTGTCTTAAAATAAGCGACATAACAGGAAGCAAATAACAACACCGGCAAAGCGTTAATTCCATCCGTGGCTTTCAGCCGCAGATGATTTCAAAGCGGTTTTAGTCATTTAAATGACAAACGCAAAGCGTAGAGCTTTCAACGTAACACATGAGTCTTGGGTCACTCAACTTGGCGAAATGCATCGAGAACTTTCGGCAACGAGAATTCAGTACGAGCAACAGAACAAACTCGTAAAGCGTGGTAGCTTTCAACGATACTTTTGGACAAAGCGACAAAGCTTTCAATCCGTACTTTTGGACAAAGCGATAAAGCTTTCAATCCGTAACTCCAGCTAAGCGTAACAGCTTACAGCAATCGTTCAAACTCGTAAAGCGTGGTAGCTTTCAACGAAACTAGCGGACAAAGCGACAAAACTTTCAATCCGAAACTCCAGCTAAGCGTAATAGCTTACAGCAATCGTAACAACATGTAAAGCGTGACAGCTTTCAACGACAAATGTACGCGAAGCGCATAGCTTCCAATGTAACATTAAGAATAACACGAAACACGGAGTTCCAATATACGGCAACGGAGCCACATGAAGCGCGAAGCTTCCAACGAACTACAACAGCGTTACACGAAGCGCATAGATTACAGTCAACTACAACAGTGGTATACGAAGCGTGTAGCTTCCGGTGTACTACAATAGTGTTACACGAAACGAGTTAATTAAAGACGCTAATTACAATTCAAGGCAAGGTCTGAAGGCACAACTCTACATTTTCAGTTCCGTCACCAGGACTTTTGTCTTATTCAGAAGGTAAATCTAGTAAACCTGAAAGGTATCTACGTAATTTTTCGTGACAAACATACTGAACACGTCCTACGGATATAGACCCCACATTATACCTTTCATTGTCACAAACCTCGACAATCTTACACGGATTCAAGAACTTTTCACCTGATTTAGTGTTTACTCTCGGGTTCTTTTCAACCAATACAATATCACCGACAACGAACGGACGCACTATTGCCTTGCGAAATCAAATCGAATTTTGTCAAGTCGAGCTCGCTCGTCCATCCTGACCTTAGCCTGCGCTCTAACATCAAGGAGATCAAGTTTCTCGTACTCGTAAAAACATACGGGGTGGGCTTTTATTACAACCCATTAACTGCTATGACGGACTCTTTCCAGTTCATTTCGATACTGTACAATTAATAGCCAATTAGATCTCACCCAGGACAGACTTTCACGATTTGCGCTCGTGGTTTTCTGCGAACGTTAAACAATTCGTGAGAACTGAAAAAAAAAAACTTTCAACCTGCTTATTGGCCCTTAGATAAACCGCTGCAGCCTCACAAAGCCCAAATGGCATTATTACGAACAAATATGCTCCATCCGGTGTAGAAAATGCAGTTTCTTTTTATCGATTCTGATTTCTCAGATATAAGGGATAAATAAAACCCGGACGCCATATCTAACAGTAGGCTGTCCTAGCGTATCTAGGTAACTGTTCTGATATCAACCGCAAAGTATAATTATCACTAACCGTATTATATTTTTAACCGTATTAGATTTTGTTAGGACTTTTAAGTTTTATTTCCACTTCGTCAGTCTTGAACACCGATTAAGAATTACCTTTAACAAATTTATCGTTGTAGCTTTCAATACTGGACCGCAATCGAGTAACGTCATTACGGCCTGTCAGCTCAGTATAGAGTTTTGCTATATCGGTACTTAATAAAGCATAAACTTTTGCATGTACTTCACGAACCAGTAAAAACGTCACTTCATATGATGGCGTCATAAAGCAAAACGTGAGAATCTACTATAACTAAGGTGGTATTTATGTGCAAGTCTTTGACTCGTATTGGCCGCGAAAAAATACGCGGGGCAAAGCCGATACCCATAAGACGCGTAAACTCAGAGTGCTGGGCCATTAATCTCATCAGCAACACGCTTAAAAATGAAAGAACAATCAGTGGCGCTGGCAACAAGAGCTTGTAACTTAAACTCGTCAAAGTTTATTTAAATAAGCGGGGCTTCAGATTGCGAGCACACATTGGTGGTGGCTCGGCGACGCACATTTTAGTTTAGTTTTCACTAAAATAAGTTTAGTCCTGTCAAACTAGGCTTTGGTATTCGGGTGGATACACGATAAAACTAATTTTAAGTAGAGTCAACTAAATCGATTTTATTTATTCAATCCGGTTAAAACGCATTCAGCGGCCCACATTTTAGAGTGTTTTCTGTCCAAAATCCAACTGTCAAATTAGTCGTCACCAAAACATCGCGATTAAAATTAGTTCAAGAAGTTTACATGATTTTGTAATGGATTATATCATCGATTTTCGTAAATAATCAAGAAATATGAAATAATGTATTGTAGCAGCCGTCGATTCATTGGAAGGGTATGTGAAGAATCAAAATTCCGTTTCTTCTCCACAAAACAAGTTTGGGCCTGCATGCGTGGTTCAGCCCCCAATGCAGCGATAAAATCAGAATCCTTTTTTTTTTTTTAAATTTTAGACATCATCAAAGAGACTCCGTTTAAGAAACATCAGGAACGCACCAGATCCATTTCAGATAAAAGAGCAAAAGTTTAAAAAGCTGTTTCAAGTTCCAAAGTCAGGAGCTCAACAGTTAACGGAAGTTGCCAACGTAGGAAGCACATCTCAAGAAGGTATCCCAAAACATGTAAAGCTTGCTTTTTATATTTTCCTCGCTTTTTTTTTTCATTTTTCAAACAAAAGTTTTTATCAAAGCAAAATAAAACCATTGAATTTCGACGGATTGTTCGAAATAATTAGTGTTGCCAAAATAGTTCACCCAAAGTTACAATACTAGCCCTATCTTGCATTATACTACGCATAAATTGCGCACTCTGTGTACACACATAAAACCATAGAAACCATCTCACACACAAGTGGGTCAAGCCAAGTCTGAAACCTAAATATTCGTTCGTTTGTTTCCCTTCACGGGATAAACGACACTATTTCAAATGCATGTCATAAAACCAAACATCGAAAAATAAAAACACGACTGTAACCCCTTTATCAACACGGCAATTAGTTAGGAGAGGTCATAGATAAAATAAGACAAAAAGAATAATATTTTGCGCCATCTATTGGCGACACCTTGATCTAACATTGCTACTCAGCACTAGACGGCGTAGGCTCCACTTAATTTGGCTCAATATATCTCACGACCAAAATCAATTTCAAATTTAGTTCGAAGAAAACACCGAATAAATAGCCTTTGACTAGTTTTGCACCAAACCACAAAATTAAGTGCGAGCGATTTTAGTTTAGTGCGAATTGTCACCATTAACAGACTTTGTCGCTTGTTTGTTTTAAGCGTCTCATGGTTTGGTGAAACAGACTTGCTCTGTATGGCCTATTTTATAATAATAGCTACATTGAAAATTTTTCTCTATAGTCACTGACCAGGAAGCATCTTCGCTAGTAGAGGTATGCGCCTGGGCCTTAGATTTACAATTACGCATGTAATGTCAGACTATACCACAATTATGACACAAAATGTTACTACAATCGGTAGAATCTACTCTACGCCTTTTCTGTTCACTTAGTGCAAAGTGCTTGCACGGTTTAAGATTTTTACGTTACATAAAGTACCAAGGTGTCTGTCCAAAGCCATAAAATCCGTAGGCGTATCTTTTCTTATAACAAATCGAAACGTACCTGGTCATCGACGATACCTGAGATGACAACCTCTATCTTATTAGCCACACTCTAGCCCGATTCCAGCCGGTCGATCATCACCAGTTTGTTCGTGGAATACTCCACGTAAGTCACCGCCTTGTCGCTCGTGTACTGCACCGTATCCCGGAACAGATCGTGGAATCTCTTCCTAGCAGCAAACTAACGCGAGAGTCTTTCCTTAGCTTCGTACACACAGAGTTACACACATAGTTACACACATAGTTCCCACACACAGAGGATAAGACTTCGATGTCCATTTGCGAGCACACCTGTGTAGATGCGTAAGCGCGGCGTTCCGCGTTTCATAGTCGGTCCACTCGTTTTGCGTTTTATTGTGATCAATTTCTTCACACAACTGAGATACCGTGAATTCATAATTATCAGGATCAAAAGGTTTCATTTTCTTCATAATCACCTTCGGTGTCGTACTTCTGGTTTCATTGACACGAAAACTTTCCGCCATGCCACGAAAAAACGATGCCCCCATAGCCGTAGGAAGATTGGGTAGGTTGCTTTTCATAGGAGGCATGTTATTTTCGTTACCGTGGTGCGTGGTTTGCTCTTCGCGATTGATTTCGAATCGATTAGATCGAAAATTTTCTTGTGCCGGATCAGACGTTGGATCGTTGAAATATGCCTCGCTGGTGATAGCCGAAGGTCGGTAGAGTACGCTGGAGACGCGTTGTTTCGATCCCACCGCTGCTGTCGCGGATTCAGTTAGATTATAATCAGCGTGGTCGTCGTCGTCGTCCGCCATTATAATTTAATTGTTTGTCAATGCGCACAAGTGGCGCAGGCGCTGTATCGTGGCAGACTGAAGCACACTCAAGTCTCCTCGAATGAACGCACTACTGACGCGTCCTCGAATGAACGCACTGCCGACCAATAGGAATCAACTTTATTCGTACATTCACTCAATTGTTCATTCAATCAGCACAGATAACAAACTCTTGCGTTCACAGTGCTGCCATTCGATAGGAAGGAACTACTAATCGAATAAATTAAAATAAAACATTCCTCTAACATACATATATGTAAATTACCTATATATCGGAACGTTGCAGTGGCACCAAGCAGTAGTGTGCAAGCATTGCTGTGTTCCAGTTTTAAGGGCAATATTTCCATAATTCTTAATTAATTTATTCAACTAAATAGCTAGAACAGTTTTTTTATACCAAAGCGCTAACTATTTTAGACTTAAAACTACACTCCTGAATGTTTAAAACTAAACACAATGCAAGTGCTGGCACTACAGAAGATATCGATATCTTGGATATCGGATAAAGCGTTAAGGTAAGTTATAGCACGTCGCGTAGGGGCCGTTTTAGCATATTGGGTCCGAGAATGAGGAACACTGAACAACTCCAGTGAAAACAATGAGATTTAAAAGCTGTGTTTACAACCTACACCATATCAGAGTGACAAGCGTGGCTCGGTGACGCGCTGCGTTTTGTAATACAAATCTTGGGGTGATTCTTATTATCAGGCACACAAATAGCACTTCTTGTCAGTCCCAGCAAAAAGCTGCTGTGACGTCACCGCCCACAGCCAAGCGAATACGCCCGACCTGAATCTCGAACTTTAACGCGCCAGACGGGTCATAGAAAAAATCCTATACCTTACTTAAGTGGCATATTTTAACCCATAGCAACTAGAACCGTGTAGCCACTCTCATTGATAATGCAATCAATGGCGATAGATAAAACAATTACAGTACTTAGTGGTGCTAAATGGTAACAGATCTACTTCGTTCTGCCCAGCTATAAAGGAAGTAGCGTACCTGCCCAACTGGCTTGACTTGCAGGAAGAGCGTGCGGTTAGAGTTGCCTATGGTGGTCTCCGCAGGCACCAGCCCGGAGGAGATTATGTAGAAGTCATCTGTCGACTGAACGTTACACTATTTTATTCTTTACAGCTAAACATTTGACAAGAATTAGGAAACGGATTAGGATATGGATTACGATATGGATCAGGATATGGATTAGGATATGGATTAGGATATGGATTAGGATATGGATTAGGATATGTATTAGGATATGGATTAGGATATGGATTAGGATATGGATTAGGATATGGATTAGGATATGGATTAGGATATGTATTAGGATGTGGATTAGGGTGAGGATTAGGATGTGGATTAGGATATGGCTTAGGATATGAATAAGGATATGTATTAGGATGTGGATAAGGATATGGATTAGGATATGGATTAGGATACGGATTAGGATACGGATTAGGATTAGAATAGAGGTTAATAATGAAAGGCCAATGTATACCTGGACGAAGGCAGGGTAAGAAGACATGGCCATCTTCCGTCCGGGAATGTAGGCGGCGTCTCCCGGCGACACGCGGTAGTTCAGCACGTACAGCTTCAGGATGCGGAGCATCGACTGGTAGCTATGAACATCATATACGTTTTTTTGACGTGACAACGTCTTAAATTAGGTTGCGGCTGGGAGTCACTTATGAAAAAGTGTAACGCCCGGTAACGTTACGATGAGTCACCGAACGAGAGAGAGGCCCGCCGAATGCCTTGCGTCTCTCTCCCACTCAACTATGATCGGTCTGCCGCGCGCGCAGCACGCGGCAGACGTTGTCACGTAAAATCTTCGCCCGTAAAACCGACTTTACAGGCAACCATTTTTTTTTTATTAAGAATAGGTTCACGTTTGACCGCAGCTTACCTGGTTAAGCTTTACTGTGGTCTAAGATGTGACACGTTATCCTAGAAGGAGCCTATCTACTCTAGATTTTAAGACTCCCAAATTGTACTTCTCGGGAAAAAGAGAATCAGGAAGAGAGTCCTAAAGCTTCGCCGTTCTGAAAGGTCGAAGCAAAACGCTTTGTGTAAATCCTCGGAACTTCGACAGTGGATCGGTGTATCTTTGCTCCCCTGTTGTTCTGTAGTGGAATACATGTTTTAGCTTCACCACTTAGGTCATATATAAAAGAAAAACTCTTTCGATTTCGCATTTCTTTCAATTTCTGGGCAAATGTACGTCTCAAGTCGATGCTCGACTCCTAGCAAAACAGGCATGATGAGCTGAGCAAGGTTTATAAGTGGGATAAAGTAAGACAGGGCGGCATTTTCAGTTTTTGCACAATCCTGTGCTAAGCCCAAAAGCCGTCAGTGTACCAGCTCTTCACAAAGACCCTATGGAGCGACGACGGTCTGCCTCCATTTAGCAAACGGATATCCCCCCGGACAGATGTTGTGTCCGGAGACGGTCGTCCATAGGTCATGCATTGTAGCTACGCGCGTTGTAAATACCGCTTTCGCGATTCAGAACGAGCGCTCTGATTGGCACCGGGCGATGAAGTGCGACAGAGACGCCGCAATTCTACAGAGGTAAGTCAAGTGAGCCACCTGTTCCATGTGACGTGTGAGGTGTACAGCTCCCGGAGCCCCGGCAGCAGCTTGACGAGCCCCGTGCAGTGCTCCCCGAACAGCAGGGACTCAGGTTCTTCGCGCGGGAGAGTCAGCGCGAACGCTAGCTCGTCCAGGTCTCCTAGCATGTTGATCCACCTGGGAAGAAGGAAATAAGGAAACGCAGAAGACAAAATTTTCAAATACTTGACAAGTAAGTGTTAACGCGATTCTTCTGGAAGAGCGTGCTCCATGTTAAATCAACGTGTGTTCCCACAAAAAGCTAAAGGGCTATTTACTGATTTATTATAATTTTGTTGTTTTGATAATTTTGGCAAGGCAGGAAGGAAGAGTGTAGGGAAATGAAAGGAACGGAAAGGATAGAAAGAAAGTATCAAAGGAAGCCGCCAAACCGCCTATAAATATGGAGCGACGACGGTCTGCCTCCACCTAGCAAAGGGATATCCCCCCGGACAGATGTAGTGTCCGGAGACAGCCGTCCGACGGTCATGCATTGTAGCTAGGAGCGGTCGTATGCGCTTGTAAATACCGCTAGCGCGATTCAGAACGAGCGCTCTTATTGGTAGCGGGCGGTGAAGTTGACAGTGACGCCACACCTCTGTCATACTGTCTCTGTCACATCTGGATGTAGTACTAACAGTATGTCTCGTTTGGTGAGCTGCTCGAGAGGCCGGCAGGTGGCGCGGTTGTAACCAGCCGCCAGACCCTCGATCTGGATGTAGTACAGCTTCAACTGTGGACACAGGAGCAGTGTAAGTCAAATAACTTATTGCATACAATTATATGCAGCAAATGGATATCCCTCCGGACAGATGTGTTAGGAGACGGCCGGGTACATGTGTAAATGGTGGCCATCTTTGATTATAAATTTAGCATAGTATGTATTCTACTATTCAAGACCTACCTATTATTTTATACCCATATTGAGTGATTAAAAAAATAAGTCATTAGCCACCTTGTAGCGGCGGCCATAGCTAAGAGTACTATCTACAATTTCACCATTTAATCGGTCCTTCCGTTTGGAACTACAGTGCCACACACTTACAAACCCCCGTTTTCCGTCGAAGGATAAAGGCAACCAGTTATTAGTTACCTGGTACCAATACTTATCCAGGGGGTAGTTATTGACCATGGTGTAGATGTAATCTTCGTTCTTGTCCACGAAGTCTTCGATGAGGCTGCACACTTCTATCTTGTTGTAGCAGTACCTGATAAAAACACAACTTCTTAATATATTTCTTACGCAATAAGAATAAATAACTTTCACACTAGTAAATAAATATGAGATTATAAAATTTACTCGTAATAGTAGGTATATGAACTGTTGAGAAAACATTCTGATAAAATCGGTCATCCACAGTTAATAAGAAAAAATATATATTTTATCTTCTGTATCCATAGTCCTTCAGTAAGGTTTCGTGGCGTCTCTGTCGCACGTCACCACCCATTTTGATTCGCGTATGCGGAGAGACGGCCATCCAACGGTCATCCATTGTAACTAGGACCAGTCGTACGCGTTGTAAATACCGCTTGCGCGATTCAGAACGAGCGATCTGATTAATAGCGGGCGGTGAAGTTGGATAGAGACGCCACAAGACCAATCACTCGGACGCCTCCTGTTTTAATAGAAGTACCACAACATCTTACGCAATGACAGTGGAACAGGTATGCCAGCGACCCAAGACCGTGCTCCGCTATTTTAAGGAGCTTGGATGGCTTGGGTAGGCTGGTAGGGGGAAATGCACAATATGCCTCTTGCAGGTTGTCAGTGCAGGTCTGATCGCCCCCATCATAGAATAAGAATAAGACCAATCTACCATCGAGGCAGTAAACAAGACATCCTCACCCTTTGAGCATGTTCTGCCAGTGCATCCAGACGAGGTCCCTGGTGAGGTAGCCCTCGAGGAAGCCCGCCGCGTACGCCTGCCGCTCGTCTGAACAGTTCTCGGACGTGTAGATCTCCAGCATCGCCCAGCTGGGAACCACACTCTCATTCTAATACTATTTCTCATTATTATTCTCAATCCATTCCATACTTTGTATTATGTAAGCGATGAGAGCTCATACGGGCGTGCGCTGGGGTCTCAATGAAGACTAGCATTCATAATTCATTTATTCAATAAAATAGACAGAACAGTTATTGCATCAAATCGCTAACTATTGTAGATCTAAAAACTAAAAGTCTGAATGCGCTCACAATGTTAGTGAAGACAATACAGAAGACATCGATATCTAGGATTTCGCATATAGCGGTTTTCAAGGCACGAGTGAACCGGTTTCTTCTAGGTAAGCGCGTTTCACCTTAGATCGCAATGTCGCTTGCCATCAAGTGCAAACCCATCTAGGTAAAAAAAATTATAGCAGTAAATAAATATAAATAAATAAAATAAATATTAGGACTCATTTCACACACGGCTGGTTAACTCCATACTGAACCATTTAAAGTTCGTGTTATGGTAGCTAACACAACTGATATACTACATATACATACATATATATGTTATATAGATACATATTTAACACTTAGACCCACAACCGACAAATTTAGTTAAGCACAAAGATGTCGGCCGGGCCGGGAATCGAACCCGGAACCTTCTGGTTAGCAGTCCGGCATGGTAACCGTTGCGCCAACGAGGTCGTCAGTATAGATTATCTTACCCCGTAGTATTGATCTCGTTGCTATAAACAGCCCTCGCTACGTGACTCTCCGGTATGTCGGCGAAATAATCCGACACCTTCACCTCGGGCTGCTTCCCGCTCCACTCCACGTACCCGTATTTACACTCACATACATACACCAAATACATCATTAGGAACATATATATACAAGTCCTTGAACACATTTTTCAATAGACAATAGCCGTTATAGGTAAAGAAATAATTTACAGTTGAATAACACAAATATTCAGAAGTTAAATTGGGAATTAACCAACATTATAATTCTACTGGTTTAAGTAAGTAGTAAGAGAAAATTGTAATCATATTGATATCAGCATACAAATTAAATAGATCAATTTATAAACAAATTGAAAAAGTAGCGCCATTTCTAGGACAATTATTCTTTCCTTGGATGAAGATGTCAATGATTATTTCTATCAATCAATCATTTGATGGTGGCATTGGCGTTTAAAGTCAAAGTTATTTTTTGCTTCACAAAGTTCCTAGATTATGTTGGAAATCCAGTTTATTCTTATATAAAAACCTCAAAGAAATAACTTGGTAAAATAAATGTTGCCAGCAAGGATAGAATGATTGCTGATTCATTTTTTCGTAATTTTAAGGAAACAAACAAATATAAAAATTCAGAACGTATAATAAAATAAACAAACTAAGTACACACTTGTACGACAATCATAGCCTAACACAAACAATTTCATTTACAACACTCAATCAAAATTTCGTCACTGGTATTTTTTCACATCACTCATTACATTTCAATCATGTTTGAAATGTATCCTAATATTGATTATTTATTTTTATTCTTTTTCACCAAATAGTCCACAAAATCGTCTATTAGTACAAAATTTACAACAGCTTTCAAAACATTTTTTTGCACTGGTAACCCGTAACTGACATTTGGTAGAAACATTTTTCACTATAGCAACACTCAAGTTCCTGTCAACTTCATGCCCATTTCCCCGCACTTGTATCCGATCTCCCGCATGAGGTAGGGCGTGCGCTCGTGGGCCGGCGTTGTCTGCCACTCCGTAATGTTGATGGGAACAGCAATGTATCCCTGCGACTCGAGAATGTCCAGAATAAGACGGAATGTGCCGCGCAGTCGGTTGCTGTTTAGTGAAAAACACCCGGCGTTGAAGTTTATTATGCATACTCTGAAAGAAAATAATTATATGAGTAATAAAAGTTTAAGTAAAAAAAGCCTTTATTCTATTGCTTACATATTTTTAACATAACATATTTTTTACACATTTTTAAGCAAAAGTTGCCACTTGGGCATAGGCCTCCCCCGCTAATTTCCAACTCTCTCTCTCCCTCGCCTGTCTCATCCATGTTGGTCCGCATATCTTTAGTAATAATTACATAAGTAAACATCAGAAAATTTTCCGCCAATTCCTATCACTATTATTTATATACATTTGTTTTTATTTATTTCATGGTCGCCCAGCAGCTATTTATAAAATAATGCGAAACTGGTAAAAACTATTGAAAAAATTGCTAATAGACCATCTAAAGAACTATCCCAGAAATATATTATATACTTATTTCAGTAAAAATCAGACTTGTGAATCAGGAAAAAAACTGGTTCAAAAAACTAAAATCAAATATTTTGTAACAAATTATTTATAATCTCATATTAAAAAAATTGTATAGTTTTTACCAGTTTCGCATAGCACTTCCTTCCACATTCCACAAACATAGCTGCCGATAAAAAACTTTTTTTACAGAGGTAATACCTCTGTAAATAAAGTTTTTTACATAACAAGTTTTGTCGTGTGAGAACCAACATACAACCAAACATAACAGCAGACGAAAGAAAAAATGGGCCAGTTAATGTGGAGACTTCCCTCGATCAGTCAAAAATGTGTTGCATACGTTTAATGTTTTTCTAGCTATTCAAAATAGAACTTTATTTAATTTAACTTGTGCATATTAAAAGTAGGTACTCACGTGACTGCATCCTTAGGAAGATTGAGATCTTGCAGATGCGCCTTGGTGTCGGTGCTGGCGCTGGGCTGAGATATCGAGACCGGGTACCCGCTCTTGATACAAGTTAATAAGTCTGAAACAGAAAGATTAACCGACATTATACTACTACTTTGAGTAATCTAAGAAAACTACTACAATCTAAGAAAATGTCAGGAGGTTCCATGATATAATTCGGATTCATCTGTGATAAAAAATGGATACCATATGTTTTAATCATAGACATTATAGCAAAATTGGCGCGCCCGCGGAGTTACCTGCGTTAATCCGGTATAAAAGTAACCTATGTGTCAGTAATCCATGGCCTACCCTATCTTTATGATATACATATCCTTAGTTTGTGAAAAAAAAATGTTTTCTGGCATAACCATCTCCTTCCAATAACAAACACAACAAATAAAGATTGTGAAATCGATCCAGCCGATCGTGACCTATATAGGAATTCATATATACATCTATTTTTTACTCAAAATAGGTCAGCGCTATGACCACATTGAGGTCTACGGTGGAGCGCGCTTACCTAGAAGGAACCGGTTCACTCTCACCTTGAAAATGGCTAGATTATAGTGATTGGGGACATACATACATAAGAAGTGGTATAGGTACGAAGTAAATATAAGCAGTACAAGCTTACCAACAGTAATGCCACAGGGCATCATCACGTTCTTGGCGACGTACTCGCGCCCCCCGAGGCCGGCCACCAGAGCCTCCTCTAGCATGTCGTTGTGCTTATTCACCGGATACAGCTCCCTCGCCTTCCCCATCACATCCGGCGGCAAACTGTACTCGTCACTGTGGAAACACTTCACCGCCTCATACAACGTTAACAACTGTAGATAATCTAACAAGTTGTTCTCTCTAGCCAGATAACAGTCCAGAAACTCCCTGGAAAAGACACGTGCGAGCAGCTTATCCTCGTAAAATCCTAAGGAAGCCATTTCCAGACACAACTTGGTCCAGGGCAGAGCGAAGTTTTTCCCATCCAAGATGGTGTTTTGGCTGATCTGTGTCTTGATGCTTTGCCATTGGTCGGGGTTAGGGGTGTAGTTGTTGTTAGCGAGGCAGTTGATGAAGCCGAACAGGATGTTGGTGCGAGCTGATGAGAGGGTGGTCGGGTCGGACACTGCGAGGTTGCAGAGGTGCTCCACCAGGCCGAGGTGCGTGTGCGCCTGGAATAGGCAAAAAAGGACGATTTTATTCCATAAAATTAAATAAATATAATGAATGGTCTAGAGCTTGCCACCATATACTTGGCCAATCCAACATTTTCGTTCTTCTCTGATTCCAAGTTCATATTGCCATATTCCCAGGCAAATTACCATATCTTTTCGTATAAAAAAAAATAACGAACCTTTGTCTAAAATTAACCATAAAAATATACACAAAGAACAAAGAATCGTCAATCAAGAGAGGATTACTTTTTCAAGAGAGTCACTTATTTTTAGAAATAATGCTGTATCTGTATGAAATAATACTTTACTTTAGTTATTATATAAATAAATCCAATTCAAACAAGCCTTGGAGGAAACTAATATCAAAAGTACATAGGTACTTACAATCCTGGACAGCAACCGAGACACCAGCAAGCACTTCTCAAAGTCCACATCGTTCCTTATTACATACTCCGCAATAGCATCAATCAGTTGCTCATGGTAATACTCTGGATGCTTCTCCAGTATTCTTCCTTTGAGTCTTGCAGCCGTCTTTAACACCTCGTCGTAAGTAAGGTTATCAATTTTCAAAGACAATATATCACAGCATATGTGTAACAACTGCACTCTAGTCGGGAACCTCGCGTCGGTGCAGTTCACCTGACACAATGACCAGATGATAGACTTGGCTGTCGGAGCATCGATTATCTGATCGTGAAGCAGAAGACCCGTCACTACGTTGTTTATGATCCTATCTGGCAACTCTCGGGTGCAAGAGTAAGCTAGCATATCTCTCAGCAACGGCAGATCTTGGTTATCTATCTCCATGGGCAGATGTATTTGGAAAGCTAAGGGAAGGGCCAATTTGAGAGCATCCACCAAGTGGTTGTTCTTGTCAAACTGATTAAGAAGGAAGTCCAAGAACATGATATGTCTGATGCTCAACTCATTGATGTTGCTACGGATGACTTGCAGCATTGTTTGCACTATCAGCGAGTCCACGGGGACCTTTAAGTAAGATAGCACTTTGGTAGCCTCGATTGCATCGTTGACTTCTAACTGTCGCGCGTACTTTTTGAAGCCTTTGCAGAGAAGACCGAAGGTTGGGTCCTTGACTAACATCTCAGTTTCTCCTTGCAATCTGTAAAAGATATGGAAGTGTTAGAAAATTTTAGATTCTTCCATACTCCTGTTATTAACAAGGGAAGTATAAAAAGAAAAAGAAAATACACAGTGCGATCCTTATATTCGGCCGATATTTTTACTACAATTTTACAGCTCAGTATTTGAGCAGCTATCAGCTACACTCTGACCGAACATGGAGCATAGCCTGAAATTACTGGCTCTGAAAATGACTGCTGGAACACACCATCCTAAGTGACAGATTTTCAACTAGAGAGCCATAGCTAACCAGGTGAGACTAGAAAGAACACGCTCTACCACCATGACATGGTTGCCTTGTTAGAGTTTTTCCTTCAGTGAAAGTCTAAGCTAGATATCGTACCCATGTAGAATGAAAGCAGGAACGCAAGCCTAGCTGAGCTGTCATTGCTTAAAAAGCCGCCGACAGCACGTCGCCTGAGCGGCTCGCGCCTTATGTGACGTCACAATACTCACTCTCCCGCGCGGTGCAGCTCAAACAGCGAGCGCAGAGCTTGCAGCATGTGTGCGTGCGACATCTGCGGCAGGTGCGTCTGCACCGCCGCCAGCACGTCGGCCGCGCGCCCCGCCGCCTTCAGTGACGTCATCACCGCGTCTGGGGAGCGAGGCCGACTCAGCTCCGATACTGTGGACACATCACAATATATTATGTACTGGCTGTTTCAGCTTTGCATTGCCTATATGTTATCAGATTGAAAGTGGCACCTGTGTTAGAGAAAGTGAGTAGCAAACGGTTAGCATGGTATGGGCATGTAATGCGTAGAGAGGTGATGCATGTGACTAGGAGAAGTATAGAGAAGATTGAAAGAACTAGAGGTCAAATTAGGAAGATGTGGATGAATTGTGTGATTGAGAAGGGATTGAATGGAATGAGAGAGAGGCCGATAGAGTGGTGTGGAAGCAAAGAACAGGCTGTGCCGACCCCACCTAGTGGGAAAAGGTAAAGACAAAGAAGATTATCCATTATGCCAATTATCAGTCAGTCTGGACAAAGATTATTAAAGCATTAAGCTAGCCAACCTGACCTTGTTCTTTCTAGCAAACTGGCAAAAGCGTGGTGCTTCCTCAGTTGGCCCTTACAAAGGTGACATACTGGTACAAAATATTATACCTACATAGACCAAAACCGTCCTTTGATACAAATATAATGTGAAGATTGTCATGTTATTATAATATTTACCATTCTCATTCTTATTCTATGATCAGACCTGCACTAACAACCCGCAGGAGGTGTATTGTGCATTTCCCCCTACCAGCCTACCCGAGCCATCCAAGCTCCTTAAAGAAGTGGAGCATGTATTTACCATGTTTTTAAATGGTACCATTACCTATGACCTTTTTTTTTTTTTTTTTTTTTACGTGAGGAAATGCATTTTCGCATCCCCACCACACCCGGGGAGGTGGGTGGGGTATGTCGGGCTCGATGTCAAAAGGACATCCCTACCGACTAAAACCTCACGATGACCTCCTCACCGTAAAGGGCGGGATGAGGTTCCGCTTCTCGCATTAACCCACCATCCCGCCCACACCATTACCTATGACCTTGCAAATAAACATATTTCTTGCATTTAAATAGAATGAAATTACACTTACGGCTAGAGCAGAAGCTCCTCTGCACCATGGTCTGTGTGAGGGGAACACCGCGCAGCACATTGCGCCACATACTCTTTAGAAACAGCGACATGCCAACTGAAACATTAAATAATAAATATGTTTCTTACACACAATTATTATTGACAAGAAAGGTTAAAAGGAAATGTTACATGAAATATCTATTGTTAAATAAATCTCTATTCTAGAACTGTATCTATCAATTTATATATATATATTTGAAATAAACAATATTAAAGACATATGAAATATCTATCTCATGATTCTATATAGTATAATCTTATTCTATTGGAGACATCAGATAGGTTTTTGACATTTATAAATATTTGGCATAGGCCTCTGAAGTAGAACTGAGCCAATATATCAGGGAGGTTAGGATTAAATTTTGATTTTTAAACCAAAAAACTGTAACTTATCATGACGATATTACAAGCATTCGCTATAAAAATATTATTTTCGGTTTGGTTATATAAAGAATATAATGTGAAACAATTAAATTATTCTATGCGATACAAGAAATATTGAGAAATAGGTAACTTACATTCTATCTGTGTATCAGTATCATCAGATTACTTCAAAGAACTATTAGTTGTTGCATATAAAAGTTTTCAAATGTGTCATGTTTCCTCACAACAGAATTCTAACAAGAAAAAAAAATAAATATAAATCAAAAGAAGACTCTCGCTATTCAAAAACATTCACCTGTGCATTCATCGCAGAAGTGACAAGCAGCTGATTTCTATCTTCTGTACATTTTCGTTTTGACATTGACATATCTATCTTACGAATATTTAGACATTGACAACCAATACAAATTTGACAATATCAATATCAACAAAAACAATGAACTAAACGAGAATTTTCCGAAGATAATTCCAGATTTATTCTGTAAATCTTTTAATTCCGCAGTGAACTAAATTATTTCTATAAACAGAATGTTACCACAAGCAATCGTATACGACGAGCGCCTCGTGAGCTCTCGCCCTGACAGAGAACTATGGAAGAAGATGATCACTCCCGGTGACTATACTGTTGTTCCTTACGAAGACTCTCGTTGTAGGTTCACGTTATCTGACGTATCCTGCACAAAAGACGGGGAGACTCGAGAGATCGAGGCAGACAGTCATATATTCAGCAGTAGTTCTGATGGCACTATTTTGATTGGCAACACAGACTATTTCCTGGACCAAGATTTTGAGTTAATTCTTCAGCAGATGTGCTCTGGTGAGACTGCGGAAGCTCGCATGGTGTATAGAGACGGGAACAATGAGCTAGTGAAGGAGATAAAGTGTAGAGTTTACCTCAGGGTTGTGACGGAGGAGCAACTGATCAGTGATTGGGGATGGGAGAGGTTATATGAAGCAGCTGCTACTCATAAGGTACCTCTATTTTTTTTCTTGAAATTACCATTACGATTTAAATGGTTAAAGGGTGATGAGTGGGTGAGTGTTTTTTATATTGATTGGCCTAGCTTGCGCTCGATCACAACTCACCTGATGGTAAGCGATGTTGTTATCTAAGGTGGAGCGCGCTTACCCAGACGAAACCGTTCTAGATTATAATTTTCGGGAAACAGGGGTTTGGTAATGAATCCTTGGCAGTTTGCACAATGAAAGATGAGTGGGAATTATATTGTTATAATTTAAACTGTACCTACTCTAAGATATTTCTAGAAGAGTTTTAGTTTACCTACTTACTCTAAATTGTAAGCCTTTACTGTAAGTCTCAGTACATATAATAAGGAATAATAATTGATAATTGTTTTAAATTTCATCATAATAATAAAGTTATGAGAATTGCCAAACATGGTTTTAAATAAGTTATACACTAATATTAAACAAGTAGTTTATGAGTGCATTATAAAATTCTTAATCACATTGATTTTTCCTTTCAGGACAGAGGAGTAGATTTAGTGAAAGAAAAGCGAATCCCGGAGGCGTTTCGTCGTTTCAGCAAGTCTTTGAAGCTTCTGATAGCCATAGAACCCTTCAACCCTGAGACTGTGGATGGAGACAGTGTGCAGGAGATGATTGATATGAAGGTAATATTTCAATTCTTCTTCAAACTTCTTTTTTTTACACGGAATGAGCTTATGTTTGATCACAATTCACCAATAATTAAATATTTTTCTATATTGAGCATTTAGTTAGTATTAATATTAGCTTAATCATAATTCAAACTATATATTTTTGCAAAATATAAATATTAGGACACATCTCACACATGGCTGGTTATTAAATCTAAGTAACTAGCTAATAAAACTGATATTCTAAATATATATACATACATACTTTATATAGATACATATTATATTACTACTTATATTATGATATTTTCACAACTTCAGTAAAATAATATTAGCAAAAAACATCCTCAAGAGCCAATTATTCCAGACTAGGCATACATTAGGCTAGTGTCGCTAACCTGAGTGGTTACTCCCCTGGCTGGTCAAAAGTCTAGCCTAGAAAAAAGCAATTCACCTTGAAGACAGTGTGGTTATAGTTCAGAGGAAACAGGGGTTCTGGCATAGTTCCACAGTTGAATGTGGAAGCGAAAAACTTAGTGCGGATTTTTGGAATTTCAACCGTATATGGTGCCTCCTAGACGTCTACCAGCTCGTCCGATAGTGGAAAAGGGGCCAGGGGAATTAGCTAATGCAATTTCGACGCGCACTCATCGAAATGCAACAATTGAAAACTGACAGACTCGCAACATTGCGACGATACTCCAAACTTTGTTAAATAATTTTCTTTCTATTTAATAATTTTTATTCTGTCCTAACAGACAACTTTAAACACTCAAACATTTTCAGGTAAAACTCTACAACAACCTAGCTCACTGCCAGCTCCAATACCAGGAGTATGAAGCAGCCGTCCAGCTCTGCAATAAGGCTCTCTCATTCTATCCAGACAGCATAAAGTCTTTATACCGTCGCAGTATAGCGTATACACACCTGCATATGTATGAAGAAGCGTGGACAGATATACAGAAGGTCCTCCAGGTGGATCCAGGGGATAAGGCCGCGTTACAACAGGCCAACAAGTTGAAACCGTCTATTGAAAAGATTAATGTGGAATACAGTAATGTAATAAAAAAAATGTTTGGCTAACGTTTATGGTTTTAATTGTAAAGAGATGTGTTGCCATTTTTAAATTAGATTGACAAAAATGTGGTTTATCTTATAGAATATCTATGCTTATAGTCATAAAAATAATATGAACCCTTTTTTTATGAGAGATGATCTTCAAGGTAAGAACACTTTTACCAGTTTCTGTAAGAAGTGCACGATTTACAAACTTTGAAACAAGAGACATCACTTCAATCTGTCCTGTCCCATCTTATGCCACTGGGTGACCTGGAGTCGAAAAACTCGGTCTTCCTCTACTTGGTTTTTTCAGCGTTACCTCAGAC
The DNA here is from genome assembly GCA_035578125.1 of Mellilla xanthometata. Taxonomy (NCBI): domain Eukaryota; kingdom Metazoa; phylum Arthropoda; class Insecta; order Lepidoptera; family Geometridae; genus Mellilla; species Mellilla xanthometata. Next base: position 13,085,614 of record JAPUBQ010000016.1, on the reverse strand, counting down.
ATCCAACCGGCTGGCAACCGGTTATCCCAAGAACACTCGTTACATTCCAACACGATTTCATCCTATCTATGTTGCTACGTCGTTTCTTTTTAAATAGAGCAGTACTTTTTAATATGGCCTATATAGGGCTTGAAAACTCATAGCACCAGAGTTAGATCACTTAGCTCTTTAGAAGTAGAAGGATAGTAGTAGTTTAATGTATGCGCTCTAGCATACCGCCAACCCGCACTTGGCCAGCGTGGTAGATTATAGCCTATATCTCTCTCCTCGTGAGAGAAGGCTCTGAGTCCCAGCAGGAACGTATAATGGGCTGCTTATGCTCTAGCATAGACAAATAAGCTGTAGATAAAATGCATCATAACTGAATGGCAATGAAAATGTGTTTAGCTACTTAAGGACTAGTTTTTTTACAAAACCTAGATCTAGCTTCACTGCATCGTCAGTAAAGCGTGACCGCGCGCCGCTACACCTAGGCCGTTTGTAATAATCTAGCTTTATATTCTACGCTATATACTTACTCGGGGCGCGTTTGGAAACGTATGTATTTCATCTATAGAAAAATATCACCACATCTGATTTGATATTTTTCACCTCAGCATATAAGAGCGGGTGTTTAGGTAGAATGGCTTAGTTTCAACGCGGTTATCTTCCTTCTAAATTAAATTATAAGTCATTTATTTCAGTCGTGCTATGTCCTTAAAAACAAATTATATAAAATAATGACGATGCGTTTGTTATGATTAACCATGCCAAAGGCTGTTATTTAAAAAAAAAAATTACACCTGAGTGCTACCGTCAGTCGGATGACGATTTTAATTATAGGTCCCGAGTATATATTGCTCAATGGTCCCGAGGCTATTTTTAGCTAGTTTTAGTACTACCTAGTATTTTTAAAAGTCTCGGGTGGGTTGAAAACGTGTCTCTAGAGCCTGACCGCTTAGGTCATACGAAGAACAATTTTGGTTCACATTTATTTCTGAACTAGATTTAAAGCAAAGAAACAATAGCAACGCAGTTCTTATCCACAAAAAAGCTTAAAAAACTCCAGAGGAAATTTTAATCCATTTACATTAAATAGTGCTAACAGTTATTTCCGGACGCAGTCTTGTTTTAATAGGAAGTAAACATATATTCTCGTGTATTATTACGTTATCTGGAACAAAGCATTGTGTTTAGAATAAATACTGTATTGTGTTCATTTAGAGGAGAAATCATGACCTACCTGATTTTAGATAACGCCTGATGAAATTATAATAGAGAAAAAAATATCGTTAAAAAATATGTGAATAGTTAAATTCTTTTAAATCAAGTGCTGTTGGGGAGATCTTTGGTAGATATGGTTTTAAAAGGTCTGCTCAAAAATTTTACTTTTTAGTTCATTCCCTAGTACCTCCTTGTATCCTAGTATCCTTTCCACACTCAATCGCGTTATTGAGGCAAATCCAGTGACTGATATTTTTTATTGCTGGAGAACTCTGATAAATAGTTGTCTATACTAAGAAACTACAATAACATACTAATTGACCATCTATTTCTTTAATTTGATGTTGTAGATGAATAATTAATTATATATTTTTACTAGCTGACCCGGCAAACGTTGTTTTGCCTTAAGTACAGTTAAAAACACTTAAGGGGAACAACCCTTATCACTTAGGGGTATGAAAAATAGATAGTAGCCGATTGTCAGACCTACTGAATTGTAACCAAAAACCAAATTGTATATGCGTATATACAATTTGGTAACAATCGGTCAAGCCGTTTCGGAGGAGTACGGTAACTAACATTGTGACATGGAAATTTTATATATTAGATAGATAATTTAATTTTGTTTAATTTTGTGGCCTAATATAGCATCTTGTATATTTATTTGTACATTTGCTTCTATTATAATTTTGTGTGACTGCTAATGTATATTATTGTTTTTTTTTCTATTATTATTTTGTTGTATATTTTATCTATCATTAGTGTAATTCGTGCGGTACTAATTATGCTCAATGAAAAAATAGTACATTTATAGAAACGTGTACAAATACAAATACAAATCATTTATTGATAACACCAAAGTTACAAGTCAAAGTGTTCCGCAGGATATATGACGCTATGTCTAAATGCAATCTGTGTTTGTTGTAACTACATTTTTTAATAGTTATTTAGCTGGCAGACTGGCTGACCCACAAAGGTGCTATAAATATGACAGATGTAACATAAACTACATTCATTTATATTCACGATAGCCAGCTAGATCTGTCCCGTCAATCTGGTATTGAAGACACTGGCAACTGTATCCACTACTATCAGTGGTAATAGATACAATAATTAGTACGTGACATGAGCCAATAAGCGTATTTATTTTTTATATGACAAAATCCTGTCCTACTAATATAATAAATGTGAAAGTTTGTGTGTGTATGTTTGTCACTTCTTTACGCTCAAACGGCTTAACCGATTTTGATGAAATGTTCTATGAAAATAGGTTAGACCTTAGATTAACACATAAGCTACTTTTTATCCCGAAAACATTACTGGTTCCCATGAGATGCGCATAAAACTTCAAAATCTATGTTACTTACCTTCACATCCAAACGCCTCGACCGAATTTTGGTATGGATGTAAGAGTAGCTTAGACCCTGGATTGACATAATATAGGCAATTTTTTATCCCGCATTGACGCGAGTAACACCGTGGGACGCAACTAGCAAATAAAATACACATAAGATATGTATTTGACTCCGGTCGCATCTATCTATCTATTGCTACTACCAGCAGTGACTATTATCATTGGCAGTGCCAACAGTTACTACTGTCTTAAACACCAGACTTGGAGGCCTGAAGACCCTAGCAAAACAAACAAGTCAAATCTACAATAAATAACCTTTCCAATCAGACCCCACCATACATGAATAATAAAAAAAATCACGTCTGCGCCACAGCTTAGTACGAAGTCTCCCCCTACTTTAACATACGATCCGGCTCACACATGTATACACAGCACTATAGTTCTGTTGGTGTGTGACATCATTCAGTAAGGAAGCCGCCGCAAGGCAGTCACCCCGTCTATGATATCATCGCTCTACACAAAACTTTAACGTCGATATTACTAACTACGTATTTGAACTTAGCCTTTGAAAGAGTTAACAAAGTCTGTGAAAAGTGATAGTGGTTTGAGTTCACAATGGCAAGTAAGTAAAGTTTAAGAATATTGTTGACGGGCAAGCGTTTTGGAGTGTGGAAATTGTGTTTTTATTGGTCTAATTATAGAGGTTTGTGTCAGCTGTGCGTTAAACTTGTTTTAGTTGAGGTAAGTGGGTTTAAGTTGGTAGTCTCAATGCTTGGTAGGTTCACTTTTGATGCAACTACGCTATAAGTTATTATTGTAGTATTTATATTATACCATAGTAGTAATAGCGTTTAGATTAGACTACGAGACTAGAATTAGAAATGAAAATTGACTTTCGAATTATATCATATAGGTACTATTGTAATGAATATTTTTATTTGACTTGTACTCGTAACTTTGGTGTTATCAATACTTAAATGATTTGTATTTGGATGTTATTATTTTTTACTAGTCTAAATGATACGTTTGGTTAAACTGTAATAATTAATATAAATTTAACTATAAATTAAACAGTTAATATTTATAACAGTATAACGAATAAAAGTGACACCAGAGCTAACGAACCAGTTCAAAACGAACTAAAATAAAACGACTTAACTAAGTTCGGTCTTGACATACAATAGTAAAGGTACATAATTAGAATTTTAATTGCACGTAAAAGGAATACATATTTAATTAAGTCTGATTTGTTAATTAAGTGGCCTCAAAATGTTATTCATAAATATTGTTTAAATTCGTTTATTGTGTAAAATCTTAGCGTTAGGTAGATGAAGTAGCGTATAATTGTAGTTATGTATTAATTTACCTGTTGATCACTTACTATGAGTTTATATTATTCACAAATTAGTTATACAGAATAAATGTATATGAGCGACTTTTAGCAATAAGCATAAGCAGCCCAATATACTTTCCCACTGCTGGGACTTGTGGCCTTCTCTCCCGAGGAGAGATATATAGGCCATAATTCACCACGCTGGATACCTAAGTTCCTCGCGATGTTTTCCTTCATCGTAAAGCGAGTTCAGATCCTCACATAACTTGAAAAAACAAGTCATTGGCTTGGACATTCGCATTTAATATTAATTATTTATCATATTAGGTACTTGTTATGTAGCATGAAGTCATTAAACCTATTATTCAGGCAAAAGGTAAGTTTAAATTACGAAATTGTTGATCGGTAAATAACTAATTCATTTCATAAAAAAAAATATTTTATATTCACACATGGAGGTGGTTACCCAAAGTATTTTTTTACTGAGACATAATCCTAAACTAAGCAAAACTTTAACAAATCTTAGCTACATTGTTGTGGTGTATCTGAGCTAAATGATGACGTCATCTTTATCTAAAGCTTTATTGATTTTGACTCATAATATGGCATACGTTAAGAACACTTAACAACAAGATTGTTTCTCAGCTATGATGAACTACGAATAATAAACGTTTATTGATAAGATACTTTTTAAGATTCCGAACCTAATAGGTAAAAACGGGACCTTATTACTAAGCCTCCGCTGTCTGTCTGTCTCCAGGCTGTATCTCAGAAACCGTAATAGCTAGAAAGCTGAAACTTTCACAAGATATGTATTTCCCGTGCCGCTATATCAACAATTACTAAAAATAAATAAAATTTAAATATCAATGAGGATCCCCTCATAAAATTAACGTGTTTTTTTTCGTATTTTTTGCTATATATTAATAACGTTAGCTGCTATACAACTAAAATTTTCACAAAATATGTAAATGTATATTAGCTATAAAATTAAGTTATAAAATTGAAATAAAATAAATATTTAAGGGGAGCTCCCATACAACAATGGTACGGAACCTTTCGTGCGGGAGCCCAACTCGCACTTGTTCAATTATTTTTATTTTATTTAATTGAATAAAAGGCTTATCAATAGCAAATACAATAATGCATGCATGCATGCACTTATTTTCTAAAGTATCTACATGTGGTTTTACAGTCTTAAGATAAAAACAACATGCAGAAATTATTATAAAATATTGCAACAATCTCCATACCTTCCCTTCACCGTAAAAGCGAGTGCAAATCCACACATAAGTTGAAAAACAAGTCACTGGTGTAGAGCTGGGATCGAATGAAAAGCAGACGTTTTGCCACTGAGCCACACTTACTTTTTTTCGACAAGACTTTCGCCTAGCTGTAACAAGTAAAAAAAAGCATTTCATAGGACTAGAGAGAGAGAGTAGGTAAACCTGAGTAGAGTCTTTCAATTAAGGGTGTGATTCAAATCTGTAATCATCGCAAGGTTCAATAGCAGATATCTAGTGTCTATAGTTCGGCAAGGTTCAGTAGCAGATAGTGACTGTAGCTTGGTTCAACTTTCTAACTGTCCACGTGTGCCGTGGTTGCAGCCGCGCCCGAAGCCCTAGAGTCCGGCTGGGGCATCCAGGTCGTGGCTCCGGCGCCCGAGCACACGTTCACGCTGGACGAGGAGGCTCTGAGCGCGTTGTTGCTGCGCGAGGACGTGCGGGACCGCGCCGTCGTCGTCATCTCCGTCGCCGGCGCCTTCCGCAAGGGCAAGTCCTTCCTGCTCGACTTCTTCCTCAGATACCTACATAGGACGGTAAGATGGATCCTACTTCCTATTCTATCCTATCGTACTTCATACAGCGAACTAGAAAAATATAATCATCAGAAGGTTGCGTGTTCAGATCACGTCGGGGTCACCAATAAGGCGACATCACATCGCCTTTCTATCACTTGTAAATGAGACACATTGCCTTTTATATATATAGTTTATTTACACAGTCACATTATTAAATACACAGTCCACATAACCTCACAAGACACGTCCGTCTCGTGGTGGTCGAGTTAAGTTGTCTAATCTCCTGGCGCCACTGAGCACCGACGCTACCGGCGCGGGCGCTCCTTGGCTGTGTTGCCAGGCGATGGCTTGACGGTTGGCTTGACGCCACAAGGTATATAATTGACTGATCCAAACAAATAGAGAAAATGCGAAGCAATTGTTCAACCAAAACACCATCCTTGACTTAAGGGAGATAATAGGTGGAACAATAAAAAAAACTCGTTGATGGTTCCAGTACAATCTAGAACAGACTGAGAAGGAGTGGCTGGGGTCAGAAGATGCTCCGCTGAAAGGATTCAGCTGGCGGGGCGGAGCCGAGCGGCACACCACCGGCCTTCTGTTGTGGTCACAACCCTTCAAGGGTACTCTACCTGACGGGACCAAGGTACAGCTTTTATTAGCTTTTTATGTGTTATTTTTAAAAATGTAGCGCTCTAGAGACTTTGTCTCTGTTATGCTATATTTTATGGAATAAATAAATTTTGAATTTTAATGACCCAGTGAATGAAACGTCTGAGGAGACGGTTAAACTGGATCTAAATTTATCCAGTGGAAGAGGTTCCACTTGATAAATTTAGATCCAGTTTTATAATAATTCATAGTTCATTTCTATATACCAATATTCTAAAGAGTAAAAGTTTGATTTTTGTTTGTTAAATAGGCTCCGAAAAATATTGACTACGTAGAAAATTATATATATCTAGGACAAAACATACAATTGCTAAACAGAACAGAAAAAGAAGTGGAAAGGCGAATAACACTCAGTTGGAAGAAGTACTGGAATAATAAAGAAATATTCAAAGGTGATTTTCCCATGCACCTAAAGAAAAAAGTCTTTGAAACGACCATTTTACCCACTCTTGTGTACGGTTGTCAGACATGGGCCCCAAATAAACAAGTTCTAAAGAAAATACGAACATTCCAAAGAGCAGCAGAAAGAAGCATGTTAGGTCTCAAATTACGTGACCGTATTAATAGCAAAGTTATACGGAGAAGAACAAAAATAATGGACGCTCTACATATGGCTGCAAAATCTAAATGGAAATGGGCGGGGCACACGGCGAGACTAGGTGACAACAGATGGAGCGAGAGAGTCCTACACTGGGATCCTAGAGAAGGGAAAAGGGAGCGGGGAAGACCTATTAGAAGGTGGAGAGACGACATAGAGTCTGTCGCAGGCAAACTATGGACGAGAACCGCTCAATCAAGAAGCACGTGGCATGAGTTGGAGGAGGCCTTCGTCCAACGCTGGACGATCCCTGACGATGAATAGAATAAAAATGTTTTAAATTTGGACATGTAAATTTGTGATATATTTGAAATAATGATAACTAATTTGACATAATGACATATATACTCAAAATTTGACATTCTAATAAATACTTTTTGACATTTATATTAAACTATAATTTGTAAATAATCTAAAAGAATACCAATTTTTATCACTAACTTTTAAAATAGAATAAGATTGTTTGTAAATGCATGTATTTAAGTTGGGAAATAAAGGCTATTTTTATTTTTTTATTTTTATTTATTTTATTTTAAATAGGCTCCGAAACTACTGGGCCGATTTGAAAAATTCTTTCTCAATTGGGAAGCTACATTATCCCTGACATAACATAGCCTATATTTTGTTTCTCTTTGCTACTTTTAGATTATTTTACAGCCCGCGCGAAGCCGGGGCAGTATTAAAAATATAGTCAGAATAGTTATTACACCAAAGTGCTAACTATTTATTTATTTATTTATTTATTTTATTTATTTATTTATTCATATATTTAAATATAAACATAAACCTACAGCATTCCAGCCAAACCGCCTATGTTTATTATATTACTAACTTAAAAACTAGTAAATGCACTTATTACAATTAACAAAACAGTAAAAAAAAAATATATTAAATAAAAAAAAACAAGACAATAATAAATATATATATATATTATATAAATCCCATTCATCCCTCGTTCACTCATTCATCACCTTTCAACCACGTACAGACTGTTATTTTTTCTACATACTTTAGGGTAATTCTTTCTATCTTCTTCCAGTCGTCAGCAAAGAGGTCTATTTCAGGATATTGCACGGACAGTTTATTAAGATGTTGGTGGGCACGGTAGATAGGCGAGTGGTGGCGCGCCACAGTCCGAGCCGGCTCCGGCGCGAACAGCGGTATGCTCCCACACCGAAACCGGGCGCGGTGCTCCGGCACGCTCAGCCGCGTCACTTCACCTACCAGATATGGACTATCGATACTACCTCGTAATAGCCGCATAGCTGTCAGCACCTGTTCGTTCAGTCGCCTCGTCTCTAGGGAGTTGAAACTTAGCGTGCCTTGTAGATACCGTGTGGGGTACATGAAAGGGTAGTATCCGTGTATTTTATGATACAGAAAGCGAAGAAACCTTTTTTGCACTCTTTCGAGAATCATGGTATACGTAGATTCATATGGGTTCCAAACACAAGCGCTAGCATCCAGCTTAGATCTAATTAAGGCTGTGTATAAGAGTTTCATAGCGTTAGTGTTCGAAAACTCTCTGCAGTTGCGAGTAACAAATCCAAGTTTACGAAAACAGTCAGCTGCAAGTGCTAGTATATGATCGTGGAAAGTAAGTTTTGCATCAAAAATAACTCCAAGGTCTTTAACTGATTGCTGGCGACAAATTGGAGCACAATTTATATGGTAATTCGCGATGAAAGGGCTATTTGATCGTGTAAAACTCATTATTTGGCATTTAGAAAAGTTTAGATTTAGCTTATTTTCACTACACCATCCTAATACATTATTTATATCATGTTGTAGGTCTTCGGAATCTTGTTGTGATTTAATTTCCTTAAAAAGTTTCAGGTCATCTGCATAAAGTAGGCAATTAGTTCGAGAAAGGCATTGGGGTAAATCATTTATCATTATGGAGAACAGTAGTGGACCTAACGATGATCCCTGACTTACTCCTGATCGTGTGTGATATGAAGCTGATTCATAACATCCTAACCGGACTATTTGTGACCTGTCACGTAAAAAATTGGCAAACAATTTTAAAAGGTTTGGTGCACACCCTATTGAAGCTAACTTTGTGATAAGTATATCGTTATCAACTTGGTCGAATGCTTTCCTAAAATCGAGGTACACTACATCTACTTGCGTTCGTTCGTCTAGCTTCTTTGACATAAAATCTACTAATGTAAGCAAGTTTGTGTTCACAGAGCGACGTTTAGATTAGATCTAAAAATTAAAAGCGCGAATATGTTAGTGATGGCACTACAGAGGACATCAATATATCGCTAGATTTCGGTTATGTAGCTCCTGTAGCTCGGCTAGCTAAAGTGATCTGACACGATTATCGAGGTTAGGTTAACGGTCGAGGCGGCCAGTGTTAGGATGGGTGACCATAAACAAGTCATTTAAAAAGTGTCATTTTCATCTGGGTGCTGCTGTAGGGTTAGATGACACAGGCCCCGCTGTTAGTCTTAGGACAAGCAAACCGTTAAGCCACTTCAGAGATATGGGTTTTAAAATCTACAGAGCTTGGTCACTTACCTCTTACGAAGTAGAAGAAGTTTCATTTATTGTCATACTGCACAGTTTATGGTGTTATAAATAATCCAAGTCAGAGGCCTTGGACCGGCTTGAAAACTCACCACACCAGAGCTTGGCTTATAAGCTCTGACTCATGCGAAGAAGAAAAAGATGTCATAAATAAGTTCGATTTTATTTTCAAAATGTCTTTAATTTTTATAATGTTTGCATCTTTCTTTACATGTTGTCTCGCACCAGCCCCATAATTTTGTACCGGCAAAGCTTTGATGGCAATATTTTAATTAACTGATATTTAAAAAAAAATCTAGATTTTATTGTTTACCAACATTTAAAGCTAGTAGTGCTCTTACTTACTCTTTTTGGCATCTTTATAATCAACAAAATTAATGAAAAATGGATGAAAATTTTGACGGGGGCCTTCAAAAGTAGAGTTGATAGGTATCTTCTTAATTTGATTGTAAAGATAATTGTATTTTATTGATATTTTTTTGAATTGTATGGATGGATTATTCTGAAATAAATGAATATTACAATGAATTAAACGTTTCTTCTTCAACCAGGTAGTAATCTTGCTAATGGACACGCAAGGCACGTTTGACTCGGAGTCGACGGTCCGAGACAACGCGACGGTGTTCGCGCTCTCCACCATGTTATCCTCCGTGCAGATCTACAACCTGTCGCAAAACATCGAGGAGGATGATCTGCAACACCTGCAGGTAAATATAGCATTTATTTTAATACTGTGAAGCAAGGGAGCCCATCAGGGGGATCCACTCGGGTCTCTGGTTTTTTAGCCTGCATTTTTAGTGCAAAACACAAAGCATACAAATTCAAATTCGTTTATTGTGTATACATCTTAGAGTTAGGTACATAAAGTAATGTTTATAGCTATGTGAGTGGAGGGCTGTGTCGTACCTGAGAAAGTCGCTGTGCTCTGTGCTAGGTACCTCAAGGGGCCTGTAATGCAGAGCAGCAGAGATCTCACACTACGATACAATTGTAGCACATCTTATACAGCTAACAACTTACCTTGTAACTAAATGACGACGTAATAAACGTAAATATTGTAGGTACACATTTATGCAATAGGAAAAACTACATTAGTATATAAAGTAGTGAGAACCTTTTACCTTGGATAAACCCAGGTTTTTTAGGTAAAATTTTGTAAGTATAATATGTATTCTGTTTGTGATAATAATAAATAATAAAAAAAATTTCGAGCTCCAGTCACCTTTAATCGTAAAGTACCTCGATGATGGCACAATCGGAGGTAAGCCGGATGGCGTATCGACCATTTTGTAGAGTAATTTTAACCGTTTAATATTTAAAGATAAAACTGTTAAATCAAAATTTTCAGAACTTGTTAAAATCTTACAAAGTTGTAAGTTATTTATGCGGATTATTTTTATTATTTGATTTTATTGATAATTGTGTTTAATTTAATTTGACATTTATATTTAATTTTCGACTTGTTTTTATTTATATTCCATTGTTTATAACATCTATTTTATTTAGTTGTGAGTCTTTGTTACTTGTAATAAACAATTTGAATTGAAATTGAATAATCTTATAGTGTTAACTTGTTTAAAACTTGCATACTTCTTATTAACAACATGTCTTCAGGATCAATGATGATGATAAGTCCAAAAAAGTACCATCCCTCCCACAAGTAGTAATGTATGTGACTGTCCCGCAGCTGTTCACAGACTACGGGCGCCTGGTCCAGCAGAGCAGTTCCGGCAAGCCCTTCCAGCGGCTGCAGTTCCTCGTGAGGGACTGGAGCTTCCCCTACGAGTACCCTTACGGTGCCCGCGGGGGGAAACGACTGCTGGAGAGGCGGCTGGAGGTATGCTGCACCTGTCTTTTTTTTATAATAATCCTACCCCGACTAGTGAGTGTCTGGGGCCTGATCAACGCTTTAACCTTTCATACCAGTTCTCACTTTTATGCCTCTCGCGCATTCATTCTTCATACTTTGTCTTTCTTTCATCCGTTGCCTTTCATTCTATCTTTTGTTTCCTTAATTCTATGAGTATGCTGCACCTGTTTATACTTTACACTAAGTATTATGTATTTTTTTCTTTATTGTACCCTACGTCCTTCTTTAAATGTTTATAAATACCTTTCCTGTTGATCGGCTAGTTAAGGTGATCTGACGCGATCATCGAAGCTAAGCAACGGTCGATGCGGGCGGTGTTTGGATGGCTGACCATGCACAAGACTGTCGTTAAAAAGTAGGCATTTCTATCTGCATTATACTGTAGGTCAGATGATACATTAAATTGTAGGTCCATGCTGTTAGTCTTAGTACAAGTCGTTTAAGCCAAATCAGAGGCTTTCGGGTGGCTTGAAAAAACTCGACAACAGACCTTGGCCACTAAGCTCATACTAGAAAGAAGACGAATAAGAATGTAAGAATATCGAAACAATTAAAATACGAGTACATATCCCTTACTTGTCGTCTGCAGATAGAAAAAAGTAGTAACTTTTTTATTCCGAATTTTTTCTTCCTATTATTGAATATAAAAATTGCAAATGTTTAACCTCGTTTTATAGTAGATATGTTCAGCTATCAAATGAAATCGTTTTCAATATTAATATATTCTTAACATGGTAAGTTATGAGTAAATTAATACAAACGCATAAGGGTTGGTGACAAAAAAAATCAAAATGTCTGCCATTACAGAATGAATAGAGAAAAAATATTAGAGCTTGATTTGTCGATAACATGAATCATATATTGTACTCTGTAAACTGTTATCGTAAGGCATATTATATATTTGAACGAAACAAACAGTCACACTTACTTAAAAAAAACGTTGGAAACCCGTTGGACGTACATATATCCAACGTTTATTTAAAGAAAGTGTGACCGTTTGTTTCGTGCAAATATATGACTCATATATTTTACCATATCAGGCTCCGACGGGGTCAGACAAACACACTGTATGTGTTTAGATTTATATACCTTAACCAATGGTTTACTCTTTTATATACCTACCTAGAGCAATTGATTACTCTTTGATTTGTCCCACCCGAGGTCCACGAAGGTCAGCACAAGGAGCTGCAAACTATCCGCGAGTACATCTCGGCTTGCTTCGAGGAGCTCGAGTGCTATCTGATGCCGCATCCAGGCCTGAACGTCGCCACCAACCCCGACTTCAATGGGAAACTTAAAGGTAAATGAATAAGGTTCATTTTCCTTCAAATCGAATCAAATCCATATATTGCGTGCAATTTTTTTTTATTCTGTATAAGTGTTTGGGGGCTTTAAATGCTACATTTATGCCAAGGCAGTGCGTCGTCGCTCCATACAACAAACAAGGGTAAATTACAGCATATGACAGATCTACGCCGATAGATATGATGGTCTGGGTGTGACACATACTAGAAATGGTTTAGTATGGAGATAGCCAGCCGTGTGTGAAATGTGTCCTATAATATCTTCTTAAATATAAAATTTCCATGTCACAGTGTTAGTTACCGTACTCCTCCGAAATAGCTTGACCGATCTTTACCAAATTTTACGAGTATATACGTATTCAGTAAGTTTGAGAATCAGCAATCAGAATTTTTCATACTCCTAAGTGAGGCAAAATAACGTTTGCCGGGTCAGCTAGTTTATTTAATTTTATAAGTATGCCGCATGAACAGGTTCAAGGTCAATATAATTTATCCCCAGATATAAGCGAGGAGTTTAAAACCTGCCTGTCAGAGCTGGTGCCGTCCATCCTGTCTCCCGAGCACCTGGTGGTGAAGCGGCTGTCTGGCCAGGAGGTGAAGGCTAAGGAGCTGCTGCACTATTTCCAGGGGTACATGAAGGTCTTCAACGGGAATGAACTGCCCGAACCCAAGACCATTTTAGAGGTACCATTTTTACCATATATAAATATTTTTTTTGATGAGTGACTAGCTGCACCCCACGGTTTTACCTGCCTTAATCCGGGGAAAAAAGGTAGGCTGTATGGTAATCTAAGGTCTAACCTATCTTCATAGTAAATTTCATCAAAATCGCTCCAACCGTTGGAGCGTGAAGGAGTAACCTAGATTTTGAAGTTATTTGCGTATCCCACGGGAACCACAATTGTTTTCGGATTTAAAAGTAGCCTATGTGTTAATCCGAGGTCTAACCTATATTCACGCCAAATTTTATCAAAATCGGTTCAGCCGTTTTAGCGTAAAGAAGTAACAAACATACACACCTACGCATAAACTTTCACATTTATAATATTAGTAGGATAGGCTTGCGTTTGACTACAACTCACCTAATGTGACTTACTTAGAAATAATAATGATAAAAATAAGAATACATTTATTTGTCCAGTAAACACGTACACTATTATGACAGTAAAAAGACAACCTTATTCAATATTTACAAATGTACGTTCCCAGTTTAATTTGATCCCTTTTTCTCACACTAGAGAAAACCCTGTGTTGTGGGGCATAGGACCTTCACCGCCAAATAATACAAAAGTCTCTATGAACATAAAAATTAGTGGCGACACTTTGTTCGATACAACCCTTGTTAAAATGCAGAACAGTATTGTGCACGGCACAGAAAAATATCCTCGTCGGTGAAGCGACGCGCGACACGATTTAGGATATATAAGAGAGTAACTCTGTACTACGGCGCGGCGATGAGAAGCGCGGGTTGTCTCCCGTACGATTCACGAGTCACTGCCTCAGGCCTCGACGCGCGGACTGCAGGTTTTGTAGTTCTACCCTCATTTCACAATAATACCATTATGAGAATCGAACACACTTATTATTATAAAACACTTTGTAATGATAACAACCAGGCGACAGCAGAAGCCAACAACCTGTCCGCCGTAGCGGAAGCCAAGGAAGTATACGAGACTCTGATGGAGGAGGCGTGCGGCGGGGCGAAGCCTTACCTGCAGCCGCGGCTCCTGGAGGAGGAGCACCGGCGCGCGCGAGACAAGGCGCTGCACTCCTTCCACAGCAAGAAGAAGATGGGTGGCCAGGAGCTGGCTGATGGATACAGTGCGCAACTTGTCAAGGTAATGTTTATAGACTATCTATAATATCGAATAATGTTTGTTTAACCGGCTATCACTAACGTTTATTTTGTCGGTATTAGCGGGACATGTTTCAGCACAATCAGTGTGCCATTCTCAAGGGCAGGAACACAGCCAACGTACGCCCGCGATGACAGCGGCGCCTGAACTGCCTACTCCACCTACTAATGACCCCTGCGAGCCACAGCGCGCGTCTCACGCGCCGCGTCTCGCTGAGCTCGCTGTGTGTGTGATGTTGCTATTGCAGCCGGCGCAGGTGTTCTCGGTGGATGGTCTTCTTCTTCATCAGTCGAACAATTGCGATTTAAAAATTGTTGCCGCGTTAGTGGGTCCGTGCATATAATGCTCACTGGGCCCCTCGCTAAGTATTTCTGAATGCTATTATGCGAGGCAACAGTTCACTGTTTATCGTATGTGTATATTAAAGTGAATGTGTATGAGAGTGTGTGAAGAATATACATGTATGGGGCGACGACGTTCTGCCTCCATCTAGCAAAAGGATATCCCCCCAGACAGATGTTGTGTCCGGAGACGGCCGTCCGATGGTCATGCATTGTAGCTAGGACCAGTCGTACGCGCGTTGAAAATACAGTTTGTGCGATTCAGAACAAGCGCTCTGATTGGTAGCGGGTGATGAAGAGCAACAGATATGCCACACATGTAGAATGATAACATATATGTATAATGAAGTAAATAGTATATATATGTTGCGGATTCAATTAGATTAGAACCAGCGTGGTCGTCGTCGTTGTCTGCTATTATGGGTTAATATTGTCAGTTTCATATTGCGCACAAATGGCGCAGGCGCTGTTTCGTGACAGACTGAAGAACATTCAAGTCAAACCGCAAGTGAACGCACTACTGACAAATATGAAACAACTTCATTCGTTCATTCACAATCGTTCCTTCAATCAGCACAGATAACAAACTCTTGCGTTCACAGTGCTGCCATTCGATAGGATGGAACTACTAATCAAATAAATTAAAATAAAACATTTCTCTAACATATATGTGTGTGTGTTGTCAGGAGCTAGAGGAGGTGTTCGAGCAGCTGCGCGCCCACAACGAGGGCAAGAACCTGTTCCGCATCCTGGGCACGCCGGCCGTGTTCTGCACGCTCGTGCTGGTGGGGCTGGTGCTGGCCGCGCTGGCGGACGGGCTCGGCCTGCCGCTGCTGGCGGCGGTGGGCCGCGCAGTCGCTGCTTCCTTCGCCGTCATGCTGGCCGCCTGGGCTTACACCAGGTACACCACGATACATTTTTTTTTTATTATAAATGGGTTTACTTTTGACCGCAGCTTGCCTGATGTTAAGCTTGACTGTGGTCTAAGATGTATCACGCTTGCCCAGAAGGAAAGATTTACTCTAGATTTGAAGACCCCCAAATTGTACTTCTCGGGAAAAAGAGACTCAGGAAGAGAGTTCCAAAGCTTCGAAGTTCTCACAATGAAGGTCGAAGCAAAACGCTCTGTGCGAATCTTCGGAACTTCGACAGTAAATCGGTGTCTCTTCGCTGTACCCCTGCTCGTTCTGTAGTGGAATGGAGAAGCGGGAATTAAATTATGCAGCTCCATTGCACACTCTCCAAAATGTATCCGATAAAAAACAGACAGACTGGCAACCTTGCGCCTATGTTCAAGGCTTTGTAGCCCTGCTATAGATACGCTAGGCTGACCGATGAGCTTCTTGGCTCGCCTCTCAATCGACTCTAACGCCTCCAGCTGGTATTTAGCAGATCCATCCCAAAGGCAGCTTCAACAGGAAAAGTACAATTTGCGGGTCTCCAAATCTAGAGTAAATAGGTTCCTTCTAGGCAAGCGTGTTGCAAAATAAATAAAATCATTTATTGACCTTGCAACATCTCATCGCATTTGGTAAGTCATTTACATTTGGTTTAAGCAACACAGAATGATATTAACTAAACTAAATTCTTTGGCGAGTCAGAGTTCTGACTTCTCACATTACTAATGCTGTAACTATGAAAAATAGAACAGTTGAACAATTTCAAAGACAAATAATTATGCGGTTTCAAAGAGTGTATCTAATAATTGAAAAAATATTTTGAGTCTTTGTTTGTAACATAAATTAGTGAGAACCCAAGATAAACCCAGGTTATTTAGATAAAATATCTGAATTCAGAATACATAACTGTTTACGATGATTAAAATAAAATATCGCGTTCGATCAGCTTAGTTATCCGAGCTACAGGCGCTACATTTTTACTGTACACATGTATTTATTGTTATATTATTATATAGATTATAAGATTGTTAGTTTTGTTACAAAAAAGTCACACTTTATTAACATTATAATTAGTCTGTTGCATTTTTTTGTTTTTTAAAAACTAGTATTTACAAAATCTTGTTATAACTTACATGTGTGTAATCGATAATAAAGGCATGTATTTATTGTTACAGAGTAACAGGCAATATGAGAGAAATCGGCGCGCAGCTAGACGATATCGCTGACACGATGCGAAACTATGTGAGTACTTTTTTACACATTGCAGCTAGGGATTTGACCAAAAGGCCCCGTAACCAATCACACGAGTTAGTGACACACTAACCTAAGGCACAGAATAATAACTTGTACTTCGCTAAGGTGGAGCATGCCTGGTCTGGAATATCTCTTACGCTACCAGAAAGCACCGATAGGCGCTTGTCGACAGATTTTTCAAATTGAGGGTAGTTAGCCAGGCGAGCGCTAGAAAATACTCTACCACCATACTATGTCTTCCAAAACTCGAGCTCATTGGCGGAGATCGAACTCAGGACCGACGGAACGTAAAGCCACGCGTATAGTTATAAATAAGTTTTGCTTTGTCATATATAACACCTATGTTTGTACCTCTATGTTTGTACACCTATGAAGTACGGAAAAAATACTCTACCGCGAGACTGAATATACAACGACTGCGTAGCAGCTACAGATAAGTGGAGTGAATATACAACGCTCTACCGGAGCACATTTGTGAGGCGGGGTCGTTAAATATTATTAAAAATAAATTTAAAACATTTTGACGTGACAACGTCTTAAATTAGGTTGCGGCTGGGAGTCACTTATGAAAAAGTGTAACGCCCGGTAACGTTACGATGAGTCACCGAACGAGAGAGAGGCCCGCCGAATGCCTTGCGTCTCTCTCCCACTCAACTATGATCGGTCTGCCGCGCGCGCAGCACGCGGCAGACGTTGTCACGTAAAATCTTCGCCCGTAAAACCGACTTTACAGGCAACCATTTTTTTTTGACAGAATTGGCTCCATTCACTGTCGAGAAATACGTTCCACATTTATTTAATTGTGTATAATATTATGAGTAGGTACTGTAGAATTTTCTACCTGCATATATTCTACATATATACAATTATCATAATTAATTATTACCTGTGTTAGACGTGTATCTTTTTAGATATTAAATAAATATTACAATTACCTAGTTTTCATAGACAACTCACAAACCCGGCGAACTCCGTTTCGTCACAAAGTTGAAATTTTCCTTGAACTTTATTTGCTACAAACTTCACGGAGCCCGAGACCTGTCCAACGAATGCAAAACTGTGGAAATCGGTTCTTTCGTTCTGGAGTTATAGCGTCAGGAAGAAAACCCGACTTATTTGAAAGAAAGAAAGTTATTTATTGTGAGAAATTAAAACACAGAATATTATAATTAAAATAAGACACATAACTTTAGTTAGTCAAAACACAGCGTCAACTCAGCGTAATGCTGATTGCTGGAGAGCAACCAACGCTGGTCTTCCGTTGAGGCTGGCTGTGACGTCACGCACGATACACAAAGATAGAGAAATAAAACCGGATTTTAAAAGGGAACATAGAGGTAGACAGACAACAGGCAACAAATAGATATAATAGAGTTCAACATTAAATGACAACACGAAAATACAAAAACACAATATGAAGTATGATATGAACATGATTTAAGAATAAATAAAACTAAGTACTAGTATTGGTATACAAAATTATTTTTATATTATAGATAAATAATTCATTAATTGTATATTGCAGACGATGCAGACCGCGTTCGGTCCAGGCAGCGGAAGCGTCACAGCCGGCATGATGCCCGGCGCGCCGCCGCAAGGGGATAAGAAGAGGACGTGATCCCACACTCCGTTAAACATGAAGAGAGACTTCTATTAAGACGATTGACAAGGGCAAAATCATTAATTTACTGCAGTTTTTTCATTATAAATCATAAATGGTAAAAAATATCGAAAAATAGCTTGAAAACTGTCTAAAGAACAGCTCTAAAAATCTCGGGCTATTACCGACAAAATTAACGTAGTGATAGCCAGTTATACAAACATAACCATCATAAACATCTAAGAATATTTATACTTCTAATGGTACCAATCTGACTTTTATTATATTGTACCTGATACTGTGACCAGGAATAGTCACAATTATAGTATCGTCATGATATTTTTTTGTTAGTCTATTCACGTTACATGAATTACTTAATTAGATAAAAAACTTGGTCACTAAGCTCATACGGAGATTTATTTTTTTGTATATTTTGACATGCTGACTGTAACGAAATATTATAGGATTCATAAAAATATATATTATATGAATTTATTTTATTATGCGGTACCAAGTGATTATGATGAATTCACAAACGAAAGCAATTGTAATCGTTTATCGTTAGGCGGTTGGGTCCCAACCGGGGTAATTGTAAGTCTCAATAATGTCATAATTTCCCAAAACTAAAATAACAGTTCTGATACGCATTTGTTAAATAAAACAACAATTTCTAGTCCTGTTATAATGGTTTGGGAGCGTTGTTAGTGTTAAGAGAATTGGTCACAAATTGTTAAAATTATTTTATTATCTAATTAAACATAAATGTATTTAAGTACCTGCTTCTTTCATTTTGCCAACTTATGTAAGCTTATTACTGAGCATATAAATAAAATTAGTGTAAAGCATGTAAATAAAATTAGGCGATAAAACTCTACGATGTTCACATCCCTAGCGAGCGAGGGACATCTCTATGAGCTGCTTACAAGGAGGTTGGTACCCGTAGAAAGAGTTTAGTAACACAGTTTAGTAAGGACGTCCTTATCTATCGTTTCTTTGAAATAAAATGTGCCAACGTTTGGTTGTTTTTTCTAGTTGTAGTATAAACATTTAACACAACAAACAAGGATAAATTGTTCCAAAACGTGGAATGCGACCGTAGACATTGCTTTCTCTGTCTACGAATGCGACCAAATTTTGTCTATGCTACTTATATTGAACCTTTTTATATTGAAGACTCAGACTCGAAACCTTCTTGGCAGCTAGTAATTTCCTCGCTGAGGTGGGATGACAAGATACGTGTTGCATTCGAGTGTTGAGTTGTGATTACCTCGGGCTCTTTCGATTTTCTCTCTAATATTCAGGACATGTTCTATTTTTAGATTCCTTCGCTTACGGATTCAAAATTAAGCTCGCTATCAAAAACTAACTTTGCCCTTTTGCATCTCAAATAACAACATAAATGGTAAAGTAAATAACAAACCAGCTTATAGTACAAACCAAATTTATTTCGTTAAAGTTAAACCAACAAAATAAACTATTACATTTCTCACAACAAATACGTTTTTGCTCCCCTTACCTGCCGAAACAACACAAATCCCATTTAAATTGGCACATGTTTTAGAAAAATAATCTTTATTCGCCTACGAGACCCCCATGTGGCAACATCGCGACAATCTCAAATCTATAAATACCTAGGTGACTATAATCAGTACTCGTATCGTGTCTTGTGGTACACAGGACTTCAGCAAACTTTCTTTTTTACGTCAACTCTAAGGATGAGTATCATGCCTAATTTGGTAAAACAGGCTCTCACGGTAATAAACCTTGACATATGAACATTGTTTTTTTCTTGGCCCATACGAATACGCCACAGATCACAAATTACTACATTAAAGTTTAAATTTTTTCTAATATACAAATTTCTACCCATAGACAAATTATGATATTAATTATATATTTGTTTGTTTACGTATCGAACCGAAAGCGAATCAAAAACTAAATTTTGCACATCGGTAGGAATAATATAAGTTGTCGAAAGTGAAAAACTACAGTTATCGTTTCAATACGTAAACAGATGAACTCATTGGTTGAAATGTTTGGCAGAATCAATGAGATTGACATATAGTTAGTCTATGGATAGAACTTTACAAAAAAAGAGCAATTGCAATTTAGTTCAGCATGAAATAATTTACATTTGAAAGTGTCGCGACGTCGCCCAGACCTAGTATAATAGTGAGTAAACAAGATATGTTTCCATCATTAAAACTATTTACAAACGCGCCGGGCACAAACGAAAGCCGCCCTTTATTTATACAATAACCAAACGAAACATTCAAACAATGATTATTTTTAATAATAAACGTACAATATATTTCTCGTCACTGAAATTAAATCTTCGCAAGATATCCACTTGATTTGACTGTAACTTAACTAGATGCCACAGTGTATGCAGTAGGCACAGACGACAATGATAAAAACAGCCTTTTTTAAAAGGTTAAGAATATTTTTTTTAAGAAATAAACAATTTCTTAAAAAAAAACTTTCTTACTTGTTTACACTCATTTAGTTGTGCAAGCAAGAAGACATCAACTCTATATTTTTTCTTTACTGACCAGAGTTATATTTTATTTTATATACACAGAGTTTTATTTAAATGTCACGTAATTATTTTTAGTTTATATAGTTACAATTAGTACACTAGAATTTAAAGGCAATCCAAAAAACATGGCGCACTGGCATTGGAACAAACAAAGGCAATAAAATCAATAGAAATCACAACCATAGACCTTATTATCCTAAACTTTTTAGAATTTATACGATTACTTACAATATACATAATATCAACCTTAACAACAGAATGAATAAGAGCAAATTTTGCTTGAAATTCACTTTTGAATTTCTGAGTTACTTTTTAAATTTCAATTTGACAGTTTAAATCTGTGGCCTATTGCATACTCTGTGAAAGGCTCATGCTTTTTAAAACTATGTAGACAGATCAAATAGAACTATGTATTATAAGACTA
Organism: Mellilla xanthometata; assembly: GCA_035578125.1. NCBI lineage: Eukaryota > Metazoa > Arthropoda > Insecta > Lepidoptera > Geometridae > Mellilla > Mellilla xanthometata. Next base: position 13,064,031 of record JAPUBQ010000016.1, on the reverse strand, counting down.
AACAAATAGAGAAACAAACACAAGGACTACAAAAACAACCACCCTGTCCACGGCAATATAACGGAATTTAAGTACGAACAACAATTAAAATGGATAACAATTATCTAGGGAATTTATATAACTTGCAACACAGAGCAAGGCACATTATGAAAAAGACTGGCAACTATATGGTGCAGATATAATATTTATAATGTATATTTTTTAAAACATTCCATAATTAAAATTTGTCTTAAACAATTGCAATTTTTGTCCCCATTCTGATTTTCCATTGAAAACAAACTAAAACTGCTGAAACATAATTCCTTTACAAATAACACATATTAAAAATTATATTATTGACATAATTTGGCCATTGCCCATTTCATTATTTTTTTTCTAATTTGTCACAGAGTAAATTTAAAATTGCTAAAAGCTAAAAAGGCACCACGATGCCATTTTAAAATTTAAATTAACCTTTGTGTAAAAACCTTTTTTTTAATTCATCGTCGCTATATTTCGTCAAAGATGCAATGAAATTATTGAGCAATGGCTTTAATGATTGCGTTTGATATTTAAAAATATTCATTAAAATTACATTCAAACTATGCTTCTTTGGTCTGACAAAAAATATGTGACTACCTACTTTACCAATTCTCTTAATTTTCAACTTTAGTCACATCAAAGAACAACTAAGCATTTGAGTGTTGGAAAAACACCTAAAAAACGCGAAGACATTTTGCAGATCCTAATTTTCGCGCAAGTTAATGGCGGGTAAAGTATATTATATATAATTACTAAAATAGGCAGATTCATGCTATGTGAAATCTATAAATAAATTAGACGTTTTCAAACACGTTCTGTACATTTTTAGCTTGTGTTATTAAAAAGAGATGTGTATAATATTTTGAACTGTCATATTAGTTACAATTTGTATACATTGACAGATGATTTTTTTGTAACTTGAAAAATATTCGTCTAAAAGGCTAATATAAACAAATCGGCTAAAAATTTACTTTTTTTACCCTTGATAGGTTTGCGTTTGTCTACAGCTTGCCTGATGTAAAGCTACGCTTTAGGCTACAATATACCTAAAATAGTAACTCTACTTCCGAAGACCCCCGAATGAGACCTTTCAGAAAACAGAGACTCAGGTAGAGAGTTCCTAAGCTTCGCTGTTCTCACAATAAAGGTTAAACTTATGCGAAAATTACTTTTGTAACCTCCCATATTTTTTCAGACCAAATTCTTATTTTCAAAATTGTTTGCGAGACCAAAGAAGCATAATTCGGTCCCTATGCTAAAATTCCAACTATGTTAAAATTCACTAACTGTACAAACAACATACTCTAAATAAGACGCCTCCACCGCCGTTACCGCCAATATTCTAACTATTACGAGAAATGAGCATAGTCGCTGGCCATTACATATGTTCACAACTTTACACAAAACATTTAAAGGGAACACATTAAAATGTCTAAGACTTCGATCAAATATGTGATCGAAGGTCTAAAATTAAAATACCTCACGTTAAAACACCGCGGCAGCGGCCGACGAGCGCCTAATTAAATTATTTTTGTTCAAAATTATGCATAATAACCAAGTGACATAAAATATAGTAAATATATACAATTTTACCAAACTACCTTCTTTTACGCTCGATCTATATTACATACAATTTTAGGTATTTTGACCATTTGGTATTTTGAATTTAGGTCTTTCTTATGTAGGTGTTATTTGCTTATGCATTTAAGTATTAGGTATTTTGAACGGAGGTGTTTTAACGTTAGGTATTTTAACTAAAGACATTTTAATACGTACCTCATTTCAAACCACTTTTTTACAAGGATAAAGGTCGGAACCAACCTGAGACTTTCAGTCGCAACACTAAAGACGAAAAAAATAACAAATATTGTGTGACAACATTTTAAAAAAGCTCTGATATTTGACTTTCGCGCCTGACAACTTCGAGAAAATTATCTACGAGTATATTGAGCTAACTAATGAACACACTGAATCGTTTTTTTCTTACATTTGATGGACTTGAGCATGTTTACATTTCGCCAAAGTTGTGATCACGCATAATTGCGTACAAGTACGATTTTAGTCGTTATTTTAGCGACTGAATGTCCTAAGTGTGAACACGCCCTTAGCAAGACGCCAGTATTAGTTCAGCCCTTATAGTAGTAAGAGTATCGAAATACATTGATATGATAATTTATTGCTATAGAGTTTTATTAAAACACGTATTTTCTGTCCAAAACGAAATCTTTCGTGATGTTGTTCCCCAATTATGTATTTAATAGTAGTATAAAGAAATAATAAAAATGTCGTATTGAAAAATAGTTAAACAATCAAGTTTAATTTTATTATAGAAGTACCAGCACGATTTACTATTAACCCCATGTAGAAGAAATGCTAAATCACTTCTTAGCACATGTTCCTGTACTTTATATAAGTAATCATTTCTTTTTATACTATAACTCTTTCAAAGTTTCAAGATATTGTCAATAGGCTTATTTTATCAGCAGGATTAAACCATATTTCAGGTATTTTAAGTCCCGAAATAATTATTTAAATGCGCTCCGAAACACATGATATTTGAATATTTCTATGCTTCAACATTCGAGACATTTTTTTTGTAATAATTAAACCTGATACTGATAATTCGCGTAGAACCTATTAAAAGAACAGCTATTTTACTTCTAAATTAATTAATAATTATAATTATTAATTTTTAATTAATTTATTGTTTTTTATGTAACCGTAATTTTTTGTCGATTTCCAAAACAAATAGACCAAAAGTTCAAATAACTTAGGTCGAAAATATTTGGACTATTTATATGTATTTCTTCCGCCATAAAAAAAGGCTATGTGTTAATTACTAGCAACATTGTATTAAAGTTCGTTTATGAGCGTAAACTGACATAAGTCCTGTAAAATTATTATACAGGAGCAGTTATTGAATCGTAAGTTGCATTAAAAAGTACAAACTTTTATTAAAAATAAAATAATAAGTAGTTATGGTTGACGGGGAAATTTGCATTTTTTTCAGCATAAAGATCCATTGAAGTAAATTTTTATTAGCTACTGAAGTCTCTTTACATTATTCTGGAGTAACTATTATTTTACCCAACTCCGTATGGGTTATAAATTAGCCACTTTACAAAGACTTGGTCGCACACTGACTAACCAACAACAAGTCCACACACTTGATTTGTCTTGTTTCAAGTCAAACCTTTTTTTAATATAGACATTCCAAACCAACATTCCTGAATCTTCAAGTATTATGTACAAATTGGTAAACTAGTAATATATTTCGATAGAACATTTCACACGACACAAAAGAGTTCCACATAACGGTTCGAAACTTTTTACATCTGTTAGATACTTTCTGACAGTTTTTACAGCTTAGTAGACAATCTGTACAGCTTATTTGACAGCTTTTACAGTATTTTTTACAACCTGTACAGTATTTCTGGCCTGTACAGAAATTTTGACAACCTGTACAGTCTTTTTGACAGTCATTAGAGACTACCCTATAAACTACGGGAACCAAGCGCGTAAAGTTACTTGTATTTCGATATTTTGTATCGAAAATTTGTTTGTTTTTGGATACTGATATATAATCCCTAGAAACATTCTCACAGTCTGTAACTATTCTAGAATAATTTCTATACATAGTCTGATTGTGTTTATTTTGTACAAAGTTTTGAAAGACTATCGAACAGATTCTATAAAGTATACAGCCTAATGAACATGTACGGTGTCTGTCAATGTTTGTGTTATACATATCTGGTTTGGGCGGGCAGGGATCAACGGTACAGCTTACGCCCCGGACTAGGTACGTGAGTGGGCGGTTGGTGTCGGGTAGACACTGGTCGCAGTTACGTCGTGTCGTACATGCGACTGAGTCGGGCCCCTCGTGTGGGTGGAAGACAGCGGGCGGTGGAGGCGCGTGCGCAGCTGGGCGGGCGGCGGCCCGGGTGCGGCATCACAACTGCTTGTGCTTGCCGTTGGTGGTGGGCGTGGGCGGGCCCAGCGCGCGCTCCGCGGCCGCCGCCGCCGCCTGCTCCATGCCCTTCTCCAGGCACGTCTGGTACACCGGCTTCATTATCTGGAGACACCATTATTACATGTTAGGGAAAAGAGATCACCACCATTAGACACCTTTACCGTTTAATTTTTTTATTTTAGTTCAATTTGTTAGCTGTGGGTCTGGGTGTTAAATATGTTTTTATATAAAATATGTATATATGTATATGTAGTATCAGTTGTGTTGGCTACCATAACACAAACTAGAAATAGGTCAGTATGAGGTTAACCAGTCGTTGACATGGCTGTCTTTCAAAAGTGTCATTTTCATCTGGACGATACTGTGGGTCGAGTGACACGTTAAATTCTAGGTGTCGTCTGTTAGTATCTGAACAAGTAGTCGTTAAGCCAAGCTTTTGGACGGCATGAAAACTCTCGACAGCATAGCTCGGCCACTTAGCTGATACTAAGAAGAATAGAGTAGTAATTGTGTACGTACATTCTCCCAGAGCACGTTGGCGCAGTCGTCTATAGTGACGCCAAACTCTCGCATTTCTCCGCTATACCTGCAAAAGAAATAAGAACTTGTTACTATTCTGTGGATTAAAAACGACAACGACAATTGGACAATATATTCAACTATTTATTATATTTACACTGAAACATTTTCTTATTAGTAAGTTATATTATAGTATATCAGATTTAAATAATTATTTACTAACTGAGCGATCGATTTATCACTGCATTGATAATCGCGCAGTATCTTATTGATAATTATGAAACAATCTTGATGCAACTTGGCAAATAGATTCTTTAGTTTAACTTTTTAATTGAAGGGTGATAATTTTTGCTAATGCTACCAAAACAATATTCTAAAAAAGTCTTGAAAGTGAATTTTATTTATTAAGATCGATGTCTTTAAAGTTAAGAAATTATGTTAGAAATTGTACCTACATTAAGGATAATTATTAATTTAATGGTGGTGGTACAAACGTCTGCTTTTCAATCAGACGTCCCTTTGTTCGATCCCAGCCCTACACCAATGACTTGTTTTTCAAGTTATGTGTGGATTTGCACTCGCTTTACGGTGAAGGAAAACATCGTGAGGAAACCGACATGTTTGAGGACCACAATATCCGAAGACGTGTGTCATCTGCCAACCCGCACTTGGCCAGCGTGTTGGATTATGGCCTATATCTCTCTCCCCGTGAGAGAGCGGCCCGAATCCCAGCAGTGGGAACGTATAGTGGGTTATTATTATTATTTTTATTTATTACCGATTAAGGTACATCGTTTATATCTCCTTACAAGAGGAAAAATATCAATCAATTACTCATTAAGTATATTAAATTACGTTATAAACTACTTAGCAACATTAAAAACATACCTTATATCTCAAAAAATAATTTACTAACAAACATTGAATGCCGTAGTGTGAACATAAAACATGCTCATGAACAGTTATTATTTTTGACGTGACAACGTCTTAAATTAGGTTGCGGCTGGGAGTCACTTATGAAAAAGTGTAACGCCCGGTAACGTTACGATGAGTCACCGAACGAGAGAGAGGCCCGCCGAATGCCTTGCGTCTCTCTCCCACTCAACTATGATCGGTCTGCCGCGCGCAGCACGCGGCAGACGTTGTCACGTAAAATCTTCGCCCGTAAAACCGACTTTACAGGCAACCATTTTTTTTATTAAGTTATGTTTGGATTTGCACTCGCTTTACGGTGAAGGAAAACATCGTGAGGAAACCGACATGTTTGAGGACCACAATATCCGAAGACGTGTGTCATCTGGCAACCCGCACTTGGCCAGCGTGTTGGATTATGGCCTATATCTCTCTCCCCGTGAGAGAGCGGCCCGAATCCCAGCAGTGGGAACGTATAGTGGGCTGCTTATGCTTATGAGCAGTTACCTGATGTAAGCCCAGAGCACGAGCGTGAGCAGCGCCACGCCCATGGCCAGGTTGCACAGGTTGGCTACAGGGTAGAGTCCCACCAGGCCGAACACGCCGCTCAGCACGTAGAACACCATGGCGATGGCGAAGAACACGGAGGGCGTGCGCGCCGCCTTGAAGATGTTCTTCGACTCGTTGTGCGCTCGGAACTGGTTGAACTGCTCTTCTAGGTCCTGGACCAGTGGACAACGTTATACTTAAAGCAAACACAGGAAGTTGACTCAGAAAATGACAGGTGCATTCACTCAACTTATTACTTACTATTTTTATATTATAAGTTCTTATATTACTTTTACATGAATTTTTTTTGTTTTGTTTTACTATTATAACTTGAGATCTTTGTAACATTTAATTAGTTCATTGTAAGAAAAATTATGTACTACTCCAGTCCAATTTGTTATGTGTAGCTTACCTTAAACTAACCTTAAAATCTTGTGTGTAGACTAATATTTTTATTCCTTTATTAGTTAGTTACTTTAGTAGGTACTTGTTATTTCCTTTTCTTTTATTGTTTGCCTAGGTTAAGGAGTAGGAGACTCTGTGCTTCACAACACAGGACTTGTCCTACAGTGAAGCACAGGGTACATCTTGTTGTTGTACAATAGTATGTAAGATACTATTGAAAAAATATTCTTTTTCATTATTGTACACCACTATATTTGGACAAATAAACGGTTTTTTTATTTACATATTTATTTATTATTATTATTAAATAGTTTTGTATATACTCTGTTTTTCTTTAAACTTAGGACAGATACAGACCCGGACAGATATTGTGTCCAGAGACGACTGTCTGACGGTCTTGTATTGTAGCTAGTCATAAGCGCTTTGTAAACACCGTTTGAGCGAATCCGAACCGAGCGCTCTGATTGGTAGCGAGCGGTGATGTGAGGCAGTGGCGTCACACATACATTAAACAGGCTACAGAACTAGCATTTTGATCAAACATCAAACAGTAACGAGGATTAAAAAACACTAGATCGATTCGACGGGTGAATCGAAATATGTATGTACTTATAATGTGTATAACGACAAAAAAACTTAAATATTATATTCAACTAAGACCATAACTTGTACATTATTAATTTATTAATAAAAAACTTTGTCTTCGGCTTTATGAAAAATTTCAAAAACAAGATGGCCGCCACCGAACCTTTTATTTCGGAGGTTTTCTAAACTTGTCAATTATACTTGTAAAAGGGGAACTCACGTGAACAAGCTGGTCGCAGTACGACTGGCTGAACTCCTCGCCTCCCATCTTCCTCTTGCTGTGGAAGGCGTGCAGAGCCTTGTCCCTGACGCGGCCGTGCTCCGCCTCCAGGAGCGCCGTCTGCAGGTAGGGCTTCGCCCCGCCACAGATCTCCTCCATCAGACTTGTGTACACCTCCTTGGCTTCCGCCACGGCTGTTAGGTTGTTGGCTTCTGCCGTCGCCTGGGGTGCAGATACGGTTTTACTATAATCTTTAATATAAATTGAGAGTATGTATAACCAGGGATCGGAATGCTAGAGAGGATTGCAGATTCCCATACAATGAGCGTAGCGCGGATAATTATAATAACGATGATAATTATAAAGCGCCAAAATTACCGATGAAACCTAGATGGCGCTGCAAATCGAGCGTGCAGCCTATAGCTGCCGCAAAATTCCGCAACGCGCTTCATAATGATATAACGTTAGTAGATTGATAAGCCCGAGTGAAGGCGTTTCAAGTAACATGAATATATGGCACTACGTGTACCGATATCCTTTGCTTATCTTATTTTGGGTTTCAGATCACAGCAGAAGTACACTAAATATTTAATTGTGTCTTCTATTAATTGTGATATTATATTATTTGACTTGTAAACCAATAAATGATGTGTATTTGTATCAAGACTCACCACCAGCATACTCTTGGGTTCGGGCAGCTCGTTCCCCTTGTATATGTTCATGTAGCTCTTGAAGTACTGCAGCAGGTCCTTGGCCTTCACCCGCTGCCCGTTGATCAGTTTGGGCACCAGGTTCTCCGGCGCCAGCAGCATCGGCACCAACTGCTGGAGGTTCCTCTTGAACTCTGACTCTATGTCTGTTGACACACAATTTTATTTTCAATTCAATTTATTTATAACTCTCGACGTTAAAACAATGGGGTTTTATAAGTTTGACGCGTCTGTGTGAATGAATGTATTCTACTAGACAGAGAGGCAGACAGACAAAAATTCCAAAAATATTGTTTTTCTGTTCTTAATTCACCCCCTATCAGTTTTTAGGAAAAATATTTATTATAAATGCGAAATCTGTTTCTTACTTTTTTTATGCTCAAACGGCTGAACGGATTTGATGAAATTTTGCGTGAAGATAGGCGAGACCTTGGATTAACACAAAGGCTACTTACTATGCGTGCCAACTAAGAATAGGACTGTCAAAACCGCCATCTTGGTCAATAATACGCGCTAACGTCATTACCAAAGTGTATGGTGTGCAACAAAAAATGTAAACAAATTATATTCAGTTTATATTTTGAATGTACGCTGTTTTGATATTTCTTAGACATTTTACGGCAAATTATTTATAAATGAGTAGGATTTGAAAGTAAAAGCATATTTATAAAAATATAATATTTTTTTTTCTTTGTTGGCACTTTTTTTAGTACCAAATAAAAAGAGTTTATTATACTGCTTACAGCACTTAAGTCGAAACTATCCAAAACCAATGTCTCGTCACGTGATTTTATTTAGGTGTTGTTAATTTGCCTTGGGTTCTAGAATTAATTAATCAAAAATTACCCAGTATTAAAATTAAAGTATAGTTTTTTTTTATATGAATATAATAATTATACAATAATTAAATTTATATCTATGAACCAAAAAATAATAATAAAAATAATAAAAATCTTTTTTACGCTTTCTTTGCTGGCAGTACTTATTTGACAGTTATCGTGTGAAGTTGAAGCAAGCGCGATCCTATTCTTAGTTGGCACGCATAGTACTAACCCGGATTAACACAGGTAACATCGCAGCGCAGCTAGAATGTACATCTTAAATAAATCTCGTGTCACAATGTTTGTCCTCAATGGACTCCTAAACCACTTAACCGATTATAATAAAATTCGCACACCATGTGCAGTTCGATCCAACTTGAGAGATGGGATAGTTTAAATCTCAAATTATAGACGCAATTTTAATTTATTGCTAATTATTGTCTGTTATTATTTGACAATCACAATTATCTGCTATATAATAACTATATAATAGCTAATAACTCCAAATGATTCTAACAGATGTAGAAATGTAGAACCTTTCGACTGGGTTGAGTAAGTAATCAAAAGATGGCGCTGTACCCCTAAGTGAGGCAAAACAACGTTTGCCGGATCAGCTAGTACTTTTTAACCGACTTCAAAAAAGGAGGAGGTTATATATTCGACGGTATGTATTTTTTTTTATGTATGTTCACCGATTTTATAAGTCTTTGTTTAGATACAACAATAAGTTACTGTACCCAAGAGCCGTCCGTCGAAGTGCGGGTTGGTGGCGACGCGCAGGCCGGGGTGCGGCATGAGGAAGCAGGCGATCTCGGAGAAGCAGGACGTGATGTGCTTGCGCAGCGACTGCAGCTCCGGGTGCTGCTTGTCCGACACCTGCACACACGCTGAGTCAGCTTTGCCAAAATACATGTCACAACAATAAAGTGAATTAATATGTTAAATGTCAATAAATTACTATGTCAAAAATGACATTCTCATTATGTCATTTAACATTATTATTAATATTATATTAATTAAAAATATGTATTATCTAATTCTAGATAATTCTCAAAACTATAAAAGAAATGGTCCTGTACCCAGGACCATTTCTTTTCCAGGACCTTAATTTATTCTTATAGCCGGCGGTGGAAGGTGCATCTCGCACGGCCGCCGGTACGCGGTTGTACACTGCGGGGCCGATTATGTAACGGACCTCTCCGACTTAACGAGGCGGTGCGGCGGCGTCACCCACTGCGCCTTCTTTCTACTGCTGCGCATATTAGTAGTTCTTACCCAGGTGACGCCAGGTGCACAGGAACACTCATAACATTACAACATTGACGATCTCGTTGGCGTAATGGTTACCACGCCGGACTGCCAATCAGAAGGTTCCGGGCTCGATTCCCGGTATGGCCAACATCTTTGTGCTGAACTAAATATGTTGGCTGTCGGTCTGGGTGTTAAATATGTATCTATATAAAATATGTTTGTAAATGTAGTATATCAGTTGTGTTAGCAACCATAATACGAACTAGAATTGGTTCAGTATGGGTTTAACCAGCCGTATGTGAAATGTGTTAAAAAAAACATTATTATTTTATACTAGACGGGTTCGCACATCACAATTCACCTAATGGTAAGCGTCATTGAGCAAGCATCTAAGGTGGAACGCGCTTACCCAGATGAAACTCGTGGCTTGAGAACCGCTGGATTAAAGTTTTGTGTGGAGTTTCACACCTTGGCAGTTCGCACAATGAAGGTGGAAGCAAAACGCTTAGTGCCCATTTTTGCCATCAGTTTGGTGTTGACTTGTAACTTTGGTGTTATCAATAAATGATTTGTATTTGTTTCCTTGCTCGTCTGTTGGTGAAAGGGGGCGGGGACTAAGTCGTGTAGAGTATTCCTACGCAGACCACGAGCCCTATGGACCAATGACATATGGTCCATTGAGGGCTCGCTCTGGGGCCGTCAAGCACAAGATCCACAAGAGAGAGGAGGCCTATACGCAGCAGTGGGTAGCTATAGGCTGATGATGATATTTCGTAGCATCTGTAGCTCGGCTAACTAAGGTTATCTGACACGATCATCGATGTCAATCAGCGGTCGATACGCACATGGTGAGTGACTAAAGGCGCTACGTGTATCGAATCATACACGAAGTTCAATTTTCAACAAGAGGTTGAGCGTCTATTATATTATTAGTCTATGATATTACCTTGAGCCGTCGTTGCAGTATGGCCATGCCGCCGGTGGCGCCGTAGGGTGCCTCGTAGGGGAAGCTCCAGTCTCTGACTAGGAACTGTAGCCGCTGGAATGGCGTGCGCCCGCTGTCTTCCAGCGCTAGCCGCCCGTACTCTGTGAATAGCTGCGCACAAACAGAAAACCTTCGTGAGTTTCTGAACGCCTGGTACTTAAGTTGTATAACGCCTGTAGCTCGGCTAACTAAGGTAGTTTGATGCGATCATTAAAGTCAAGTAACGGTCAATGCGGGCAGTCTTTGGACGAATTAAAAAGTGGTATTTTCAACTGGACGGTACCGTGGGACTGGTGACACATAAAATTATAGGTTCCGTTGCCGTTAGTCTTAAAACAAACAGTCGTTAAGACAAGTCAAAGAGAAGCTTGAAAACTCTCGAGAATAGAACTTAGCCACTTAGATCATATAAAGAAAAAGACTTAAAAAACTTCTATTTTACCTATGACACATCATAGTTATTTAGTAAGAATTAGAACACAGCGCGGTGTTACGCCAATTTCGACTTTTATGTCTCAAAAATAAAGATCAAGCAATGCGAATGTCTACTTCTTCCTCTTCGTTTGAGTTAAGTGGCCAAGCTCTGGTATGGAGAGTTTACCAGCCACCCGAAGGCCTTTCTTTGACATGGCTTAATGACTGCTAATACTAAGACAACAAGCCGGGGCCAACAATTTAACATGTCATCCGACCCACGGTGGCGCCCGGATAAAAATGCCATTTTAAAAAACGAGATTTAAAAAGTTTTGTGCATGGTCACCCATACAAACACCGTCCGCATCGACCGTTGCTTAGCTTCGACGATCGCGTCAGATCACCTTAGCTTTCTATTTACACGACATCTAGTTTTGAACATTGGAACTAACTGGTTGAATGCGAAGGAATAATAAGAAGTGGGAGGCGCGTACCTGCAGGTGCTGCAAGTCGTCCTCCTGTATGTTCTGCGAGAGATTGTAGATCTGCACTGAGGACAGCATGGTGGAGAGCGCGAACACGGTGGCGCAGTCCCGCACCGTCGACTCCGAGTCGAACGCTCCCTGCGTGTCCAGCAGGATGATCGCCACCTGCACAGACATGCGTGCTTTACTATACTCTCCATAAGGTTTCTTTTAAATTTCAAAGCCAAAGTCAAACATTTATTGCATAATTAAATGTTATGTAACAATATCTTTGTTTAAATAACACTTAATATACCAGGGGTCAGGGTGTAGCAATTTAGATTTGGAGCAAGCCGATTTATATTATATACATTAGTAGTCATTTAAATTTTTATCATTAAAATATTGTTGTACGTCATAATAACATTTATAGAATAGATTTTTTAGATATTTTTAAAATAAATAAATAAAATAATATAATTTAAATAAAAAATAATATATTTATTAAATATTTTGATTGCCATAGCATTTGGGTTTGAACCTTGAATTTCTAGACGTGATTTTTGTTTTTTTTTATATCTAGGCGTGAGCTGGTATTTATTTTATATATATGATATTTACTAATTTAATGGGCTTGCGCTTGATCGCAATTCACCTGATGGTACGCGATACCAGCGCCGGTAGCCTCACGCCACCGGCAATTGATGAGTTGCGACTGTGTTGCGGCAAACTGTTCAATTGTTTTAATTTATATTTACATGTGTTTAAGCTTTGTGTCTGCCTCAATTAAAAGTATTTTTCTTTCTTACGATATTGTTATCTAAATTGGAGCTCGCTTGCCCAAAAGAAACCGCTCTTGCCCTGAAAACAGCTGGATTATAGTTCTGAAATATATGATCACGGAATGCATAAGCAGCCCATTATATGTTCCCACTGCTGGGACTCGGGGCCTTGTCTAAAGAGGTAAGAGATACGCCATAATCCACCTGACTAATCTGCTGGCCAAGTGCGGAATGGTGGATTACAAAAGTCTTCAGATTTTGTGGTCCTCAGATATGTCAATTTCCTTACGATGATTTCCTTCGCCGTAAAGCGAGTACAAATCCACACATACGAGTAACTTGAAAAACAAGTCATTGGTGTAGTGCCGGCATAGAACCTGGGGCCGTCAGATTGAAAAGTAGACGTTTTCCCACCGAACCACACCACTCGCTTTCGATAATGGTTATTACGATAAAAGTATAACTACTTTAGTATAACTAAGAACCTGGTAAAAAAAATTATAACTAGATTTACTGAACCAATTTTTTTCCTAATTCATAAGTCTGATTAGTACCAAAATAAGTATAAATATTCTTAGAGTTGTTCTTTAGGCGGTCAAAGCCATTTTCTTTCCGTTTATGATTTACTATTTATAAAATTAAAGCCTACAATTTTGCTTGGGAGTATGCGCTCACCTTCTCTCCATCGTCGAGCGTGGCGTGGAACACCTCGGACCACATGAGGATGCCGGTGGTGTCCCGCTCGGAGCCCCCGCGCCAGCTGAACCCCTCCAGCGGCTCCTCCTCGCCGCCCAGCCAGTCCCCGCCGCCGCCGCCGGAACCGTACTGGAACCACACACGTTACACATACACATCCAGAGCAAACCGAATTCAAATGTGTTTTATTTAGATAGATAGATAGATAAATTCTTTATTTCCCACTAATTACATTAAACTAGCTGACCCGGCAAACGTTGTTTTGCCTTAATAAATAAAATAAAAAAACTAAATATACAGTAGCCGATTCTCAGACCTACTGAATACACATATACAATTTGGAAAAAATCGGTCAAGCCGTTTCGGAGGAGTACGGTAACAAACACTGTGACACGGAAACTTTATATATAAGATTATACATAGAAGAAACTTATAACTAGTGCCGAAAATGGCGGCCTTGTCGCTAAAAGCGATCTCTTCCAGGCAACCAGCGGAAGGACAGTGATATAAAAAAACGAGAGAGGGGAGTAAAAAAAGTAAAAAAAAAAAATATCTTCGAATATATACCAGATTCAGTGATGCATACAAACACAGCATAATTCGTTCTAGGTTTTATTTTTATAATTGTAAATAGTTCGTAGTTTGTAGAATTTGAGCCTAGTCATAATAATAGTTCTTAGTATTGTAATTTATTTAAGTTTAATTTTCTACTAGTCTAAGTGATACGTTTGGTTTATCTGTAAGTGTCATTTATGTAAATAAACTGAATTTGATTTTGGAATGTGTCATTTATGTAAATAAACTGAATTTGATTTTGGAATTTGAATTTGAATAAAAAAATGGCATGAGTTTACTGATGCTATAGATTGCTTTAGGCGATAAGGCCACCAATTGTCGCACACTAATTTATAAGCCCTTTCTTTTTCTTTTTGAGATTTAATGAATGTGTCCAATAAAGAATTTTCTATCTATCTATACTATTGTATCCATAACACAAATACGTCACAAAAATATTTCAATTCAAGTCAACTTTACCACTGTATCTGAAGGTTGAGTTTCAACTAGTGCCGTAATAAACATAAGCATTTCTCATTGCACAGCGATAACAGCTATAAAATTTCATGACCTCACGCAGTGAGCGTTAGAAAATTCAACTGTATTACTATACTTATAACGCTTAAATTCGTCAAACTCAAATAACACCACACCTTTACTTGTGGTCTTATTTTATCCGTGCCGTAATGTGCTATAATAAATTATTATTATTATTTTCCTTGCCGTTTTTAAAAACATCACCTTAAACCTAGTACATTTTGATCAAAGGTTTTAATCCTATTTTTTCGTAGTAATTGTGTGATCTGGAAATTTAGTGCAAGCCATATATGTAAACATTTATAACCCACGGCAAAATGACGAGATGTCAAGTTGTCGATATTGATTCAGTTTTTTTTTTGTTTGAAATATTTGTTAGTCGGCAGTGATAACAATAGAATATGGCGTCTATAGAGGACACTACCACCACCTCCAATGGTCCCACCAACCTTTCGGTTATTAGGACCGAAACATGAACTTTGCGGCATGTACTGCCGCTGAGGCATCTATAGAGGAGTACGGTAAACACGAACTGACCTTGTGATGCATATATCTGAGGAAGAAGTCGAGCAGGAAGGACTTGCCCTTGCGGAAGGCGCCGGCGACGGAGATGACGACGACGGCGCGGTCCCGCACGTCCTCGCGCAGCAGTATCGCGCTGAGGGCATCCTCGTCCAGCGTGAACGTGTGCTCGGGCCCCGTGTTCACCACCTGGACCCCGCGCGCGCCGCTCCGCGCCACCGGCGATGGCTTCTCCGTCACTGGAAGAAGAAGATGAACGTTCTTATAAAGGCTTATCTTGAATTTACAGTTTTTGACGTGACAACGTCTTAAATTAGGTTGCGGCTTCGAAAGAGTCACTTATGAAAAAGTGTAACGCCCGGTAACGTTACGATGAGTCACCGAACGAGAGAGAGGCCCGCCGAATGCCTTGCGTCTCTCTCCCACTCAACTATGATCGGTCTGCCGCGAGACGTTGTCACGTAAAATCTTCGCCCGTAAAACCGACTTTACAGGCAACCATTTTTTTCGCTTCTTCTACTTCAAAATCTGAATTAATTAACCTTATGACTGCCTTTGTCACACACGGCACGTCATTTACAAACAACATTTTATTAAGATTATGTCATTTTTAAGAACTAAATGACAATAATAAAACTACATAATAAAAATAAAATTAATATGAAAATTATATTTTGTGTCACTGAATGTAATTTATATAAAATGTCAAGAAGATGTTTTACTATTAATCTTGTCATGTCCGAACTAATTACTACTATTTACATAAATCATGTCAAAGCTTAAATTGCTGCTATGTCAAATTTTAAATAATGTCTTCGTATGAGCTATGTAGCCAAGCTCTGGTATCGAGTTTTCAAGCCACCCGAAAGACTCTGACTTGGCTTAACTACTGTTTGTAGTAAAACTAACAGCCGAGACGTACAATTTAACGTCATTCGAGCCACGGTAACGTCCAGATGAAAATGCTACTTGACGAAAGTCTTATGCATGGTTACCCATCCAAACACCGTCCGCATTGACCGTAGCTTAGCGTCAGACTACCTTAGCTACCGAGCTACAGGTGCTTATGTCATATATTAAAACTATTAACGTAAAAACTTCGGCGTTCACTACAATTTAAATTACACACATTAAGTACAACATGAACACTGAAACTGCAATAAATTATTTAACTTTGTAGTCGATGTTTTAAATGTGACGTCATTTTAAGGTAGTGTCTCTATATGTCAAATGAAAGCCTAATACTGGACTAGAATTTTATGAGGATTGAAAGAAGGAAAGAAATCTAATAGCCATCAGTAAAATCATGTTATATAATTATTTATTTCCTTCCATGTCTAAATCGGAACCGGACTATTCCTAGTACTTCTCATTACGTACGGCAAAAACAAAAACAACCAATAAATCTTCCCCCTAACGCGGCAAAACAGAACCTCTTTGTTTCTCGGCAGGCCTAAAAAGTCTACAAATCACCAATCGCCTCACAAAGGTTTTCAACAAAGAAGGCTTCTATGCGGCTGCATGCACAGAGGTAAGTGTCTGTGCACATTACTGCTAACAAAGATGTCAACACAGTCGCTAACGATCTCCCATACAGATAGTAATGGTGTTTGGACACCGTACTAGTGAAACAGTATGGTGACTTCGGATATTTAGAAATAAATAATTTGTTTCGATTGCAGCAAATGCAGTTTTGATTTTTTTATTCGAAATGTTTAACAATATATTTCGAAATGTTTAGTTTAGTACTATACGAGTATATTTACGTTCCTACTGCAGGGACTCGGGCCCGAGAATAGAGAAACATAAAATGTTTATTAGTAGTTTTTTCTGAATAGCACCCAGTGGAAGAAAAGTATGCATCTTTGTTGTTTGCACAATGTCCGCATCGACCGTCAGTTAACTTCGGCAATCGCATCTGGTCACCTTAGTTAGCCAAGGTACAGGCACTACATTAAAGATAATACAAAACTACGAGCTATAGATAAATAGGAGGCGTCTGAGACGTCTCTTGTTTTAATAGAAGTACCACAACATCTGACGCAACGACAGTGGAACATGTATACCACCCAAGTAGCACACAAGTTCTGTATATCAGCTGTTAACGAGGCCACATGGAAACTGTTAGCATTTCTCATGTGCTGCATATCAGAGTTATATCCTACTATAGTGCTATTATAATGCTGATTTGGGCACAAATTAAGCAGCAACAAGCTGTACATTGTCTGTTTAATAGCAATGTAATAGCAGTATATTAGCATTATATTTGGTAACCGTGACCTTTTTGCTGCATAACGGCTGAATAGGTGGACACATGTTACCCATTAAGCAGCCACCAAGCTGTATATTGGTACTTGTTGGACCCAATATGCAGCTACAAGTGTACAATGAGTGATGTTGTGACTATTTATACTGCTTATACTCTTAGCTCATTTCGCGCGTGTCATATAATAAATATAATTCAAAATATTGTGAAGTTAAATAACTTTGTGTAGACTTTAATGGTGCCATCAACTATTTTGGATCCTGTTTAATTTAGGAGAGTACAAATGTCATATATATTTTTCATACTATGTGGAAATGATAGAACGCCTGCATATTTATTGTGTAATGATATATGTTTAGCAACGTAAATTTTCATGCGCCCTTCGAATAACATTGATTTACAATAGTTTCTTATTAAATTGATATATGGTTAATATAATTAAATGATTTGAATATTTTCAAAAATAACGTTTTGTCGTCAAAATAACAAGATTTTGATACACTTTCTAGGCCGCTGGAAAACGAATGTTTAAAACTATTGTGAAATTAATATATTGTACTAAACGTATTGGCTAATTATTTATATGAAATTATTTTAAAATCATAAAATGGCGTCTTTTACTGTGAACCGTGTAAATCACAAAATGAAGCAGTTTGCATTACAAATGCTCACATGTGAACCATAATAGAACAATTGGTAATATAAACGTGCTTGTGTTCCCTTCCCTGAAGCTTTTACTCTGATATAAGACACAAAGTGGCTCTTAGTAAAACCATTTTTATACTATATAATATTATGTAACTTTAGGGATCCGTAATTTTAATATTTTATATATCTACACGTACGCATATTAAATTACCTACATCACATTAAGTATATGGTAGAATTTTTAAAACTTAAAACAAAATATGGTTATATATACCTAATGAAAGAAAAGAATATGTTGATAATGATGGTTTTTTATACAAATTGACATCAAATGTCAATTCAATCAATAATTATAATTAATTAGGGATTGCATTGTTTCGGGATAAACCGATAGAAATATTTAATTCATAAAAGAAATATTTAAATATGCCAATATTCGCCTCCCTCTATCTTTTTTATGTCAATTATTCTGGGTGTTTTCAATATTGTTCTGGGGTCTATAGGTAATGAATCAGATACATATTCGTTTATTATAACTGCTAGGTCTTTCAGAGCTACTTGTGTTATTGATTTGTCAAAAGCCCATTTTTTTATATTTTGTCGGAAAAGATCAACTTTTTCATATAAATTGTCCGAATCAGTTAAACTACTACTTTCGCAAATGGAGTCTTCATCTTCTGAGGTTGTGCAGTCTGCATTGTTGCTTTGTTCGCCATTGTCGTTATCTGAAGTGTTCGTGAATACGGAACCCTCATGTGACACATTCTGACTCACGCTTGATTTATTGGGAATGTTCGAGAAAGTGGCTAGTATTTGTTCATTTGTAGTTTTTTTACCGTAATTTATAATTTGGATATACTCCTTAGCTATTTTTCTTCGTATCCCTCCAGTTCTTTTTTTTGCTTTCCACATGATTTCAACAAACACTGATAAAAATTAGATAGTATTCCTATAGGCCACTATGCAGCATATAGCAGAATTAAGGGTAACATGTGAACTATTAATAAACAATTAGCTGCTATCTGTTTGCATAGATTATCACATAATGTTTTCATGTGAACTAAATTAATGCCATTAGGGGAGTATGGAATATTAGCTGACTAACGCTTCACATGTGATGCATTATGCAGCATGTGTAGTTAAAACTTCGTTATATAAGTTCACATAAATGTTGCTTGCTTTATTGTAGTTCGCGTGTTCCTTGTTTTAATGCAATCTTATAATGGTTCACAATTGACCTTTCCTGCAGCCATATGCAGGATATAAGGCCACATAAATTCTGTCTTAGTGCCAATAGTATTCAATTGATTACAGTAATGCTAAGGGCTCTATAAAGGCATTTGTGTGAAATATAATACAGCTAAGTTACAGCAAAAAGCATTATATGAGTTCCGACGTTCTATAAAGCAGGTGTTAGCGTTTTAGTGAACCTTTATAAGTAACTTATAATGCTGGAATAACCGATGTGAACCGATATAATTCAGTTTTGTGCTACTTGGGCAATGACTCTTGAGTCGATAAACGGAGCACGGTCAAGACCGTGCTTCGTTACTGTAAGGAGCTTGGATAGCTTGGGTAGGCTGGGGGAAAGGCACAAAACGCCTCCTGCGGGTTGTCATTGCAGCCATAAGAATACCGATAAATAATAAAAAAACGTATTAAAGTAAACGTATGTCCATGTTGCTGACAATGACAGATAAAATTTCGTCACTACAACTTAAAAGTTTAAGGCCTAAAATCAGAGTTGAGTTACTGTCAGTCAGTATAGTGCGCACGATAAATCGTACGCGTCGGTGAAAGTGCGTGATTTTACCGCATCCGTCCGACCTTCGGCGGGAAGTCACTTGCCATGCTGGCGAGGTCGGTCTCTTTACACCAGCTGTGATTCACTTTTATTCCTGAGATTCAAATGTATTTAAAGAATAAAGAACGAATACCGTTCTAGTTAGGTAGGTATTATTGTTATAGTATACTGTAGAGCCTATAATAGCTCGGCTAACTAAAGTAATCTGACGCGATTATCGAGGTTAAGCAGCGGTCGATTCAGACCGACTTCTGCTGGTCATATGCCTAGCTGTAAAACAAAAATCGTTTATAAACGACAAAGAACCAATCAACAAGTAACAATATAATAAAATTAGGGGAAATGATATGAACTAAATATCTACTGGTACGTATATTTTGCATTGCAATAATATCGGATAATCTCGGTGTCGATAATCCTGATAAGTGTGACATTGATCTCCAGCTATATGTATATGTAGGTACGTATATGAGAGTGTAAGTAGGCCGAGTAAAAACCTTGGCTTTCGCGAATGCATACAACCGAAACTAATGTACTCGTACGTTACCGCATAGATATATTGAAAGGAATTCCTTGCGTATATATTGATTGGTGAGTAAGATTATTATTTCGATAAAGCAATGGAGGCAATGGAGCGCAGCAGATTTGTTCTGAATATCGATTAGCTAAGCAAAGAAAACATTCAGATCTATTTAAGGTTATTTAGTTGTGTTCTGCGACTTTTTCTTTTTGCGAATTTAAGGCAATGTTATATCGAGTTCAGCCGCGCTATACATATTTGAGTGAAGTACCAAATGCGCGGTAGTAGGTATTTCACGACATAAGTTCATATAAAATCAACAGCTAAGTATATTCAAATTGTAAGCTCTGAAAATTCTAGATAATGTTATTACTTAAAATAAAGTAAGATTGGTTTTCATTTCTTTATGACTTCCAAAATCTCAATTTTTTAAACGATATACAAATATTTTTAGAAAAAAATTGCAAACGTAATCGTGTTTTGAAACTCTAACGATTCTTAGCACTGAAAGAAAAATAACTAAAAAACGTAGCCTTGTCATTTACGCAGGGTTTTAAAGGGTTTTTCATAATATGCTATTTTCCTCCCATACTGCCTTAGAAGAAAGCCACTCATAATCTCTATTCGAAAAGCATACTTTCATGTAATTTCTGCACTCATATTTAATATATTTACATCATGTAAACAATCAATATTATTACTATTGTGAAACAAGCAATGCAACACGGAACAACTAACAATGGATATCCGTTCACATACAACTTTATACTAGCTAAAGATAGACTGCCCCAAGGCGACCCGATGTGTCCGTAATTATACATAATGATCACCGCAGAGCACAGACAACTTCGCTCTACTTAGAGGCACTAAGAGGATGTTATGTAGACGTCGCTAATTGAGTTGGATCATTCGAGTACGCACATCCTTATAGGTCTGCTCTATTTGGTTCATAGAAGTTTAAACATTGGGACTTAAAGTCATAAAGTGAGTCATGTAAAACCGCACCTTGGTGCGAAATTAAACATACTCGTATATATTTCAAAATAAAATTTTAAAACAAGCAACCTTTGATTACGTAGTAGTTTGATCTAATGATAATAAAAACTAAAAATCTGATCTAACAAAAATATCATTGGAACTTTGAAAGTCTCTTTTCTTCTTATGAGCTAAGTGGCCAAGCTCTGGTGTCATGAGTTTTCAAGCCGCCCGAAGGCCTCTGACTTAGCTTAACGACTTTTTATACTAAGACTAACAACCAGGACCTACAATTTAACGTGTCATCCGACGCACGGGAGCGCCCAGGTGAAAATGTCACTTGAAAAGCGACAGTCTTGTGCATGGTCACCCACCCATCTACACACTGTCCGCATCGACCGTTGCTTAGCTTCGATGATCGCGTAAGATCACCTTAGTTAGCCGAGCTACAGGCGCTACACACTTTTAAAGTGACTTTGAAACATAGAGGCGCTGCGATGCACTAGTTATTTTGTTTTATTTGCGACCCCAAAAAACATACCCAGCCAAAAATTAAATATAATTTATCAAATATTTAAACTCGTCAATCTAGTTCTAAGTGCAGTAAATGCTATAGATCCCATATCGGTAAGTGGTTCCATGGTAACACAAAAGTTAATGATGTGAACATAATCTTTTTGAAAACTAACACGAAAAGAACTTTCAATCTTTCTAAATCTGGGAAACTTCTTAGCAAATTATGCAAACTTAGAAAGGGGTTTTGGATGATGGATGATGCTGATGAATTAAACAAGAACCTACTATTAAGAAAATGTTTTTGGATAATGAAATAAACAAGACACAAATAAATAAACAAAAATAATGGTCTGTGGATGATGTACGATAATGATCAACCATAATACAAACTAGAAATGGTTTAGTGTGGGGCTAACCAGCCGTGTGTGTAAAATGTGTTCATGATGAATTAAACAACCACCAATTAAATTCCACCGAGGGAACCAGCCTTTGTATACCATCACAGTTTTTTTTACAAGTCTTCCATTAATAAAGGACAAACCAATGTCAAAGTCAGATACAAATTGCTTAGACTTGTTCTCAGTGCTCACTCATACTTATAGGTATATTACAAATGGAATATTTACAGTCCACGTTACAAAGCAAGAAAGGTCAAGCCAGAGTCAGATTCTGTGTACCAACTAAATTGAGGTAAACAAGGTAATATTTAGCTATATACAGCGTATAAAATAAGGTATACATGTTACAAAGGTACATTTAATTTTACTCATTTCAGCTAGACATTTGATCAGCAGAGCGCGTAACTACACGAATTAGCGACAGTCTGACCAAGATGGAGCATGCCTAGTCTGGAATAATTTGCTCTCAAGAATGCTGCCCGAACACACAGTTAGATGCTTGGCGATACAACTATAGTCATACAACTCGAGAAAATGTTTTCTTTACATTTGAAAGTTTGATTCCTCTTGCTCGCACTCTTTTAATTACGCAAGTATAGGATATGGAATTTCAAATGTTTTCTGTATGAACTCGAATAATACTGCACATTATGGAGCAAAGTTTTAATATATATGATATATGTAAATATGAAGCGAAAAAAATACATTCACTTAAAAATACAGGCGAACACAGAACCTCTTACTTATTGGATTCAGTTAAAAATTAAGACTGCAATTTGAGTTAATAAATAAAACATTTGAAAGTTCATGTCCTCTCACTTGCATAAACAAAAGAGTGTGAGCGAAAAGAGGAAGTAAACTTGCAAATGTTGCCTTTATTGAATAGCAATAACAATCATGACAATGTAATCAATTGTTATGATGTACCATATACAGCTACCATGCCTGCAGCATTTCTAATAATGATAGGGTTACTATAAAGCACAACATTAGCGATGATCGCGATAAAGTATCAGTGACTAACGGCTTCTCACACCAGAGCTATCCCATGTAGCATACATGATACGAAGAAGAAACTGGTGTTACGATGAATAAGACGATAAATGAGATAGCACACGACATCAATAGACTTACAATTGTTGATGTCTTTGTAATTGACCTGCAAGTTGAGCTTGCCCACAACCGCGTGTCCTATAACAATTCCAATCATATACATTACATACACGCTGGCACTTAGTTAGCCGGCAGTTAGCAAACTCGAGGTAGGCAGGTAGATAGTACAATTAAAGAAGAAGAAGATAGAACTGCATTAAAAAGGTGTAAAGTAGACTTGAATCCTCGAGAATAAATCTGGGGCGTAGGACGAAAAAAAAGGCAGGTAGTAATAATAGAGCTTAATGTCAAGGATGCTGGAGGTAGCATACTGTGGTGGCTGACGTAAATCTACCTGATGTACATACATATGCTGTTATTCTGGCCTGTACTTTAAATGCCAAAGGCATTACAAGTACAGGCCGGTACATTGCCGACGCTTTATAATAATTTTACTGTATTTAGGACTAATTTAATCATTTAGTCTCAGATTTATCAAAAGCAGCGGGTCAAAAATTTGGTGGCAAAATTTACTCAAATATTGCACGCAGGATGAAAAACTCGTTCCGTCTATCAATTTGTCACGCCCAATTACCTGATTGATGGTTCAATTAAACGAGCAATTTAAACTGTCACCAATCAATTAACGTTTTAAAAATCTTTCAAGAATGTTAAAAATAAAAGTGGCCCACGTATATAACCTTGAGCGACGAGATGAAAGTAGAGCGATATTATACAACCACAATGGGTATTTTCGTTCAAAACATATATCGTGAAATAGGCTCTCAACGCGAAAGGAAAAGGCTACAAGACGTCGTCCTTGGCACAATTATTTCAGGAACGCGATTGACGAGCTCCTCAAAAGCCGCCTTTGAGCCGAGGTATCATAACTGGCAGTTTTGGTAACATACTTTACTAACGTGTTTAAAATATAAATATATATTCCTTATCACGTTATTATGAAACATTTGCAGTGTAAATGCAAAAACTGTAGCTGGCATCTGGGCAATTTTCGCTGTCGATACACATATTATGTTTACTGATAAGCGCGTCAAAACATTCACCTGAATGTCCGTACGAGAGCCAACATATTAACATAGTCAAACGTACATCGTGCCACATAACACATTTACGATCTACGTAACAAATCAAAAGCCAATCACGCACGACGAATTGTTAAACGGCGCGGAGCAAAGGGCAAACGATACACGATTCCTATAAATTTATTGCTTTTCAGAAAGGGTTTTCATTTCCATATACTTTAATTCCGGTTTACAATTGCACCTGCTGATTTGCTGAAAAATTGTGGGATGCATTCGCCCTGGCGAGAGCCCAAGCTTCAGGCGTTAATGTCATTCACCCGCGTTTGGAGCCGGTCCAGCGTCTCTAAGGCTATCACACAAATATTTATGTGAATTCGATGTGTACGAGCAACAGGTTTGGACGGCTCGTCTCACTGTCAGCTACCTGAGAGAAGTTTGTGAAGTCCGAGAGGCTAACACGATGCCAATCTTACTGCCAAACGTTGGGAAAACATCCGCGCGTAGTCGGATTATTTGGTGATGAGATTTTTAGGTATGAATTCATAATGTTACGAGTACTTATGTAATAACACTTTCGTTGTTTTTGAGATTCATCCAAAATTCGCTGAAATAAGTTTCCTTGTGTAATGCAAGCCAAGTGTCTTATTAAGCATTAATTACGTGTTGTAGACAAGTATAATATATATATCGCCTATTAATGTCCACATTAAAGACACGTCTACATAATTAGAGACCGCAAATAAGGTAATGTGAAACTTGGCCAGTTATCCGTTTATTTTATCTAAATCGGCATTACCGATAGAGGTTTATGTATCAACTTTCTAATCAAATCATAAAATTAAGGTTTACATTTTTGTATACCTACACTTTTAATTTGCTAAAAAGAAAATACTGCGCATATTATTTTACGATATAGAAAATAACTTCCGTTTGAAATACTAGCTGTACCTACTTACTATAATTCATCTATGGATCCTAATATTCTACTTGGACTCATTTTCTTCAACCAGGATATTATTAAATAGCACAAGAGTACAATTATAGAGCAAGATCGTTTTCCTAATTACCATAAGCACGCATTTCTTGGCAGATTTGAGCACGCAATAAGTTTTTCTTACATTACGTAGTTTCGTATCGCGTACACTATCATTATTTGTACCACCACTACCAGTACCAATGCTCCGACAGCTGTGAGGAAATCAAAAGTGTTTTCCGAATGATTTATTCATTTATTTTTAACGTTTACTTTTACGATTTCAATTTTTCTTTACGATTATTCTTCCAAAGTTGTTTTGTTTGGTTTCGACCACACTGAAAGAACTATTATTATACCTTGTTTCAGAGATAAAGTACACAATAAAGCAAACAATTAATCGGCTACGGCTACAAAGAGGTTGGAATTCAGTAACACAAACTTCTGTCTTAGTCTGCGGCGTATATAGGTACTAAAGAATAGCGGTGCCCTTGCAGCGCCTTGCATAATCCCTGTTTGAGAACATGGCAAGCCCTTGTACGCTCGCATCCCGGATTCTACCGCGAACCAATCAATATTCATGGCAGGAAACATTCCGCTGATGATTGCAGCTTGCATAAGAAACTATTTCCAATCAATTGGAGGCGAAATCACGTGTTTTTGGTTCGCGGCCAAATCTATACTCACAATACAGTAGGCACAGTTCGTGTGGGAAAGAATTTCAAGATTGTCAATTGTTTCTTTCTTTAGATGATATAATACCTATAATTGTAAGCTTTGAACGATGGGCGTATTGTTTGATAGCTATGATCATTGTTTGGGTCTTGAATGGATTGTTTTGAACAGTAAGAAATATTGGAAATTGTACCAAAGAGAATTTATTTGATTTTAACATGGGTCGACCTTGATCTTTTCAGATAAACCGAATTTGTAATGCTCAGTACGAAAAAGTAAAAATAACGTACATAAATGAGAGACTGTAACAAGGGCATGCAACTTATAAAGCTGTAAGCCTATAAGTACATATTTCGTTAAAACACGTCGATTTTATAACAAACATTTGTAATATAATAAATAAATAACAAGAAATACTGTTAAAAGTTCTGAAGTTGAATTGGCTACCCCGAGATTTATTCAGAGGATAGAATTGAACAAGAATGCCAACTTTCCGTCTTCTTATCGTGTCTTTAGCAACAGTTATGACAAAAAAGGCAAACGTACTCGGATAGACCAGTTCTTTGTGGCGGCCGTTCTTGCATATACAATTTGCAATCATTATTACAACATGTAGTTAGCTGTCCAATATTATCATCTTGGTAATGGAATTTAACAATCGATAGCTAGTTGTTTTGTATTAATAGCTAATCTAGCTGGCTAGCTGTATATTTGCTAGTACTAGTATTTATACCATAGACAGCACAGGATAGAAGTGGCGCTCTTAGTGTCGGAGGCCAGGATCCATTTTGGGGTTAGCGAGCCATCATAGTTAGTTAGTTCATAGCTAGTGTTTGTACCATTACAAGAGTGCAAATGAACTATACTTCATACCCCACAAAAATTATAAAGGCACTAGCTGACCCGACAAACGTTTTGCCTCACAGCCGATTCTCAGACCTACTGAATACGCATATAAAATTTGGTAAAAATCGGTCAAGCGGTTTCGGAGGAGTACGGTAACTAACATTGTGACATTAAAATTTTATATATAAGATAAGATAAGGTGTGTAAGTCTGTATTTATGTTTGTTACTCCTCCACACTCGCTCCAACAGCTGTACTGTTTTTGATGAGATTGGATTAGGCCCCACATTAACATTAAGGCTACTTTTTATCCCGAATTAATGCGGGGAGTAGCTAGTAAAAGATCAAAGCCGGTAACTCGACAACCTCGTTGGCGTAAAGGTTACCATGCCGGTCTGCTAATCAGAAGGTCCCGGGTTCGATTCCCGGCCCGGTCAACATCTTTGTGCTTAACTAAATTTGTTGGCTGTGGGTCTGGGTGTTAAATATGTATTTATATATAATATTTATGTATGTATATGTATTATATCAGTTGTGTTAGCAACCATAATACGAGCTAGAAATGGTTCAGTATGGGGCTAACCAGCCGTGTGTGAAAGAAAAAAAACTTTCAACAGGTGACATGAAAGGAGATAATAATATGTATGTGCCAGAGAGGAAGAAACCGTCTGTGAATGACGATGAAGACTGTTATACTTTCTAACATTAAATAAAAACAATTCTATTTATTTCGATGTAGGTGAGTATGAAACTATTTCTACCTAGCCATGAATCACTATTTCGACTCCGATGGTGGGTTAAATGATAAATCGATGGCCACGTGCCCAGCTGCCGCCATTGCAAAAGTTTACGAGCATACTTTCATCTTGAAATGTCTAAGATTGAAGAAACCTCTGCTTTTAGAGCACTATACTATATCTAGGATAAGATTTCCGAGGCAATATAGATTAGTGGCAGCGAGTTTATTTGCGTGAAAGCGTGGGTTGAGAACTGGTTTGTTTTGTAGATATTTCATTATTGGCCGACTTTTGATAAAAACAGAAGAATCATTGTATTTTTCTCAATTACCTACTGGGAGACAGCTGGATCGACACCGGTTATTATTCTGCTTTATAATCTGCTTATCATTTGGTTCCATTATTACCATGAGCGGAGCATTTAGTAAATCAAATAAGAATAAACAAATCTACGAAACCATTGTAAACTTTTCACGTAAGGCATCTTAATATTTTCGTGTAGAAAACGGTCACACTTAGGTACTTATTATTAAAAGTTGGAATAAGTAAGTGTGACCGTTTTCTACGCGAAAATCTACGAAACAAATCATCTCTTATTATTAAAATACATTAGGTACAATAAAGAATCAAGCTCCAGAACAATGAATAGTCTTCTTTTGTGAAATCAAAGACTAGACCTTTGTACAGCATCTAGAAAACCAATCTCAAGCCAAACAAAGCATAATTAAAGTTGAGTCATAAAGGGATATGCATGAGGCTATATAATTTTCAAGGCGAGAGTGAACCGGTTCCTTCTAGGTAAGCGCGATCCACCGTAGACCTCAATGTCACTTACCATCAGGTGAATTGAGGTCAAGCGCTGACCTATTCAGAGTAAAAAAAAAAAAAAAAAGAAAATGATCTTATTGGTCAAAACGTTTGGTAGAACCAATAAGATTGAATTAAGTATATAGATTGCCTATGATTGTAATCGTAGCTACTGAAAGTATATCTTATATATAAAATTTCCATGTCACAATGTTAGTTACCGTACTCCTCCGAAACGGCTTGATCGATTTTTACCAAATTTTTTATGCGTATTCAGTAGGTCTGAGAATCGGCTACTATCTATTTTGCATACCCCTATCTGAGGCAAAGCAGCGTTTGCCGGGTCAGCTAGTCTTATATATAAAATGTTCATGTCACAATGTTAGTTACCGTACTCCTCCTAAACGGCTTGACCGATTTTCACAAAATTTTATATGCGTATTCAGTAGGTCTGTGAATCGGCTACTATCTATTTTCCATACCCAAAGTGATAAGGCAAAACAACGTTTGCAGGGTCAGCTAGTATATATATCAAGCATTATATATTTATATTATATAGATATATAGTTCAGAGCATTCGAAAAACTTTTTACGAGCCTTACTGACGATATGTAGAGAACAAACAAATCTGAGTGGGCGGCTAGCGGGACTTGTTGCCATCATTACGAGAGCTATGGACTCGTACGTAAAGTACGTACGTACCTAAAGGTATGGTCGACATACCTTTAGGTACATCATAGGTGTCGACTTTTGTTAAACTTGACTCGGTAATCCTTCTATTCTACTTAGGATATATATTATAGAATGTGTGTTATTTTTACGCTGCCAGTTGAACCGAATGGGATGTTCGGTAGAGGAAGATATGTGTCTGAAGATTAGACCTTGGCAACACATAGGGTATTTTTCCCGGATTTACGAGGGTATCACCGCATGGCGTTGCTAGTAGTGTATTTTATGTACATCCATCTTCTAATATATATAATTTCCATGTCACAATGTTAGTAACCATACTCCTTCGAAACACTTTGACTGATTTTTACCAAATTTTATATGCGTTTTCAGTAGGTCTAAGAATTGGCTACTATCTATTTTCCATACCCCTAAGTGTTTTATGTACAGATGTGTGGAGATCGTAGTTAATTTGAGATTTGACAAGTAATACTAAGATATTGATGTACTTATCTAGTCGATTTAACCCTTACGCAATATATTCTAACACTCTGAAACCACAATAAATTATTTGACTTTAACTAACCAAAAATTTACTGGCATGGCGCCTACATAAATTTATTTAATTCTATATTCTTAAATATGTGTTTAAAATATTACACACTTTTAGCAATTTGATAAAGTAATATCCCAGTGATGCATGTTTATCTGATCAAGGAACTATCTATCTATCGAAAGATAAGTCACTCATTTCCCAAACTGAGATAATGGTTGGCTAATACTTATCGCTATCATCACGTCTGTATGTATATCTAAAACCTAGGTGCCGTTTATCATATTTTACTTTTTCTACCATTGAAAATAATCGCAGTTAATGGCCGATGTAAACGATGTCTCTTACGATGTCTTCTTACAGCAATATAAAAGTAAATTAGTTAAACAAATGTAATATTTGATTTTTTAAACCAGTTATAAGTTCTAATTCAGAAGTCTGATTGAAGATAAGTAAATATATTCTCAGAGTTGTTCATTAGACGAGTCTCTAACTATAACGAAAAAACTGCCAATTCAAGATTTTGCTTTTGGGACAGAAAAGTTCGTAGCACACTACACAGAAAGAGTATTCATAGTGATGAACTCAGTTGCATCGGAAGAAGGGTACAGCTATGTGCCATCAAGTGGGATATTATGCTTGGTTTCTGAACCTAAATTCTCTCAGTTATCGCATTGCATCTGTTAAGAAGGTACAAAGGCATTCATCTTATTTATTATAGTTTGCATATATCCTTGTTTTGATATAGAAAAGCGTATTAACCGCATAATAAACTAAAACTACATAGTTTTCTAATAAAAAATATGTAGTTAAGGCACTAACTTATAAGTACTTAAGTGTTTTCTGTAATTTATTTTTACGAGGATTTTAATAAAGTGTTTATCTACATACATCTACTTATCTATGTTTTGGTAAATATTGGACAGCGCATTTGCGAGTGTGAGTGTTTTGAAGGCGTGAGATAATCCAATAATGTTACGAGTAGAACACCAAGCATTTCTATACGAAATATACTAAAAACTTTGTAAATTGTAATTTTTTGTTAGGCGCTAAGATAAGGCGCAGTTAAATAATGTTGCGCAAATTTCAAAAGCCCTCACAAACAGATAAGTAATTTATTTACAACCGTGAAGTAGTTAATCTAAAGTCAACTTTATTTATGTAAATTGTATTGATATAGGTCGACTGGACAAGTTTGATTACGAACTATTGTACAAAGCATTTTACACCTTGTCACCTCAATCATAGAGTGCAAAATGTAAAATATTTGAGTTTGTTTTAAGTTTTGCAGAATTATTGCTCAAATCCTTTGTTATATTAAAGATTTAATACATGTCTTTATGTACTTTGTTTTAAAGTTCAAATTGCAGTTGCATGAAGTGCTTATTAAATTGTATTGAATAGTTGGCAGTGCATACTTATTGTAAAGTGTACTACTGCCCCAAATATGATCTGTGCCAAAAACATGCAGTCAGATATCTTTCATTACTCTGCCGGTAGTAGATAAATATGTAATCTACATACATTTAGAAGTAGCGTTTTTTTTTGTGCACTTATAAGACAACTAGCAGCGCCCGCAGTGTTACCTGCATTAATTCAGGATAAAAAATATCCTATGTGTTAATCCAGAGTCTTAACTATCTCCATACCAAATTATATCGAAATAGGTTGAACCGTTTGAGCGTGAAGAAGTAACAAACATACAATAGGAAATCTATCCAGAAACACGAAAGTAAGCAGAAATTAAAATTCTTTGTAGTATGGTCATGTCAATGTAGGCTCTAGCAAAGCGCTAAGTAGAAGCTTGAATACATTTCAGGCTTCAAAACCAGGCTTTATAGACCCTTTTTATCACTGATTAACGCAGGCTACACTGCGGGGTCCAGCTAGTATACTTATATATCTTAATCGCCAGAGTGATATGATTATCGTCAAGCCAGCATGGCTTGAGTAGGCAGCATGCTAAAAAGGCGAATAAGTAGAGGCGTTGCATAATGTGGCAGCTTTCTAATGCATGCCTGACAGGTGGGCCATGAATGGATGTGAATATTAGTTGACTAATATAAAATAGATATGTATGAACTGTACATAGTAATTATAGAACCTGTAGCTCAGCTAGCTAAAATGATTTGACGGGATCATGGTAGCTAAGCAACGGGCGATGCGGACGGTGTTTTAGACAAAAGACTATAAACAAGACTGTTGTTAAAAAAATGTTGATAAGTCTGATTGGTGACTATAATATTGGTTTAATAAACAACCGAACCTGGGATGATTGAAACTTGTTTGCACTTGACCAGAACTCACCTTAGCAATGTGATTGCTTTAAGTGATAAGGAAATTGTGGAACACTTATTTTTAAGCATTTTAATTTTACTCTAAAACTAAAATAAAATTGTTCCCAATAAAGAATTTTCTATGTATCAAACAATATGCATTATTTGCAAACTTATAATATTAAACAAATATGTTAAAGTTAACAAGCTATTCTTTAATTAGCTGAAATAACATGTTATTAGATGAAATGGCAAAACCAATTTTAATATTATTTTCACAGTATTGAATCAGCATAACTTTTCTACCTGCAAAACCTGTCCATATGTACAACTAGTTTGACTTCTAAAAACATGCAAAAAAAGAGTTAAGTTTTAACCTCCGCTAGCAAGCTTTTTTTTATCATATTTGAATCTGATAAATAACTGCTTGTGTGGTTGGCCGACACTATTTAATTGGCTATAGGTTTTTTTAAGGTTTTAATCTTATATGTCAGAAAGATTATTATTTTAATTAACTTTAGTCTTGTAGTTGTTATTTTCTTTGTGCATTATAAAAAAAAATAACTTTTAAAATGCTGCTCGCCTATAAATCAAATAAATAAATAAATAAAACTATTTTCTTTCAAATATTGTAGCTTTTTATGCACATTACAGCTATGCATTTGACCAGTAGATAACCACACATATTAGCGATACTTTAGCCGAAGGTAGAGCTTGCCTAGTCTGGCCTCACAAGGAGACTGTCAAAACACAAACCAACAGGTATGGTTATTTTTTTTGATATTGGCATTGCTGTTGGCCTGAGGGGCCTCTACAGCGGCATCAAACAAGTGGCTGGGCGCTGATGGCGCCGGGCCAGAGTTTGTTGTTTTGGTTGACTGGCTCTAAGGCACCTCTAAAGGTATGAACCTCAGCTTGGACCATCACCGGAGTAGGGGGAGAACTGGTTGCCCTGTTAGTCACAGAGGGGGAGCAAACTAAGGCCCTAATGTTTGTTAATCTGATTGATTATTATGTTAGGTATGTTTTGGGCTTGGTACCAGAGAATGGTAAAGTTTAAGTACATATCTTTTTAGTACTTATAGTACTAAGTAGTTTTAAAACATAAGTTTTGTTTAAATGTTTTGAACATGCAATGGAGTGAAAGTTGTTACATGAGGTGATAAAATTAATGTCAATAAACACTTATCTTCATGATAATATTGATAACAATTGTGTCAGTACTTGTTGTATTCTTAAAAAACTAAGCACAAAAGTTTTCATTGTTAACATAAAGAGGTATAACTTAATGATGACTTGTATATTTTATAATATCAGAAAGTCATTGTGCTTACATGACCTATGTAGGTATATTATCATTGTATCTTTGCATAGACAAGCAAAATTTGACAAATTGCATTAAGTTTTGATCATTTTAAATGTTGATTTCAGTAGAAGTTTCTTATGAAAGTAGATATAACATACCTACAGACTTATCTAATGTGACATGGTTGACCTCACATCTTGCAATTTGGATCAGTCTTGTGAACCGTAAACAATGGTAATGAACAAGGATTGTCCATGACATTGAGCCGCACAATAGCTTGTACATGAAATATAGCTTATATTACTCATCTTTACCTCCTCTTTGCATTTGATTACAAAGTGTATGCTTACTGCTACATACACAATTGAATAAATTTTGAAAAGTTGTTAATTGGTAAACTAATTAGAACTTACTCAGAGTTCACTGACCTGTCTAATCTTATTAGAAGTTTAAATAATATCGAAGGACATCGAGTGTCCACGAAACAACCTCGCAAGGTCGTAACTTTGCAAAAACAAATAACGCACCACGTAAGGAAGCACTACATCGCGACCACGGACAAAGTTCAACGCGTAAAAAGGTTAACTAGCGCCAGTAAACATCGCATGTAAACACTGGAACTTACGGACCGACGGTTGATAGAACAAAAACATTGAATACCTGAGCCGAGACTCCTGTCCGTTGCGCCCGTCATCCTGGCTAAATCCCGCGCCGAGGGCAGTCAACGCGGCGAGCGAACCGCGCGCTCCTCTCCTGGTCGCGCACCACCACAATCCACGCAGCAATTATAAAAAGAACCCAATTTCAATGTCACAAAGGTAACACGAGGGTACGAACGGCCACACAGCGACCAGACGGCACGGCCACCGCACTCACACTGATCCCTACGCAACAATTACTGAACAGCATTTACCTTCTCCCTCATGGTAATTAGTTTCTTCGTGTATATGTCCTTCTTTTTCAGCCATATTCAATTTATTTATTTATTGCGAATGGGCGACAAAACTTGACTGAACATAGCGACATGAAATTTTTTCCAACACGACGCAATTTGACAATTTTATTTCTAAATAGTCATGTCATTTGTCATGTTATCTCAAATTATCAAATTATTTGTCAAGTATTTTCATATGTCAGAATCATATAGTCCATTTTGTTCACATTTTTCCAAGATACGTGAAATTGTATAGGTATATTTCGAGCCCATTTATCGAAGTATGGCTTTTAAGACATACTGTAACGTAGTCAAAATAGCTGCATTTTGATTTCAATAAAAGATATACGATACCAAATAAAAGCTTAGTGTTATCCCAATGAATTAAAAAAGATTTTATGTTTCTTTGTCTTGTCTTTCAATAATAACCAGTTGTCAATGTCATATGTCAAACTC
Source organism: Mellilla xanthometata (assembly GCA_035578125.1). Classification (NCBI taxonomy): domain Eukaryota; kingdom Metazoa; phylum Arthropoda; class Insecta; order Lepidoptera; family Geometridae; genus Mellilla; species Mellilla xanthometata. Next base: position 13,029,620 of record JAPUBQ010000016.1, on the reverse strand, counting down.
ATACAATTACTCATCGTCGAGCGAGACCATTGGAATCAAATTACAAAAAGAGAAATAAAGAAAAACGTAAATAGTAGAGTAGAATTACTAATTATCACACAAAATGCAGGTAATTCATCAATATTTACATAATACAAAAACGATATATACTCGAGACTTTCGTGTTATAATAGCCATTCGTTATTTTTAGAACCCTAACGAAGATACAGAATGGAACGATGTTCTCAGAGCGAAAGGGATCATACCTCCCAAAGAAAAGGAAATTTCGGAGGAGCAGATAGTTAACATGATAGAGCAGACTATTGCACAAAAAGAAGCAGAAAGTGAGTACATTTTATGTTGTGACTTGTTTTTAGGTTATGCGCGAAATGCACCTGTTGACTATTTTTAGGGTTCCATTCTTCATACCATTAATATGAACAAGTTTGTATGTCAAATTTTATCTGTAAATCCTAAACTACTTGTAAGACTATCACAGACGATAATATCAAAGTAACTTAATCACACAACAAGATGATTATTTACTATTCATTAAGTTGAAACTTTATTTTACTTTAATTAAGTTTAAACTTTATTTCAGAGGACAAAAAGCTGTCAGAGCTAGATCTGGATGGTCTTGATGAGCTGGAAGACTCAGAAGATGAAGCTGTTATAGAAGAATACAGAAGAAGAAGGATAGCGGAGCTCAAACGGCTCTCAGAGAAACCAAGGTTTGGGGAGGTTCGAGAAGTGTCTGGACAGGAATATGTGCAAGAGGTTAATAAAGCTGGAGAAGGAATATGGGTGGTTATACACTTATACAAACAGGGGTGAGTTTGAATAGATTCTGTGTATTTTATTAATGGTATTATAGGAGGAGAAGTATGGTTGTATGAAGAAGCGGAAGTACAGGTTGACCTAGGAAGACATAGCTAAATTGTGTAAACGAGGATAGGAAAGAAAAGGGAGTGAATGTAGATATGACAGCTGACAGAATTGTGTGGAAGAGAAAAAGTCCCACCTAGTGGGAAAAGGTTGAGGAAGAAGATATTATTATTGTTTATCTTAACTTTAGTAAATTATGTATATTATCATACTAATATAATAAATGCATGCAAAGTTTGTAAGTGTGTGTGTATGTTTGTTACTGGTTCACTTTCAAATGGCTGGACCGTTTTGATAAGATTTAAAATGAAGATAATATCTTCACATATGTCATATTCAAGGTCTAACATATTATTATGTTAGACTTTCAATTAACTTATAGACTTCTTTTGATCCTGGATTAACTTCTTGTTGTCCTGGATTAATGCAGGTAACACAGCAGGGTGCAGCTAGTTGTAACCATAACTATAGAGGACATTGAAAATTCGTTTATTTGATTTGATTATTTCTGGAATGCTGTTTGTAAAAAGCATCTATTGTTTCTAATGCTGACCAGAACCTTGAACAACATTTAACATATTATTACCTCTTAAAATACATTTAGTCGAATATATATCCTCCTCCTTTTTTAAAGTCGGTTAAAAATTAGATAATTTTAAAGAATAATTAACCATACTTATACCATCTAAGTGACAGAAAGATATAAGTATAAAGTAGGAAAGTATGAATGAGAATAGCATTTATAAGACAGGTTAAAAACAAATAGGAATAAATAGGCTAACATGCCATTCACTTCACTCTTTCAATGGCTATTAACCCTAATTCCTTACTTTCCAGCATCCAGCAATGTGCGCTGATCAACCAGCACATGCGTCAGCTGGCCGCCCAGTACCCATACACCAAGTTCCTCAAGGCTGTTGCACAGACCTGCATCCCTAACTTCCCTGAGAGGAACTTGCCCAGTGTGTTTGTGTACTTTGAGGGAGATATGAAGAAGCAGTTCATTGGGCCTCATGAGCTGCGAGGCACTGCTCTTACATGTGAAGGTATGGGTCCATAAAAGCAGTTCCCAAAGTGGTCCAAGACTGGAGTCCTTGGTAGAAATGATAGTACTCTACATTGGAGTGACATAAATATTGGGTTGACAACATCATCTAAGTCGCAGGTCCTACCTGGACGAGGACTGCACAAGATCGATGCAGGTGGCACATGCAGAGGGAGGCCTATACCCAGCAGTGAGATATGAAGGGCTGTGGATGATGAAGATGAAATATTGGGTTGCAAAGTCGTAAATCAAATGAATGATTACCATTATAGGCATTATAAGTAGATTACCTAAGTGGTGTTTGTTAAATGGTTATAAAAACCACTGAATCAATCTTGATGAAATTGGTGACCAATGATTTTGCCAAAATACCAAGCTATTCAGAATTTCAGACAAACTATAGTACAGATTTATTGTTTTGTGTTATAAAAATATACTGATGGCCAAGACAGGTTTTGTAGTTTAACTACATAGCGAATTGTAGCAGATTCACATATTATGTTCATATTTCCGTAAACCTATCAGTTGTTAATAAAAATATTCCCAAGTCCTCTGATGTAACAAAATAATACAAAAAAAATAATAATAGGTATTTATGTGAAATTAACACAAAAAAAATTGTTTCAGAGTTTGAATACATTCTCGGCCAAGTTGGTGCAGTGGACACAAAGATAACAGAAGACCCCAAGCCCAAAATCAAGGACAAACTCTTCCAGGACCTTGGATCCAATGATTGGTGATAATTGACCAACATTGGTCAAGAAATTGTTGTTCTATGGACTGTGAGCTTGGAGTGCGGGTCTTTATAGTGCTTTCGTTGCAAATTTTATTTATTTTCTTCTCAAGTATTAATTTTATTTTTTCACAAGAGTTGTGTACCAAAGTGTATTTATTTACAAATTGACTAATTCATGCATTTCAGTGTGCATGTAGCCTTATACTTATTGGCAAATAAAACAAGTATTTTACTTAACTTATTACCATTTATTTGACTGTATTCTTATCACATTATTTCATAAATACATCAATATTGGTCAGGTCAGGAAGAACAATGATAACCACAAGAACCTTTTTTTGGTGATTAATTAGCAGTCCCATTTTATTGAAAAAAATATTTTCATTGCATGCCATCTTTCCCATAACTGAAGATACCGTAAGTATCTCAATGTGGTTCATGGGTCATTCGTAGGTGCATAGTAGCGTTCTATGGCAAAAATCATTGGCGAGATATATTTCATCTTAGTATGATGACATGGCTAAAATATAGAATTTACAGTTTTACGTCATAAAATATGTAATAGGTACCAAAATTGGTAAAAATATTTTTTAGAGGCCTATAAGTAATTTTTCAATAAATTTAACCGTTTATTTATACGACTATAATCTAGCGGTTTTCAAGGCAAGGGTGGACCGGTTTCTTCTGGGCAAGCGCGCTCCACCTTAGATCTTACTATCGCTTAACATCAGGTCAACCGCGATCAAGCGCAAGCCCATTAAATAAAAAAAAACACTTTTCAACACAAATTCAGTATATAGTACTATTAATTCATCGCCTTAGGATCACATATTCCTAATCTGTGACGCACTCAATTGGAACAAGAGCCTTCTTTTCAATTGGTTATATTTATATAGTACCGTTACCGCGAGCGGCTGTAGGTTCTACTTCTTCATATAAGCTAAGTGGGCAAGCTCTGGTGTCAAGTCTTCAAGCCGCCCGAAGGCCTCTGACTTGGCGTGTAGGCGATATGAAGGTTCAGCAGCCGCGCATCATGTTGATGGCGGAGACACACTTGAGCAGCGCCGGCTCCACGGGCAGCGCCGACCGCACGCCCAGCTCGAACACGCGCGCCAGCAGCCGCGCCGCGTGCTCCTACCGGACAATATCAAATCACATTATTTTAAAGCCGCTTTACGTCCAGAAGATATAGATCCCCGCCAATGAGCTCAGCTTTCGGTGAAGGAAAATAAAAAAATAATAAATAAATAAATATTAGGACACATTCGCACACGGCTGGTTAGCCCCATACTGAACCATTTCTAGCTCGTATTATGGTTGCTAACACAACTGATATACTACATATACATACATACATACATATTATATATAAATACATATTTAACACCCAGACCCACAGCCAACAAATTTAGTTAAGCACAAAGATGTTGACCGGGCCGGGAATCGAACCTGGAACCTTCTGATTCGCAGTCCGGTATGGTAACCTTTACGCCAACGAAGTCGTCATCATCAAAACATCGAGAGGAAACTATAGAACTGTGGTAGCAACCACCCTAAGTTGAAAAATCTGTCGCCAAACACCAAGCGGTGTTCCGGTAGCCTTCTTGAGAACTGTAATTCCAGATTAAGCAGCTCCACCTTAGGCCAGTCTCGCTAAACCGTGACATTACGCGCCCTGCTGGACGAAAGACTAACTATATGCCTAGCTGTAATATGTAAAAATATGTGAGGTCTCTGTCATGTTTCCCGGAAGAACTCAGAACCCTCCGCTAAGCACAGAAGCAGGTCCTGGGCAAACCCCATCCAGTGGGAAGGGGTTTAAGTGGGTAAAATTCCAAGACCTGGTAACCCACCATTGCAACCATTCTGTAAGATACATGTTACAGAAGTTAACAAAAAATTAGTTGCATACCTGCAAGCCGCAGACCAGCTCGGGCAGACAGTCCAGGACAGATTGTGTCACTTCAGGCAGGTTCGAGTCCAAGCACTCCAAGATCGCTTGCAGACCTGCAACAGTGGTTAGTTATTTAAATACCTCTAATTATGTCAATCATATCACTAGAAATGGTTAAGTATGGGGTAAACAGCCGTGTGTGAAATGAGTTCTAATATAATATTTAACGCCCAGATCGACAGTCAACAAATATATCACAAAGTTGTTGGCCGTGCCGGCAATCGAACCCGGAACGCTCTAGTTAGCAGTCCGCCATGGTACCATTAATTGACGACCTCGTAAGCGTAATCGCCAACAAGGTCGTCAATTAATATTGATATGGTAAGACTGACGAAGCGAAGGCTATCAGCAAGACCTGGAGCGAGATGAAACGAGACAGACCAGGATGGCGACGCACTGTGGACGCCCTCTGCTCCATCTAGAGGAAATAAGACCTTAAGTGAAGTGAAGACTGACCGGGCGTGGGGTCCGGCACGGTGGGCAGCAGCTTGGCGAGTAGGGAGAGCGCGGCGTGCCGGAGCGGCGCGTGGCGCGCGCTCGCCAGCGGGGCGGCGGCGCGCAACACCACGCCGGCGCTCGCCGCGCCGCCCCAGCTGCTGCCGCGCCGCCCGCCCCACGTCTCTATCTCCTGGAACACAACGTATTATTATTTATTATTATTATTATTTTTAGCCGGTTCCGTCCCACTGCTGGGCAAAGGCCTCTCTATCCTCTTTCCACTCATCCCGGTTTTGAGCTTTTTGAGTCCAGTTTTTACAAAAGGAGTCAACAAAAAAAAAAAAAAAAAATTTTGTATACGTTGTGTTTACACAACGTATACAGAATATATATAAGCCCAGGGATGATGAAATGAATTAAAGAATTGGCTTATCAAACAGGCATTTTATTCTTTTGACGATTTTTTTGAAATGAAAATTGGCTGGACACTATGTTCGTAGTACATTATTTATAAAAGGTTAACTATTTATAAATTATTGACTTATAAATAACTTATTGACTCAGGCGTTACTTTGCGGAAATCCATTGTAAATAGAATAAATAGAATAATTTATAAGCAGGTGCGGTGAGCGCGGCGCCTCACTCTCGACTTGTCTCCTGATGATGCCTTGTGGTTAGGCGAAACACGTGTAGAGGTAAGAATTTACGGATTGTGATAGGTAACGTTAATCTTAGTTAATTGATCTTAGTTAATTAAACTTAGTTAATTAAGCTTGGTTAATTGATCTTAGTTGATTTTTCCTTTACTTGTCTTAATTTGGATTTCGGATCACAGCAGAAGTACACTAAATATTTAATTTTGTCATCTATTTATATTTGAAATTTTTATTGATTATATTATATTTAATTTTATTGTGTGACTTGTAACTGTATTGTTATCAATAAATTACTTTGACTTTGACAGCACGATCTGACACGTGTTGTTCGTTAAGGAAGGGAGAAGAGAGGCGAAAACATGAGTGTGGGGGTTCTGGTGCATTCGATAAGACATCCCAGAGCCTCCCTTCACAGCACGTGGGAGGGCCACCGGGGGGGGGGATTTTTCGTGAGTACGAATCTCACATACCCAACTGCATCCCAATGCAGTTGGAGATCTATGAAGATTTTACCCCCTCGTAAATAAAAAAATACAGAACATGAAACGGTAGGACATGTGCATTGTACCCTACCAAACTAACTGGGGAGTGGGCACAATTTAATTATCAATATTTTTAAAATGATTAAAAGTATCAACTTTATCTGTGGTGGGTGGATGGGGAATGGAATATTCCCTATGGATTTCCACTGGAGGGTGAATTGGAGGGGTCATGCCCCATTTGATTGACATATTAACATTTTGATTTTTTTATATGTAACTAATGATATTATTAATAAATATTTGTGTTAGATCATAATATCGCTTACAATCAGGTGAATTGTGATCAAGCGCAAGCCAGATAGGCTTGCGCTTAAACTTTTAGGTAAAAAAAAACATATGTACTAGTATTCTCTGAACAGTACATCTCGCGAACTACATATCTTGTAACATGGATTGTAATTACCGCAACTCATTTACGAAAATAGACAAGAAGCAGTTTTGTCTGTACCGTCAGTGGTACTGAGTGGTAGTGTCTGCATACCGAGTATTGTCAAGATTAATTCGAAATTACAGATAAAAAACATACATTTAGATAGACAAACGTAAACAAAATTTGCCAGTTTAATGCAGAGACTTCGCTCACTCGGCCAAAATATTAAAAAATAGCATTAAGAATACATAATAACGAATACCTGTAAGACCCATAGCAGGTTCTCGGGAGTATCGTTTCTCCGCTGCAGCGCTTGAAGCGCGTGCGGCGGCGGAGTCGCCGACGCTGGGGTCGACATATCCGATGTCTGAAGCGCTGCCAGCGCTGGGATGGATCTGGAGAATACAAAAGTTTTGTTTACATATGTACACCTGTCGGCATTAAATATTGCACATTGTCTTTTTGGAAAGTGACAATGGGCTAATACACCAATTAACCGTTACCTCGATAATATTAGAAATAAATTATTCAATACAATATTAAATTAAAATTAATACAATAATATAGTTTATATGATAGCCTTAAAATATCATTAATCAAATCTATATTAAAACTAGCTGACCCGGCAAACATTGGTTTGCCGTACAGTTAAAAACACTAAAATGATCAGTTATCAAGCGGGATGAATAAATATTTAAATTACTAAAATGGCCATAAAAAAATTGTGGTTGGTGATAAAAAGGTCAAAATTTAGGGTTATATGTGTTTTTAATGCCACATTATAAAAAAATAAAACCAAAAAACTACGTCATAAAATAAAAAAAATAAGGGTGAAAAACCCTTATCACTTAAGGGTTGATCACCCTACTTTTGTTGCTGAATGCGCACATAAAATTTGGTACCGAGTTCGGTAACTAACATTGTGACATGGACATTTAATATATTACAAGATTAGATATTGATATATTCTGAGATATTGTAGAATGCCTTCCCCATTTTTTTTTTGATGATGATAATAGACTCACTGCACGGTAAGTTGGTGCGCGTTGAGTAGGGCTGCCGCGCGCTGCGGCCGGCTCGCCTGGTAGCGGCGCAGCAGGGCTGCCACGCGGTGCACGAGCCCCGAGTCACGGTCGCGGCCCCCCGCCGCCAGCCGAGCCACGTTCAGGAAGCACTCCAGGATGCTCTCCAGGTCCTCACTGCGAGAATATATCCGTCATATACGATTGGTCTAACCAGAAATGGAGCAGGGCACGACACGCCAGGCGACGTGATGACAGGTGGAGCAAACTTGTAAACGAGTGGTGGCCGAGGCTAGGGCAGAGGACGCTCCTCTTTCCTAGCCTTGCCTCACTCGGTCTCAGCCTTGGTCGTCCAGCGGCAAGATGGGTCGACGACATTACAGCTGTCTCGGGTCAAACCTGGACCAGATTGGCACAGGACCGAGGCATATGGCAAGACAGGAGAGAGGCCTATACCCAGCAGTGGGATAGAATCGTCTGTGGATGATGATGATGATACGATTGGAGAGATCTATCAAGCAAATTCACTTCTGGCAACTAAGAAGGATATCGTCCGAGATTAAGGAAATAGTGATTTAAAATTTGGGCGTCGGACTATGAACATGATAGAATGTTGAGAGTTAATTTAATAATTAACAATTTATACTTATTAAATCCGAGTTTCTAGGACCCGTATTAATTGAAGATTTAATTTGTGTTATACTTTTCAATTCATACTAGCTGACCCGGCAAACGTTGTTTTGCCTTAAGTAAAAATTTAAGGATGAACAACCCTTAACACATAGGGGTATGATAAATAGATAGTAGCCAATTCTCAGACCTACTGAATACGCATATAAAATTTAGTAAAAATCGGTCAAGCCGCTTCGGAGGAGTACGGTAACTAACATTGTGATACGGACCATTAAACTGTGGAACTCATTGCCGGAATCCCTGTTCCCTCTGAACTATAACCTTACTGTCTTCAAGGCGAGAGTGAATCGGTTTCTTCTAGGCAAGCGCGCTCCACCCTAGATCGCAACATCACTTAGCATCAGGTGAGTTTCGATCAAGCGCTTGCCTATCCACCATAAAAAAAAAACATTATAATAAAACAGTTTTTTGTGAGTATAGTTGTCGGACCTGTTCCCGGCGGCGAAGAGCTCGTGGTCGGGCAGCGCCTCGACGGCGGAGAGCAGGTGCTGGTAGTGCTTGGAGTTGAGCGGCGCCGTGCCGCGGAGCAGAGCCGCCGCCAGCGGGAGCGCGCGCGCGCCCGCGCCCGCCACGCGCGACCACACCGACCGGATGCCCGCCTCCATGCGGGACGCTCTGCGGACGTACGTCTTATTAGCTAACCAGTACCTGGTTGACCGACTTTAGCTCGGTTTTTTTTTTATATGACATTTTCTAAAAATGATTCCTAGTTAGATCGATTTATCGCCCCTGAAACCCCCTAAAAATACAAAAATTGCTCATTTAAAGATATAAGATAATATTAGGTAAACATTCAAAAGGTATAGTTTTAGGTATAAACTTTATATTTTTAATTTATATAAACTTTACAATTTAGTTCTGAGATAGGTTTTCCTTTAAATGTTGATATTTGTTTTGTGTATTAGGTATGGTAGATAGTTATAAAATATGTTGATAAATAAGCTTGGTTCACCGTTAAAGATTTATATAAATTGTAAATAGTTTTAGGTTTGTTATAATGATATGTCTGAAAATATATAAATCTGTTTATGAACTAATAAAAAAAAATAAGAGTACAATTTAAAATTTACAGTTTTTTGTTATATAATACTAGTTGCGCCCCGCGGTGTTACACACCTTAATCCGAGACAAAAGAAGGTAAGACGGGATAAAAATAAAAATGTTGTTATCCAAGGTCTAAACTATCTTTATAGTAAATATTACCAAAATCGGTTCAGCTGTTTGAGCGTGAAGAAGTAACAAACATAGGAAAAGAATGACGGGGGCAATTAAAGAAGAATAACAGATATAAAAAAGAAACTGTATGCCTCTAAACCTAAACTAAACCTCTTTGAGTTTTAATAATTAAGTATGATAGCATCTGTTGATATTTATCAGTTCAGTATCATAGATGGCAGCACTAGGTTTATATTTTTAACCTTTACAAATACCCATCGTAGCCAGGTACCTTGTTGAAGATTTTCCCAGTCAACAAAAAAAAAGGATTAATATTTTATCCTTTGTTCCTAGTCTCACCTCCCTAGCTCGGGGCCGGGGAGAGTTTTTATTGAAGTCGCGAGCTAGGTACTAACTTGAGCGCCTGCTCCTTATTAAGGTGATGATGGTGCGGTATGGCGGTGAGTATGGTGTGGCAGACGGCGTCGCAGGCGCTGGTGGAGGCGGCGGCCGCCAGCCGGAGCTCCTCCGCCGGCACGGGCGGCGCCGCCGGCCGCTCCCCGCACTCCGCCAGCAACTTGCGGATCTTCGGCACCTGGGGGCGGAGCACCTCGCGTTAGTTAACCCTGTACTTTAGATTTAAGAAATCTTACCATAGACTAATACATATAATCGACGCTCCACCTCTGGTTGAAAATCGTATTACGTGTATCATTCGATACACGTAGCGCCATCTATTCGTATCTGGGTTTCATCGGTAATTATGGCAAACATCGGTAATTAGGCCACGTTTTATTGTACGGGAATCAGCAATCTTTTCTAGTATATTGGTGCCTGATCTTAGCAAAAGGTGTGTTCCTGAAATATAGGTTCCTTGAGGACCAGTAATTCTAGACTAGGCGTGCTCCACTATCGGCCAACACATCATGAGTAGGCCAGTAACTTGATTTCGGAGGCTTGGACTAAGGAGATTTGGAACATTTACCGATAGGACTTAGAACCCGAGCTGGTCCAGGGTTTTAGTGGTTACCTTCATATAGAGCAGGAGCAGCAGCATGGGCAGGTCCTCGGCGGCCCGCAGCGCGCACGCCAGCAGGCTGCCGGAGGAGCTGCAGCAGGCCAGCAGCAGCGGCAGGCGGGACTCGATCCGGCGCCGCATGGCGTCCAGCCCGCCCGCCTGGCACGCCTCCTCCGCCTCGCGGATCACGTAGCGGACTAGCACGTCCAGCTGACAATATAACAACATTAATATAGTCACGGGCGTATATAGACTTGTAACTAATAACGTTTCAATGTATAGTCCCTTAAATAGAATGTGCAATATGTACAATAACTTTCGTATTTCTGAAGATTCTTCCAGTGTTCACAAAGATAAAGACATTTTTTCGACTACATTTGCCTCTTTTAGATCGTTTATTATTAATGAAACATCTTAATCTAAACCTTACCTCAATTTTCAAAATTTTGTTAATTTATTCTCATATTTTTAAGTAGATCGCTTTAGTATGTAATTTATATATTTATATTTGTGTTTATATTTTTATAACGAAAGCTGGGTACAGTCGTAATAGGACTTAAAGTTTAAAGTGGTATTGTTAAGTAAAATTGTATCTAATTGTCAACTTTTTGTCTGTGACAGTACCAAATAAATAAATAAATAAATAACTTTGGTTTTATCAATAAATGGTTTATATTTGTGGCCTTACATTATTACACCATCCCAGCGTCGTAGACTCCGGCAGACTGCGCGCGCGCCGTCCGAAAATGTTTACTTATAGTAAGCGAGGTGTAAGCGGTGCGCGCGCGGGCGAGCGAGAGAGCAACAAGGTACGGCCGCTATTCACAACTAAGGCGCGAATGAAATTTGATTTAAATAAACGTAGTAATAATTCAATAAATATTGTTTCTGTAACTGCTGTTTCATTTACTCTACTAACATTAGCCAATAGGCGGCTAAAGTGCATACAAGCAAATTTTCAACGACTTTTGGAAAACTTTGGTACTTCTTGCCGAATGCCCTGTAGTCATTGAGGACAATGACTATAATCATAGACAAAATTTAGTATATTTTGTCTATGCTATAATGTAGTGGTTTTGAAGGCGAGAGTGAACCGGTTCCTTCTAGGTAAGCGCGCTCCACCGTAGATTTCAATATCACTTATCATCAGGTCAATTGTGACTAAGCGCTGTAAATAAGAGGTAATTCAGAGATAAATAAAAACTTAAGTATATAAAAATTTTAGAATACCCGCCCCGACTGCACGGGTTATGTAAGGGCTTTTTCTACATTATTGGATTTTAGCTCTTATTTTTGGAAACAAAATATAGTCTGTAACTCAGGCAAAAAGACCAATAGTGAAAGAATGTTAATAATCGGGCCAGTAATTTCGCGTCTAAAAACAAACTATCAAACTTTTCTTCTTAATAATATTTTTTATAGATGTTTCTGGAAAAGGTTCTCTGAGTTGAGTGAACTAGGAGTCCATACCTGGTGATAGTGCAACCGGAGCGTGTCCTCCTTGGCGGCGTGTTTGGGCGTGGCCTTGTCCCTGCCCTGCCAGATCCGCGGGCTGCCGATCAGCGTCTCCGCGAAGTCCAGCACGGCGCTCGCAGACCACTCTCTGACAAACACAAACAATGGTAATGCATTAATAGCGAAGTTTTTTTTTTCCTATATATAGGTTAGTAATTCACAATTCACCTGATGATAAGTGACATTGAGGTCTATGGTGGAGCGCGCTTACCTAGAAGGAACCGGTTCACTCTCGTCTTAAAAATCACTAGATTATAGTCTTTGGGGAACAGGGAATTCAACAAAGAATTTCAAAGTTTGGTGGTTCGGACAACAAAGGTGGAGGCAAAACGCTTTGTGCGTGCCTTCGACCAACATCTCGCGAGGCGCTCACTAGACGGATGGATCAAGAGTCACTTGCATGGGGACCCTACTGAGCTCCCCCGCTTCGACAATGCGGGGCCTCACGGCGGGGGGGGGGGTATGGCTGGAAAAAATAGGTATCTCACCCTCCTGGCTGCAGCAGCTCCGACAGACACTCGTGCAGAATCTTCCAGGAGGCTCGGTGCGCCAGCAGAGTCACCAGCAGGGGCCGCCAGGGCGCGCCGCCGCTCCTGCATATGTATAAAAAAAGATTACCTGTGTGTTATTCTGATGTACTCGTATAAGATCTATTATTGAGAACTTTAATTAAAATCCATTCGGTATATTCTGTCTGAAAGAGAAACAAAATAAATACATTTTCGGGTTTATTATATATGTAACAACATAGGATTTTACCAATTATTTAATTAGTTTGATTGTAATTTTGACAAACTTTTGAAAGTATAACCGTTTTAACCGTTCCGCCGAATCTGTTTACAAGTATAAACGAATATGTTGAAAAATAAAATAAATTTTCATCAAAAAACCTTTGTTTCATTCCAAAAGTCACAGACTAATTGTCCCTCGTATAGTGTGAATTGTCTGCCGAGTTAGCTAGTAAATGTGGTCATACACTTTTGGTAGTTCCAATCGACGTTCCAAGACATTTGTTTGCCGTGTTCGCAGAAGTAATAGTGTAAGTGGAGGTACCTGAACATGAGCTTCATCTGTGGCGCGGGGTGCGCCTCCCTCTGCAGCGCGGAGATCCAGTCGAGCAGCAAGCCGCACCCGCGCCCGCGCGCCGACAGCGGGTGCGCCGGACCCTCGTCTGCGGCCGACTTTATCTGTGCGGGAGAGCAAAATAACAAGTGTTAATAAACAATTATATTGTATTAAAACTTTCGTAAAGCATATTTGAATAATGTTTGTATAACCGGCTATCACTTACGTTTATTTTGTCGATTTTAGCGGGACATGTTTCAGCACAATCAGTGTGCCATTCTCAAGGGGAGGAACACAGCCAACGTTCGTCTGCGGCGACGGGTGGCCCTGCACGAGTGCAGTAATACCGACAAAATAAACGTAAGTGATAGCCGGTTATACAAACAATTATATTGATACGTAACATTTGACTTTGAATGATGTCAGTCCTTTTTAACTCCCGAGATAATAATAACAAAGTGATACTTTTGTATTGATATTATATTACATACTAGAATTAGTAGTGAAAATTGACATTATGATTAATATCATATACTATTGTAATGATATTATAGTACTAGAATATAATTGAAAATTGACATGGATACATATCATATACTTTTGTAATGATATCATATTATTTGACTTGTAACTTTGGTGTTATCAATAAATGATTTGTATTTGTATTTGATATATGTAGCGCTTGTAGCTCGGCTAGCCTAAGGTGATCTGACACGATCATCGAAGCTTAGCAACGGCCGATGCGGAGGGCGTTTAGATGGGTGATCATGTACAAGACTGTCGTTTTTAATGTGGCATTTTTGTTTGGCCGGTACCGTGGGTCAGATGACACGTTAAATTGTAGGTTCAGACTGTTAGTTTTAGAACAAGCAGTCGTTAAGCCAAGTCACAGGCCTTCGGGCGGCTTGAAAACTCTCGACACCAGAGCTTGCCCACTTAGCTCATACGAAGAATATGTTTGAGTATCTGTATGTGACTGAGGTATCGTAAGTAACCCCCGAACACATTTTTAATTTAGTTATTTTTTAATCATAATTTTGATAATAAAATATGTAGTTTGCATAGACATCGTCCGCATCGACTGTTGCTTTGCTTCGATGATCGCGTCAGATCACCTTAGCTAGCCGAGCTACGGGCGTATCGTGCTTTGTTTATTGATATAATCGCGTTATACCTTATCATACTGTCCGTCCTGGCTTTTCTCCAGCAGATGCGAGATGACGTCGACGACGAGCCGCGTGTCCTGGCTCTCTATGATCTTGGTGCCGATGGTCTCCAGGGTGCTGGGAGACGCCGTCTCCAATACTGCAACAGAGAGTAGATAAAATAAAATATTTAACAAGTTACCAGCACATAAAGCGTACCGATAATGAACATTCCTGACAAACTTAAAAGAATTACTCATTACAAAAAGTTACTATAAAATAGAAAACTACTTAAATGACGGAACACAAAAAAATAAAAAAATAATTAACAGGGTTACTCATCTCCAGTAAATAATTGCAATGCCTTACGGGTAATTATGTAACTGTAAAGTGACGTAATATTGCAATTGTTTGACTTTGTAAATAGGTATCTACTTGGTAAGCGTGCACACATCGTAGGTCACAGCGTAGCTTTACATCTAGCAAGCTGTAGTCAAACGCAAACCTATCAAAAGCAAAATATACAAATCCACCCGTTCGGGAGCTACCAATCCAGGCAAATAAGCACGCACACACCTACGCACGCAAGCACGCACGCACTCACTAGCACACACGCGCACACACACACACACACACACACACAAACTCACACTCAAAAGTAGTGAAAAATTACATTTTGATTAATATCAATCATATACTATTGTAATGATATTATATTACTAGAATATAATTGAAAATTGACATTGATACATACCATATACTTTTGTAATGATATCATATTATTTGACTTGTAACTTTGGTGTTATCAATAAATGATTTGTATTTGTACAAACTACGACAAAAAAATGGCTTCCATGGAGCCATACTCGGTTTTTTTAACTTAGTGAACATAATGATATGAGAAAGCAACGGACATGAGATGAGTTGTTCCTTGCTGGCTCTGGGCGGTACTTGCGGCAAGGTGTCGGCTTCGCGCTTGACCACGCTCCTGCCCGCCGCCTTGCTGGCCAGCTCTTGCAGGATGATCACGACGGGGCCCGACACCCCCGCGCACTGCGCCACCAGCGCTGATGCTATCTGTTTGGAAATAAGATTTTTGGTAATACACATAAGCAGCCCACTATACGTTTCCAACTTCCGACCTTCTCTCACAAGAAGAGAGATATAGGCTTTAATCGACACATAACAGATATAATTCAAAATTAAAACAATAAAATGGCTTGTCGAGAAGGCATTCTATACTGTATCGGAATATATTAATATTTCAGTTTAAATTTGACCTATTATTATGTTATAATATTTTTTTTTTTTAATGTGACCATTACTAATATCGATATTATAAGAATATTATTTTATATTTTTACTGAATATTTTTGATTATATAAAATATATGACGTGTAACTTATGTTATAAATAAATAACTATGAACTATGAACTATAGGCCTAAAATTGAAGCTAAAATTATAAGAGCTAGTTCTAAAGTTCAAAACTAGATGTTATAAATTAAATAGTTGTATAACAGCGTGCCCTGTATGGCAAAAGTTGTTATAAGATAAATAATGTTATTCATGTGTAAACAGTAGTATTTTAAATTTAATAAACATGGAAAACAAGTGCTAATGTGTGTAAAAAAAGTATTTAATGGGGTAGAATATTTATTTAATGAAATTTGTAAGTTTATTTAATTCTATCTTACTAATGTTTTTAAGTATTAAGTAATTATTGTAGTATGACTTGCTTTTAACGTATGTTATTTAGGGCTACTAAAATTCTGTATTTCTGTATTGTTTTTTTTTACTGGTAGAAGTTTTGAACGCTTACCTCGGGTAGAGGATGTATGTTAGCTGGCAGGAGAGCGCGGAGCAGCGCGGCGGCGAGCGCGGGGCGGCGCACGAGCCCTAGGGCTCCACCTGCCGTGCCGGCGCACAGCTGCAGGAACGACAGCACGCAGTTCGTGTAGGGGCACTGCGCGCCGCCGTCCGCGCGCAGCCGCCGGGACTCTTCCGTGATTGCCTGTAGGACATTACGTTACTTTATAATTTATTTATTGCAAGTTTGATGCAAGTCTGATGGGCACCTTTGCACCGGGAACTATTAGGGGCAGGTTATTTATTTAGATTTAAGTTATTTGTAATAAATTTAAATTTATTTTCACAAATTGTAAATTCAGAAATTATGACATGTATAATTTTTATTATGTATTTTTGATTTATTTATTTATAAAGCTGTGACCGTTTTCTACGCGAAAATATTAAGATGCCTTACGTGAACAGTTTACAATGTTTACATAAATACTTAATATCGATTCATATTTTACACCAAGATCGACAGCCAATATATTTAGATCATTACGAAGATGTTGGCCGTGCCGGAAATTGAATCCGGGACCCTCTGGCTCTGGTAGGTAGTCCGGCATGGTAAGGTCCGGCACGGTGTATTTATGTAGTATATCAGCTGTGTACTCTACCCAACTAAAGTGTATATGTATTTGGGTGTCTTTTAAATTCTGTAAAGACAGCTTTAAAAATTGTAATCGTTGCGAGAATAGCAGAAGCCATAACCAGAAAATCCAGCGAGATCCTGCCAAGACTAATACGGGGCATCATATACTCAGCAACAGAGTGGTTCATAATTGGAACAAGTTGCCCGAGGAAGTAGTCAGTGCTACGTCAGTGAACAGCTAGAAAACCGACTTGATAGCTGGCTGCAGAAAACAAAAAAAACTCTTGCTATCCTGTGATCAGTGCACCAGTGGACTTTAAACATTGACATAGAACAATGGACATTTTATGAACTGTTAAAGATTTAATTTCAACTCGGTGTGATATAGGCATATCAGCATTTTGCTGCTCGCCTATAAATCAAATAAATAAATAAAATAAAATTACACCCGTATTCTGCAATAAATCATTTGAATTTGATTTCATTAAAAAGACATGATGAAATCCGCCATGTAGTATCGGGTAAGAGTTTCCCCCCGCCCCCTTCCACTATCGAACGAGCAGGGAAACGCCAAGGCGGCATCGGTTTACGGTTGAGGTACCCAAGGCACGCACAAAACGTTTTGCCTCCACCTTTGTTGTCCGAACCGCCGAATTTGGAATTCCTTGCCAAATTCCCTGTTCCCCAATGACTACAATCTAGCGATTTTCAAGGCGAGAGTGAACCGGTTCCTTCTAGGTAAGCGCGATCCACCGTAGACCTCAATGTCCATCAGGTGAATTGTGGTCAAGCGCTGACCTATTCAGAGTAAAAAAAAAAAAAAAAAAAAGAGTTACCGCGGCGAGATCGCAGACGGCGGTGTCGAGGTCGGCGCGGTACCCGCGGTGGCTGCCGAAGGCGGTGGACAGCACGGCCGGCACCAGCTCCAGCGCCAGCGCGCTCGGCGGCGCCGCGCTCCCCCACTCCTCGCCCACCTCCTCGGGGAGATCCTCCTCCGCGAACAGGTTGTCGTCTACAATATAAGATAAATGCATTCAAATTTAAATCTATTTTTTTTAGACACATTTCACACAAGGCTGGTTAGCCCCACACTGAACTATTTCTAGTTTGTATTATGGTTGCTAGCACAACTGACCCAGACCCACAGCCAACAAATTTAGTTAAGCAAAAAGATATTGACCGGGCCGGGAATCGAACCCGGAACCTTCTGATTAGCAGTCCGGCATGGTAACCTTTACGCTAATGAGGTCGTCAATATTCGTCAAAATTTATTGCGAATATAGTAAGAATAATGTTTGTATAACCGACTATCACTTACGTTTATTTTGTAGATATTCGGCTAGTACCGAATACCGACAAAATTAATATACAAAATGCCTCATGAAATTCGAATATGCCTTACGAAAGTTTTAATACAGTGAATATAGCAAGTATTCGGTCACACAAAAGTGCGCCATATTATGCCTTCCGGCGTGCAATAATTATTAAACATCAAATATAATTTAAATATTCAATGTCAAATCTTAAAGCTATTATCAAATGTCATACAAAACAAGACATGATTAGGAGATATGAGTGTAATTAGTCTGTCAATCGTATAAACAAAACACACGCGTATTTTTTATTTCAGTGCACATACTTTTTAGTACAAAAATAAACTAGTATAAATTATATTGTAGTGGCTGTCATTTTGGATTTCAAATAACGTTGTGACCTCACCTCACAACAGTGCAGAAGGAGGTTAAGTGATAACATTTTTTTATTATACAATGTAAGTTTAATTAAACGTCATAACTGCCAAATTTGCACACCCAGACAATCTGACATAATCATCGAGGTTAAGGAACGAACCATGCACAAGTAATAAACTTTTAAAAAGTATAATTTTCATCTGGATCCGATGACATTTTAAATTGTAGGTCCCGGCTGTTACTCTTATTACAAGCAGTCGTTAAGCCAAGTGTTAAGCCTTCGGGCGGCTTGAAAACTCTTGACACCAGAGATCACCCAAGACCTCTGACTTGGCTTAACGTCTGCTTGTAAAAAGACTAGCAACCGGGGCCTACAATTTGACGAGTTTAACGACCCAAGGTAGCGGTCAAATGAAAATGCCACTTGAAAAACGACAGTTGTCACCCATCCAAACACCGTTCGCATCGAGCGTTGCTTAGTTTCGATGATCGCATCAGATCACCTTAGCTAGCCGAGCTACAGGCGCTTTCGTTATCGTTTACCTGGCGGGTAGGCGGGCGGCTGCAGACGCAGCGCGGCGGCGAAGGCCTCCCCGCCGGTGGCGCCGCGCGCGCGCTGCACTCGCAGCAGCTGCGCCATGTAGCCCTTCTCCACCGCCAGCCGCGACACCGCGCCCACAGGGCACGAGTCCAGCGCCTTCAGGAGCGCACTGACAACACACACACACACACACTCTTTTACCACCAATTGGACACTCCCACCACCTCCCATGGTCCCAACCTTTCGATTATTAGGACCGAAACATGAAACTTTGCGGCATGTACTGCCGCTGAAGTTCTACAAATTTTGGCCCCGTTCTCCCCCATCTGGGGCGTTGGAACGTCACAGACGGACTTCGCCGCCGGGCAGTCCCTTCACGTCACACGCGTGCGCGAACTCGCGCAAGCGCCCGAAGCTGCGCTCGTCTCGCACCAATTCCGCGTAGTAAAACGGGCCCTCCTCCGTTCGAGTGATCCCATCCATCATTCTTCCACGCATTTCCCCGCACAGAGGACATTCCCACAGAACGTGGTGTCTGTCTTCAAATTGGACAACAATTAGCTTGGCTGTGCATTGAGAGAATATGCCCATAATCTTCCGCCGCAAGCCTGGGGGAGGCGGGCGGGGTATGTCGGGCTCGAGGGCCAGAGGGGCCGTCACTACCGACTTGAACCTTACGGTGTCCCATCTCACGACGTTGGCAACGTTATTTGGAGGTATAATGTTAGGATATAATCCTAGTTACCCTAAAATTATTCCTCCAAATGTACTTGTATATAGTCTGTCTGTATTTTATCGGATATATTTTGGGGAGTGTGCTATTGAGCTGTACAATTCTTATTCCCTCTTCTCCATTCCACTACAGCACGGCCAGGGACACAGCGAAGAAGCACCGATTCACTGTCGTAGTTCCGAGGATTCGTAAAAAACGTTTTGCTTCGACCTTCATTGTGAGAACTGCGGAGCTTTGGAAATCTCTTCCTGATTCTCTTTTTCCCGAGAAGTACAATTTGAGGGTCTTCAAATCTGGAGTATATAGGATCCTTCTAGGCATACATCTTAGACCACAAAAAAGCTTAAGATTAGGCAACCTGTCCTGTGTTCCTAAGCCTCATTAAAAAAAATTTTTTTGGGACTGTACAAAATTTCAGCCTAATCATCAATCAATCAATCAATAGGTTCATCCGTTTGAGTGTGAAAAAGTAACAAACATACAAACTTGCGCATTTCTAACATTACTGGGATGTGGGATGGAATATTTGAGATTCCTACCTCATGGAGGGTACGGGCATCCCAAAGGTCTGTATGAAGAGCGCCAGCTTGTGCGCCGGCAAGGCCCGGAGGCCGGCGTCCAGCAGCGGAGCCCTGGCGCTGCGGACCAGGTGCAGGCGCAGCCAGTCCGGGAGCAGGGAGGCTTCCTCCTCCGTCTCCAGCAGGAAGGCTTGCGGCACCTCCGAGCCGAACCAGACCTGCTGCAGCCACGAGTACATCTCTTTGTTCGTGTCATCTGTACAAACAGTGCCATTTGCATTAGTGAAGAAAAATATTTATTAAATAATGTATTAAAATCCGTCGTTACTGGGCCTAGACAGGTCTCTTGACAGGTCGGCTATTTTCTCTCTCTTTAACCGCCTGCATGTGCTTTCGTTGTTCTTAAGCTGAATAGCAAGTGCGTTCACATGTCTCTCGAGCCTTTTTGTTTCGTGAGGAAATGCATTTACGCATCTCCCGCTACAAGCCTGGGGGAGGCGAGCGGGGTATGTCGGACTCGACGGCCAGAAGGGCCGTCACTACCGACTACAACCTCACGGTGTCCCATCTCACGACCGGGGCAGGGATGCAGGACCGCTTCACGCATTGCTGCTGCTCTATGTCTCTCGAACCTGGCCTGATATCTCTTGCTATGCTTATCCTACTTAAATTATAAATGCGATAGTTTGTGTGTGTGTATGTTTGTTACTTCATCACACTCAAACAGCTGCACCGATTTCAATGAAATTTGGCGCGAAGATAGGTTGACCTTGGTTTAACACACAGGCTACTGTTTATCCCGAAAACAATTGTCGTTCTCGTGGGCTACGCAAATAACTTCAAAATCTATGTTACTTCTTCACACTCCAACTGCTGGACCGATTTTGATGAGAGTTACTATGAGGTTAGGACCTTGGATTAGCATAGGCTACTTTTTATCTCGGATTAAGTTCTTCTTGTCCCGGATTAACGCGGGTAACACCGCGGGGCGCAGCTAGTAGCTACATATGACGCTTTGACGACCTCGTTAGCGTAAAGGTTACCATGCCGGTCTGCTAATCAGAAGGTTCCGGGTTCGATTCCCGGCCCGGTCAACATCTTTGTGCTTAACTAAATTTGTTGGCTGTGGGTCTGGGTGTCAAATATGTATTTATATATAATATGTATGTATGTATATGTAGTATATCAGCTGTGTTAGCAACCATACCTAATACGAGCCAGAAATGGTTCAGTATGGGGCTAACCAGCCGTGTGTGAAATGCGTCAAATAAAAAAATATATATATACTAGCTGACCCGGCAAACATTGTTTTGCCTTAATAAAAAAAAAACTAAATATACAGTAGCCGATTCTCAGACCTACTGAATACGCATATAAAATTTGGAAAAAATCGGTCAAGCCGTTTCGGAGGATTACGGTAACAAACACTGCGACACGGAAATCTTATATATAAAATTTCCGTGTCACAGTGTTTGTTACCGTACCGTGCTTGACCGATTTTTTCCAAATTTTATATGCGTATTCAGTAGGTCTGAGAATCGGCTACTGTATATTTAGTTTTTTTTTTTTTTTTTTTATTAAGGTAAAACAACGTTTGCCGGGTCAGCTAGTTTTATATATAAGATATACTGTTAATGAAGGGTATGATACTGACACATGGAAGGGCCGAGGCAGAGCAGCTTGAGATGCGCGTGCGCAACTATAGTGTGCAACACGGCGCGCCGCCCGCTCGCCCACAGCAGCGTCACGCGCTCCCCCACCGCCCACGCCTGGGCATCCTCCGACGGACCCGACGTTAGCAGCTGACACCACATTTAAAAAATATATACATTAGTTGGAAATTGTACGTTTTTTTTCTTTATTTATTAAAGGGATTCTGTCACACAGTGACAACGCCATCCCCATAGGACTATTCACTATGTGCAAAACACAAAAAAATAACTTAACCTAACATGAACTTATACAGTTACAATAGCACTAATCCAAAAAAAAATTTAATATAGATGCATTACAGTTACTATTTTTACAATTCGTAGCAAAAATTTTACGAATTGTAAAAATAGTAACTGTACAAATAAATTATTTGAATATAAATTGTTGGAATTTGAACTTTGGCATCAGCCGACATCGGGGAGGCCAAAATGCTGTTACACAAACCTACGTGGTGACAATTGTCCATAAAACTTTGTGTAAGTGTAATTCTAAGCGCTCGGTTCCGGGCACATTCCATCAAGACGTGAAGCACATCTTCGTCTGTATGGCAGACTGGGCAATTCAGAGAGTCCGTTGGTCCTATTAGTTGCTTATATTTGTTTGATGGAATGTGTCCAGAACGGATTCTCATCATAGCTACAATGTCTTTCCTGTTAATTAATGTTAGCCTCATCGAACCATGGGCAACGAGAAAGCTGGCTTTGAATTGTCTAGTACCATATACCTTTCTCACGTGAGCGTTTGTCAAAGTACCTACAGTTGGCTTTGACTTCGCTTAATAGCTTTGAATGTAACGGTGCCAAAAGGTATGGCACGCCGTTAAATTATACGTTTAAACTTATTTAGTAACCCTCAAACTGGACGCATTCGCGCCCGTGCCTTGGAGGCTAGTGCTTTAGATATGTACATAAATAATTTTATCTACACTAATTTTGCAACTATCTACACTAATTTTGCAACATTCTACTTATGTTTCCAATACTTCACTTATAATAACGACTGTTATAGCGCAGACAACAAAACACTCAATTTAAGCAATTTCACATTATGGTATAATATCCACATCGATATCGTAAAATCTCAATCTATCTATATATAATGTCATCTAAGTAGTGTAAGCAACTGCATATAACACGGGTATTAAAACACTCGTTACTATTATGAAACTCGCTGCGCTCGATTCATTCACCGAGTGGTATCCGGAAAACGACCGACCGATCCGATGGTCAGATGACATCGTTAGGCACGCTGGAAAGAGCTGGTGGAAACTGGCTGAAGACCCGGCAGTGGGAAGATACAGGCTGTTGAAGATGATGATGATGGTGACACAAATAAAACAGCGCCATCCAGTGATAACCGTGCGTACCTTCTGCAGATGCACGTAGAATATATAGGTGAGCTCGTGCAGCACGCGGTGGTGCGCGGCGTGCGGCTCGCGGCCGTGCTCGCCCGTGCCCAGCACGTGCACCATCACGCTCGTGCGCTCCATCAGCACCTGGCTTAGATCCTGGAAAAAAAATGTATGTAGCATAAGCAGCCCATTATACGTTCCCACAGCTGAGACACGGGCATTCTCTGACGGAGAGAGAGATATAGGACATAATCAACCACGCTGGCAAGATAGCGTGGTTGATTATGATTATGATGTGTTTCATCTGGCAGCACCAGTTGGCGGATGACACGAATCTTCGGATATTGTGGTCCTAGACGAATCGATGTTTTTTTTCAAAAACAAGTTATTGGGTAGAGCCGGGATCGAACCAGGAGCCGTTTGTTTGAAATGGAGACGTACCCATCCAAACACTGTCCGCTTCTACCGTGCGTTGCTTAGCTTCTATGATCGCGTCAGATTACCTTAGCTAGCCGAGCTATAGGCGCTACTAAATGATATTGATACATGACAATAAAGCAATTTGAAAACCAATATTTTTTGTATAATTACGTACGAGCACAACGATATGACCAGGAAGGGTGTGAATACAGAGATGACGAATGACAGAGATGTATGGAAGTAGCGTACATACTGTACCGACCCCACATGAAGTGGGTTAAGGTAAAGAAGAAGAACAAGAAGAAGACGTACGAGCACAATATCCGTGTGGTCCACGTCAGGCTCCTGCGTGACGTACTGGTAGAGGAAGTGTATGTAGTCGGCCACGTGTCCCGGGATGCACTCGACGAGGCAGGCGGCGCGGATCCGGCACACCGCCTCCAGCCGCACCGCCGCCCAGTGACGCAGCTCCCACAGCAGGTCCAGCCACTCGCTGGAAACCAGTCATGTTGCTTGGAAATAACCTATTGCCTCAGGCGTTGCTTTGCGGAAATACATTGTAGATAATGTTTGTATAACCGGCTCTCACTTACGTTTATTTTGTCGGAATTAGCGGGACATGTTTCAGCACAATCAGTGTGCCATTCTCAAGGGCAGGAACACAGCCAATGTATGCACGCGACGACGATGAGTTCAGGCGCAGCCGTCGTCGCGTGCATACATTGGCTGTGTTCCTGCCCTTGAGAATGGCACACTGATTGTGCTGAAACATGTCCCGCTAATTCCGACAAAATAAACGTAAGTGAGAGCCGGTTATACAAACATTATTCAAATATGCCTTACGAAAGTTTTAATACATTGTAGATAGAAGAAAAAATGGCCTCGAAAAATTGGGCTCGCGCATGTAGGGTTTCGTACCACTGTTGTATGGGAGCCCCCCTTTAATATATTTTAATTATTTTATAGTATATTTTTTTTATTTAATACATAATAATTCATTATTCTATTAATGTTTAGAAGGTCTACCAAATATAGTTAGAAAGATCGGGAAAAAAGTACTAAAAAATTACGTTTGTTGTATGGGAGCCCCTTCAAATATTTATTTTATAATAAAATTTGATAGCTAATATACATTTATATATTTTGTAAGAAAATAGGTGTCTAACAGCTACCGTTATTGGTATAGCAAAAAATTAACTTCTTAAAAATTACGTTTGTTGTGTGGGAGCCCCCTTAAATATTTATTTTATAATTTAATTTGATAGCTAATATACATTTATATATTTTGTAATAATGTTAGGTGTCTAGCAGCAACCGTTATTGGTATAGCAAACAATTTTGAAAAAAGAACGGGTTTATTGTATTGGTAATAGTATTTTTTTTTGTATTTGACAGACAGCAGAGGCTTAGTATAATAGGGCCCAGTTTTTACCTCTTAGGTACGGAACACTAAAAAATTAAATTTTTAGTGGACTTCCGCTGTGATCGGAAACCAAATTAGGATAAGCAAAGGAAAAATTAAAATATTTCAAACACACCAATTTTTTTAATACACTTAATTTAGTTTCAGATCACATGTTGGTTGTAAATAACCTATAGACTCAGACGTTACTTAAATAAATCCATTATATAGATAGATTAAAAATGAAATATTTAGTGTACTTTCGCTGTGATCTGAAACCAAATTAAGATAAACAAAGGTTTTTTTTTATGTAATGTGAGTGGAAATCAACACATAATTTGAAAATACTTGGTGGTAGGGCCGGGATCGAACCAGGAGCCGTCTGATGGAAAAACATACATTTTTATCACCTAGCTACACTTGCTTTGAAGTTCAATGTATTTAAATTATTATAAATACTCACTGTGGACTGACGTCAGCGTTGTAATCCATTTCCGTTGCATCTTCCGACTGGAGGACGAGCTTCAGACCCTGAGATAAATACAAAGTACTGTCTTTATGAAAATCAATTAAGCGGGATAACGCGATATTTATTACATATGTATCTATCTAAAGTATTTATAAGTATATGTAGTATATCAGTTGTGTTAGCAACCATAATACAAACTAGAAATGTTATGGTATGGAAAAACTAAAAATGTTCTAATAAGCCGTGTGTGTAATGTGTACTAATATATTATTATTTAATACTAATTTCTTCTTCTTCTTCTATGCCAATATTATAAAGGGCAGGGGCAGGTATTCAAAACCGCTTCGCGCATTGCCGCTGCTCTCCCCGCCCAGGCCGCCGTCCGCAGTCCGAGCGGACCCACCTAAAGGGGGGCGACGCCCCCTCTACGGCGCAAGCGATGCCCTGGGACAACCAAAGCCATCGTCTCCTCGGGAGGCCCTTATCCCTGGTGTGAAGCACCGGACACCCCCTCGTCCAATGCCCCAGGGCCTCCAAGTGGGGACGGAGTCCGAGCCCGAACGGCTCGCCTCCGTGCCCGTCTCCTGCGGAAGCTCTGTTGCCTAGAGTTTTGAAGTCGGCCGAAGGTCCCAGCTGGTGGAGGGTGTGTGCTACTGACCCTGGTGGCGGAGGCGCGCGTGTGCGCGTGGTGGTGCGACAGCCGGCTGAGGTAGTAGTGCAGCAGCGCGCGCGCGCCCTCCTCCGTGTCGTGCAGCGTGCGCCGCAGGTGCAGGCACAGCTCGCCCGCCTTGCCCTCCCCCGCTCCCGCGCCCGCCCCCGCGCCCGCCGACAGGAACTCGCACAGGCACTGCACCGGCAGCACGCTGCAATACCCCCATACAATAATTTATAAATTAATTTATTATTTCCCTAGACGTAAGTTTTTAAAAGGCGCTGTTAGCCTAGTAAAAACGTAGTATATTAAGTTAATGTTGTGTAGAACAGTAACGATGTACATACATGTAAAAATAATTATGTCTATAAAATACATCCAAAATCAAAATCAATCAGATCAATAATTTATTGATAACTCCACGTTACATGTAATATTATGTCAAAATTACAACAGTAATATTTATAAATAAAATTAACTGTTAGTTAATAATCTTTTAAATCCATGAATTCATCTATGTCATAAAATGATTTGTCAAGCAAGAAAGCTTTAAGTTGAATACTATACACTTTATCAACAACATAAAAAAATCTCCTTTGCAGACGGGTAAAAATGTCACACGCCTGCCGTAGGTACTTAAGTGTAAAGCGATTTTTTTTTATTCTGTGCCTACCTAGATATCAGTAGAATTAAGGCGGAGCGCACATTAAAAAATATACCTAAAAATAATCTTCCTCTGTACGAAATAATACGAAAATAAAATAAAAGATCGGGCCAAACCGATCTTTCTATAAGGATAGATAGAGCTTTATAACTTTGAACGGTTCCAATGGTTGACATAAATAGCTTTATCATTAATATCATATGTGTGTATCTTATATATTGTCATTTTATATGTTACCATACATATCATGTATGTGCATATAAATTAAATTTTAATATAAATAATTGTAAACCAACTTGCCCAGTACGGCACGATGTCGTAAGGTTAATAAATAATTTGATTTAGGTTTTAGATTTATTTGCACAAACAAACGGTCACACTAATAACTACTTAAAAATGTTGGACATACGTCCAAAGGCATCACGAGTGTCATCATCTATAGGAACCTATTCACTCTCGGTTGAAGATCTGAGGGTGAAAGATGCGAGGGTGTACCTGAGCTCGAGCTGGTCCTGGCGCAGCAGCTGGTGCAGCCAGGGCATGGCGCGGCGCGTGCCGTGGCGCTCCACCAGCGCCAGCAGCAGCGCGGGCTGCCGGCACAGCAGCTTGCCCAGCCGCAGCTGCTGGCTCAGCGCGCTCAGCGACTCCAGCACTGCCGCCGGGGGCTTGCGCGCCGGCCCCAGCGGCTCCAACGTCGTCAGCTGACACGTACATCATACACATCAATATTGTCGCGAAGCTCCCAGAACAGAATGTTCTATAGAAAACACACGAACTCCTTCGGTCTCGCTCTCATACATATTTGTTGTCTCACTCACATAGTAACTAGAACATTCTATATTGTACTGGGGAGTAGTATGGAAAGTTCGGTACCTACAACTTTCTAGAGACTTGTTTACCGTATATAAGGGAGCGGACCGGACTAGCGAGGACAGTTTACTGCGAGTTGTCGGAGAGTTAACTCCGAGCGATACCACGAGTGAAAAGTGCGATTAGTGACTACGAGTATACGACTCCGGCGAGAAATAAGGATTGCGATTGCACACGATTTGGACGTTTCGACGAGTTGGAAGACCAGACACGTATCAGCGTGGGGATTCCATAGTAAATAAATCCTAATTATCCACGAAACCGACGTTTTAGTCATACACCCAAACCTTCATCCCGAGTGCCCCGTCCAGCACGTAACGATATTATCATTACTGGAAGTAGCGCCTGTAGCTCGGCTAGCTAAGCTGATCAGACACGATCATCGAAGCTAAGCAACGGTCGATGCGGACGGTGTTTGGGTGGGTGACTATGCGTAAGACTGTCGTTTCTCAAGTGGCATTTTCACCTGGGCGCTACCGTGGGTCGGATGATAGCCTTAGTACAAGCAGTCGTTAAGCCTTGTCAGGGGACTTCGGACGGCTTGAAAACTCTAGACACCAGAGGTTGACCACTTAGCTCATACGAAGAATCTACGATTTATTAATAGATATATAGATTATTTATTTCTCTTTTGACGTATATATGCACTTAGAGACGTCACAAAATTTCGTTTTTTTATTTATATACTTAGTCAGGTCATAAGTTCTGTCACATGTGTAATATGAGATAATTTACACATGTTTAATATTTATGTAACCATTTATATATCAAAATGAACTTAATAAAACATAGATTCTTATGGTAATAAAGTTTATTCAAAATTACCCCCGCGATTATGAATATAGGCCTTCAATCTGCGCGGCCAGTCATCTATTGCGGCACGAACGAGGTCCATGTCAATATCGGCGCCTGCCTTAATCAAGGATGCCTTGAGTGACTCCAAATCAGGATGAGGCTTTGAGCAGGCGTTTTCCTCCAAGTGTTGCCATATCTTGTAATCTAACGGACTCAAATCTGGACTGGAGGAGGGCCAGTCTTCATGTCGGATGAAGGCGATTACACGCGCCGCCAGCCAGTCTTGTGTGCTTTTCGCTCTATGGGCTGGCGCAGAATCTTGTTGGAATACCCAGGGCCTGTTATTAAACATGGTATGAGAAACAGGTTCCACAAGGTTCTTGAGGACTGTATTTTGATACACAACTGCATTCGTTTTTACGCCTTTCTCACAAAAATGTACCTCAGTTAAGCCCCAATAAGAGACTCCCAGCCAAACCATGATCGAGAATGGAAAATTACCTCGTTGGACACGCGGAATACGGTTGCTCGCTTCTTCAATGCTGTGTGCGTACACCTTATCATTTTGTTTGTTGTAGCTCTCTTCAATGGTGAAAATTTTTTCATCCGAAAAAAGAATTTCCCGACGCTTTTTTCCCGCGTACCGCTTCAACAAAGCGCGGCATCTCTTCAGTCTCAGGTCCATTAAACGAGCGTCCAAACGATGTTTTGTTTTTCTTCGATATGCCCTAAGCCCTAAGTCTTCATTTAACACCCTTTTCACCGTGGTCCTTAACCCCATCTGAAGGGCCAACAGTTTCTGCTTACGTATGGGATTTCTTTGAATTCGCGCCTTCACAGCTTTTATCACTGCTGGAGTCCTAACAGAGCGAGGTCGACCACTTTTTGATCTGTCATCTACACTAGAGTCTTCATTGTATCGTTTTATGGTACGATAAATGAATATTTTTGGTTATATTCAAATTTTTCAGTAAGTCGAAAGTCTGAATTGGCGCGTAACCGCAACGATGAAATGCAATAACCGCGACACGGTCTTCTTTAAGTGTCCATTCCATATTTAAAAACGAGGAAAATTCTAAAATGTATATATTTTTATTTTCATGAAAAAATCGGAATTAGATTTCAATAATTTTTTTTGCGGCCATCATTCTAAATTCAAAAGTTTTTATTGTGTGACAGAACTTAAGACCTGACTAAGTATATGAAAGTGTTTGTAACCCAACTCCTTCAAAGGTAACTTATAACTTATAAACTTTTTTTTATTCTGAATAGGTCAGCGCTTGACCACAATTCACCTAATGGCAAGTGATATTGAAGTCTATGGTGGATCGCGCTTACCTAGAAAGAACCGGTTCACTCTCGCCTTGAAAATCGCTAGATGCAAATGTCGAGGTCTAGTGTTTGAACTTTGGAGTTCTAGTAGTAGTATAATCAAATCAGTCTTTGTATTCTGTTCAACGTGTGAGCACGTAATGTAACCTTGAAAATCCCTAGATTGTAGTCATTGGGGAACAGGGAATTCGGCAAGGAACGTGAGAGGAGTATACCTGGCTGAGCAGGCGCGAGGTGTGCTCGGTGACGGGCAGCTTGGAGTTGCTGGCGGCCGCCAGGTGCGTCTCCAGCTGCAGGATGGCGCCGCGCTCCGCCTCCGCGCGCTCCGCCTCCGCCGCCGAGCTCGTGCTCCACTCCAGGCTCGCCCGGCTACAACACTCATAAGTTATAGTCTAAGATACGATATAACAACGACCTTCACCGATCTGTTTAATGGATAAAAATTATTCGATAGGTAATTTAGTTTATTAAAAATTATAAATAAAATTGTTTTAAAAAACAAACAACCGACTTCAAAACCATAACTAAAAAGGGAAAAATAATTTTATGCCTACTTCAAATCAAGAAAATATAAGTAGAATCGAGGAGTTTATTTCATGTACTTAGAAAAAACTTTTTTCAATTTTTATTAATCCTGTGTTCTTGGAGTCGGTGCCAGGATAGAAAGACAATTGAATAGTGATTTTTTTTAACAAACAATAATTTGTTTTTCTAAGATGGCACCGACTCCAAGAATACAGGATTAATAAAAATTGAAAAAAGTTTTTTCTAAGTACATGAAATAAACTCCTCGATTCTACTTATATTTTCTTGATTTGAAGTAGGCATAAAATTATTTTTCCCTTTTTAGTTATGGTTTTGAAGTCGGTTGTTTGTTTTTTAAAACAATTTTATTTTTAAATTTTTAGTGGTTACTAATGATATCATTTTAGTTTTATCTATGGAGAGCCAAATAAACTTCACAAGAAGTTGACATCACATCCCAAATCACATAATATTTGCAGTGCGAAAATTTTCGCCATATTTATTCGAGCCGTTTGAGCATAAAGAAGTCCAAAGCAGCACAAATTACATAATGTTTGTTGTGTCATAAGCTATGACCCAAAACGTACTAGAACCAATCGCGAGCGAAGCGAGCCAGATGCGAGCGAAGTGAGCTATGCGCGAGCGAAGCGAGCGCGAAAATTTTTACCATACTTATTCGAGCCATTTGAGCATACAGAAGTCCAAAGTAGCACAAATTACATAATGTTTGTTGTGTCATAAGCTATGGACCCAAAACGTACTAGAACCAATCGCGAGCGGAGCGAGCCATATGCGAGCGAAGCGAGCTATGCGCGAGCGAAGCGAGCGCGAAAATTTTCACCATATTTATTCGAGCCGTTTGAGCACAAAGAAGTCCAAAGCAGCACAAAATATTATTTGGAGTGTCATAAGCCCATAACATCCTAGGGGAAATTACGAAAGAAGTGGGATAACTGCTAGCGAAGCGAGCGCGTAAATATTTTCCTTATCCGTTCGAGGGTCTTGTCTTATGATATATCAAATTTTATATATGATCTTAGTGGCCAAGCTCTGGTATCGAGTGTTTTTCAAGGCCCTGATTTAGTTTGACCACTGCTTGGTACTAAGAGTAGCATCCAGGACCAACAAATTAACGTGTTATCCGATGCACAGTAACGCCCAGATGAAAATACCACTGTTTACATTTTTTTTATGAAAGTTTTGTGCATGGTCCCCCATCCAAAGACTGGCTGCATGGACCGTTGCTTAGCCTCGATGTTTGCGTCAGATTACATTTGTTAGCCAGACTATTAGGCTGTTAATTTTACAAAGTTAAATCTGTATTGCCATATTATGAGCGCGAAGATGTAGAATAGGTTTTTGAGTTATTTGGGTATCCCACGGGAACAGCAATGACTTTTAAGATAAAAAGTAAACTTCGTGTTAAACAAGGTCTAGTCTACCCCCATATCAAATTTAAGCGAAATCAGTGTGTGTCATGTGTTATTTGGTGCATCCCACGGGAACAGTAATTATTTTCGGGATAAAAAGTAGCCAATGTGTTAACACATAGTCTAACCTATCTTCATCTCAAATTTCATCAATATCAGTACAGCCGTTCGGGCGTGAAGAAGTTATAAAGATTTATGTGTTATTTGGTGCATCCCACGGGAACAGTAATAAAATTCGGGATAAAAAGTAGCCTATGTGTTAACATATAGTCTTACCTATTTTCACCTCAAATTTCATGAATATCAGTACAGCCGAACGAGCGTAAATCTCTCTTCGGGCGTAAAACTAACCTAACTTTTTAGGTTTTCCTTCGATTTCCCTAGGAATCCATCATCAGATCCTAGTTTGGTGACAATGGGACCAATTCAGAACCATACTCTTTCAATTATAAAAAGAATTTTGAGAATCGATCCACAAATGGCTGAGAAATCGGTGAACATACATAAAAAAAAAAAAATACATACACGTCGAATATATAACCTCCTCCTTTTTGAAGTCGGTTAAAAACATGGGTTGCCTGATAAAATTTTGGCCAGGCTATAATTAATTAAAAATTGAAAAATCATTATTTTTTTAAATTTAACCATTGAGTTTAACAAAAAAAATTAACACTATCGGAAAGTTCACAGCCTACAGAATATGCAAACGAAGGGTTGCTTAATCAGCTTGCAAATTATTGTATATTTCACAGTACGTTTCTACTTAAACTTTATATATGTACTAGAAGTTACCCGCGGCTCCGTCTGCGTGTAGGTCGCTTTTCG
The DNA here is from genome assembly GCA_035578125.1 of Mellilla xanthometata. NCBI lineage: Eukaryota > Metazoa > Arthropoda > Insecta > Lepidoptera > Geometridae > Mellilla > Mellilla xanthometata. The sequence continues at coordinate 12,997,029 of JAPUBQ010000016.1, read as the reverse complement.
CGTAATTTTTTATCATTTTTAATAAAGTAAATTACCTATCGAATAATTTTTATCCATTAAACAGATCGGTGAAGGTCGTTGTTATATCGTATCTTCTACTATTATATAGATACAGTGCATACTCCATGTAAAGAAATTATGTAACGATAATAATGAAGGAGATAGCATAAATAACATAACATATTAGGACACTCAACTTTGTACAATATAAATGAGTATCTAAATTTGAAAATTGACATTTGATTCATATCATATGCTTTTGTATTGATATTATGTTAGATACTAGAATTAGTAGTGAAAATTGACATTATGATTAATATCATATATACTATTGTAATGATATTATATTACTAGAATATAATTGAAAATTGACATGGATACATATCATATACTTTTGTATTGATATCATATTATTTGACTTGTAACTTTGGTGTTATCAATAAATGATATGTATTTGTATTTGCACATTTCACACACGGCTGGTTAACCCCATACTGAACCATTTCTAGTTCTTATTATGTTTGCTAACACAACTGATATACTACATATACATACATACATATTTTATATAGATACATATTTAACACCCAGACCGAAAGCCTCCAAATTTACATACATACATATTTTAAATAGATACATATTTAACACCCAGACCGACAGCCTACAAATTTAGTTCAGCACAAAGATGTTGGTCGTGCCGGGAATCGAACCCGGAGCCTTTTGATTGGCAGGCCGGCATGGTAACCATTACGCCAACGAGGTCGTCAAGTTATAAAGGTACAGTGTAAACTCCATGTAACGTCAATCGATTTAACGACAAACTCTCTAAAGCGTCGAAATCAATTGGCTTTAGTTGGATATGCTTGTATTCCATACAATGATACATTCTCTCCATTTACCGACCACTTTCTATAACGCCATAAAACACATATAGAACGTGTTTTTTTTTTCATTTAAATTTAGTTAGTTAATTTAAGTGCGTGCGGTCTAGTCGGAACGTGACAATTTTAATTGCGTAAAGCCGAGTGAGAACTTGACAGTTCTTAGTGCATGCTCGATTTATATGACCTCAAAAATAGAGAAACTATATAAAGTATGAGTGTGGACGGACAAATAGGAAGGGGGCGGCCTAAGCAAGTATGGATGGATTGTGTGAATGACGATATGAGAAAGGAAATAAAGAGAGATAGTGCATTTCAATTTAAATTAAAAAGCTTCTTATGTCAGAAATGTTACTATAAAATTAATGAATATCTATATGATAAAACTATACGACGATGAACGATTACTATTTATATTATAATTAAATAAGCCGGCTCACTCCTCATAATAATGTTTTTGCTATACCCGAGAAGGGTCCATTATGTGGTACCAAATAAATAACTTTTACCCTTATATATACCATAATTATGCAATAAATTACCTTATATATACCATAATTATGCAATAAATTAATTTGACTTTGACTTTGACCAGGAGTACTGTGAATACAGAGATGTATGGAAGAAGCGTACATACTGTACCGACACGACATGAAGTGGGATAAAGTGGAGTACTGACTTGGTGATGCAGGTCTCGATGAGCGCGCGCAGCGTGGGGTAGGTGGCGGCGGCGCGCTCCGCGAACGAGAGCGGGTTGTGCGCCGCCAGCATCGTCAGGATCACCCAGCCGCGCCAGTACAGCGACGTGATGGCCAGCGGCGGCGGGCTGTACCTGCATGACCAATACTCGCTTATCATCAGGTGAATTACAAAGTTTTTTTTTTGAAAAGTTCCTTATCGCGCGTTTTATCGGCTCCAACGATTTTCATAAAATTTAGTATAGTATAAAGGGGGTTTCGGGGGCGATAAATCGATCTAGCTAGGAATCATTTTTAGAAAATGCCATTTAAAAAAAAATACCGAGCAAAGCTCGGTCAACCAGGTACTATATATATATATATATATATATATACAAGAATTGCTAATTTAAAGATATAAGATATGCGTCAGTAGGTCTGAGAAAAGACTACTATATATTTTTTACACCCCTAAGTTAGGCAAAACTACGTTTGCCGGGTCAGCTAGTAATATCATCAATCTCACCCGGGCGGCAGCGTGATGTTGTCGGGCGGGTTGAACTGGCACAGCTGGAAGATGTAGTCGGCCACCTCCAGCTTGTCCAGCTGCAGCGGGCTCTCCTCGGGCGGCAGCGCGCACGCGCGCCGCACCAGCTGCTCCACCAGCTCGAACACCTCCGCGCCGGAGATGGGGATCTCCTGCACACCACGTATTACACTGGTCTACAGTGGTTTTGTTGCCTTTGATATGATGATGATTTTGGGTCTATTTATACAAGCAATTCGTGAAAATATCAATGATTTTAAAAGATCTGCTCGTGTTTTTTTCAACAAATGACTGAAAATTAAAATTTTGACAATAAATAGTTCAAAATTCAATTTGTAGAAACGAGCAAATTTAGTACTTTTACGAATATAATCGTAATCTGGGCACTTAAAAACGTAAGAATTTGCGGCAACAAAAAAAATAGATTTTTTGCAGAGCTGTGTTATTATACTCCATTCAAAGCTACAATTCAACCGCTTCTTCTCTTTTTAACCGACTTAAGAAGGAGGTTATATATTCGACTGTTTGTATTTTTTTATGTATGTTCATCGAATTCTCAGGCATTTGTGGACCGATTCTCAAAATTATTATTTTTCTTCTTCTACGTATGAGCTAAGTGGCCAAGCTGTGGTGTCGAGAGTTTTCAAGCCGCCCGAATGGCGACAGGTTTTTCAACCTGAGGGTGGTTGGAAGCCAGGCGAGCACTAAAAAATGACCTACCACTATGATTTCCTCCTTCGAAGTCTCGAGCTCATTTGCGGGGATAGAAACAACGACCTTCGAGACGTGAAGCAGTCGCACGCCTGACTGAGCTGTCAAATCCAATATTTCTAGTTATCTAATACCTTTAGTTACCTCGAGGTGGGGTCCCTAACTCCCCGGTAGGGATCCCAACTCGTAACTTCTCATCGTGGGGGCGGGGCTCCAAGGCACATTGACCTTGGAGAAAGTGCTGCACCCAGGGAGTCTCACCAGAGCGGGCGAGCGGGATCGCTCGGCGGCCTTCTCCAGGACTTAACCAGGGGTCCTGTCTGTCATCGCAGTATTAAGGAGCGGGTTCTTCAGGTCGCTAGGGCTTACCTTAGAGAGGCCTATGAAGATGAGCCGCAGCAGGTTGTGCTGCGGCAGCGGCGCCTCGCAGCACAGCCGGTACACGAGCGCGCGCTCCGACTCGGGCGGCCAGTTGTCCACCTTGCTGTACGTCTCCATCGGCTCCACGAACATTATCTGCACACAACACACTTCTTAGGGTTACATTATTAATGGTATAATTATTATTACTAAGTCTCCGCTGTCTATCTATCTGTCTCCAGGCTGTATCTTAGAAACCATGATAGGCAGAAAGCTGAAATTTTCACAAGTTATGTATTTCCCATGCCGCTATAACATAATATAATATGTAAAAGAATACATAATTAAGGGTTACAGTATTAATTAATTACCTTTTTACAATAAAATTACGATGGCACTTCATACGTATATTTATATTCGCTTTTCGGTGTTTGCTGGATTCGTCGTTTAATGTTTTAATTGCAATACACACATTGTAAATGCTTCAAAACAAAACGTATGTTAGGGGTAGCACACAACCATAACTATAATATATCCATTTATTTGTTCACACAAACAAAGGCTATAGTTATGGTTTCGGTATTAGACATGATAACTGGGGTCTTTTGTGAAAACACACTAGATGGAACATATTTAGTCTAGATTGAAGAGCCCCAAATTCTATTTCTCAGGAAAAAGACACTCAAGAAGATAGTTCCAAAGCTTCTCGCATTGAAGGTCGAAGCAAAACGCTTTGTGCGAATCCTCGGAACTTCGACTTTAGTCTTCGTAGAGTTTGTTTTACTTTACTACCACAGCGCTAGAAACTGGAAGCGGTAGAAAAAATTGCCTTTCTGATGCTCAATTTGGATTGACTGTTGAAACGCCAATTCCAACAGTTCTTAAGGTCGTGCAGAGAGAAGGATGGCGATAAATCTTGTTACACAATAGTTGAACGTAGCGTTATAGTAATCAAAGAAATCACAGAACTTTATTAACCTTGTAACATTGCGTTATAATAGGCACGTCAAATTTACATAGGTATTACATATATTCATCAACAATCAATTAATGAATTAGTCAATATCTTAATATTATAATTAGTCATACAATGTCATCTTATATATAAAACTAGCTGACCCGGCAAACGTTGTTTTACCTTAATAAAAAAAAAAACTAAATATACAGTAGCCGATTCTCAGACCTACTGAATACGCATATAAAATTTGGAAAAAATCGGTCAAGCCGTTTCGGAGGAGTACGGTAACAAACACTGTGACACGGAAATTTTATATATAAGATTTCCGTGTCACAGTGTTTGTTACCGTACTCCTCCGAAACGGCTTGAACGATTTTTTCCAAATTTTATATGCGTATTCAGTAGGTCTGAGAATCGGCTACTGTATATTTAGAAATAATTATTAAGACAAAACAATGTTTGCCGGGTCAGCTAGTAATAATATAATTATTCGTACAATGTCATAATAATAAAATAGAAAATAGTATCCGTCAATGGCAAAATTGGCTAGTTAATTCCGGCTATGAGCTCGGATATGGCTGGCGAAGCCAAAAGCGGTGTGTGTGTGTGTGGAAGGGGGGGGGTGGGGGGGTACCTTGTTGAGCGCGAGCAGCAGGTCGTGGCGCGGCGGGCGGTAGCAGGGCACGGCGGTGTCGAGCAGCCAGCCCAGCGCCGCGCCCTGCAGCCCCGCCAGCGCCGCCAGCGCCGCGCGCGCCTCGCCCGCGCCGCGCGCGTGCGCCGCGCCCGCGCCCGTCACCAGCCCGCAGCACGCTGCGTACACACACCACTCTCGGTCACTACTAACTAACATAGTATCTCGATAGTTTTTTTTTTTAATTGTCGTTTCTAAATAATATGTAAATTAAAGCAAGTATTATTTTTTCCACCTACAGAAAAAATAATATAGTTTTGTTTTTAATTGTCGTTTCTAAATAATATGTAAATTAAAACAAATATTGATTTTTCTACCTACAGAAAAAATAATATACTTTTTTTTTAAATTGTCGTTTCTAAATAATAAGTAAATTAAAACAATTTTTTTTTTGTAGGTAATGCACATAAATAGAATTGTTAGAGCTTATATTTTTTCAATGTTGTTAATTCTTGATTTTTTTTGTAAAGTATCTGCTACCGGGCTTCAAGCGTTGCGCTTAAATATACATGGCGCGGTAGAACTCGGTACAACGTCGCCTTAACTTTATAACTTCTAACTTCATATTGTATTCCTTTTTTTCCATACCTCTAAATTAAAAGATAGTTTGTCCATGTCATATGGGAAACGAAGAGTATATATTCTGCAACAGCGAGGCCTAGCGGCATAAAATGTACTTGATAAAAATCGACAGGAAATAAATATTTTAGAAGGGAAAATGTCTTGTTACTTCGCTTTTAAGATAGAAAAGATTATTATATACACAGACAGGTGGGAAAACAAGTCAGAATGACTGTAAGTCTTTCACCCGTGCTATCCCCGCTGGATCTAAGTCTCTCTTTGTGCCAACTGCGTCAATCTCTGCAGACTTTGTTCTGGAGTACAGTGGTACGTACATATGAGGTCAGCGAGCGCCAGGAAAGCACGCTCGCGGTGCTCGGGCGGCGCCTCGTGCGGCGGCGGGGAGGCCAACGCGCGCGCCAGCGCCGCCGCCGCACCCGGCTCGCGCGCGCCGCGGACCACCTCGCGGGTCAGCGCGCGCAGCGGACGCAGGTACTCCTCGGGACGGAGGAGCAGCTCCTGCACAAGTACATTCATTAGAAAGCTCAAGCTGCAAAAAGCTAAACAATTAAGGATAGCTAAAATATAAGTTCACATATAAAACATCAATTTTTTTACATCAGGCATTCCCTTTCCGGAGTCCATGAATTCTAAATACATATCACAAATCTAAATGAAAGTAAGTATACCGTAATAGTATATCTTATTACCGTCTGCTTGTTTGTGGTATCCGCCGCTTTGGATTTAAAAAGTTGTGACACAGTAACTTGACACTGTCATCGGCCATGTTGTTGGGAGAGCGCACGTTGCCAACTCACCAGGTAGGTGTCGGCCATGGCGGCGGGCACGAGCGCGGGTTGCGCCTGTATGAGCGCGCCGAGCACCGCCATGTTGTTGGGAGAGCGCACGTTGACAACTCACCAGGTAGGTGTCGGCCATGGCGGCGGGCACGAGCGCGGGTTGCGCCTGTATGAGCGCGCCGAGCACCGCCATGTTGTTGGGAGAGCGCACGTTGACAACTCACCAGGTAGGTGTCGGCCATGGCGGCGGGCACGAGCGCGGGTTGCGCCTGTATGAGCGCGCCGAGCACCGCCATGTTGTTGGGAGAGCGCACGTTGACAACTCACCAGGTAGGTGTCGGCCATGGCGGCGGGCACGAGCGCGGGTTGCGCCTGTATGAGCGCGCCGAGCACCGCCATGTTGTTGGGAGAGCGCACGTTGACAACTCACCAGGTAGGTGTCGGCCATGGCGGCGGGCACGAGCGCGGGTTGCGCCTGTATGAGCGCGCCGAGCACCGCCATGTTGTTGGGAGAGCGCACGTTGCCAACTCACCAGGTAGGTGTCGGCCATGGCGGCGGGCACGAGCGCGGGTTGCGCCTGTATGAGCGCGCCGAGCACCGCCATGTTGTTGGGAGAGCGCACGTTGCCAACTCACCAGGTAGGTGTCGGCCATGGCGGCGGGCACGAGCGCGGGTTGCGCCTGTATGAGCGCGCCGAGCACCGCCATGTTGTTGGGAGAGCGCACGTTGACAACTCACCAGGTAGGTGTCGGCCATGGCGGCGGGCACGAGCGCGGGTTGCGCCTGTATGAGCGCGCCGAGCACCGCCATGTTGTTGGGAGAGCGCACGTTGACAACTCACCAGGTAGGTGTCGGCCATGGCGGCGGGCACGAGCGCGGGTTGCGCCTGTATGAGCGCGCCGAGCACCGCCATGTTGTTGGGAGAGCGCACGTTGACAACTCACCAGGTAGGTGTCGGCCATGGCGGCGGGCACGAGCGCGGGTTGCGCCTGTATGAGCGCGCCGAGCACCGCCATGTTGTTGGGAGAGCGCACGTTGACAACTCACCAGGTAGGTGTCGGCCATGGCGGCGGGCACGAGCGCGGGTTGCGCCTGTATGAGCGCGCCGAGCACCGCCATGTTGTTGGGAGAGCGCACGTTGGACAGCTCGTTGTAGATTGTGTGCGTCACCACGCTGCGGAGCAGCGCTGGGCTATCTGACACCATCTCTCTGAAACATTATGTATTTTCTATGTACAAGAAGAAAAACAGCGTTATAACGTCAACTAGTTATTTTATAAAAAATTTAATAACTTCAAAAGATATTTTTCTGTATGCTTCAAAATATATTTGTTTATGAATTTTTAGGAAATACTTTTAAGTGGCCGGACGGGTGAAAAGACTGAGACTCTAAGCATAATTTGCAAGACTACCCTCAAAAACTTCTCAGGAACCGAAAGCAGTAGAAAATTCCAAAGCTTCACAGTTTTCACAATGATGGTCGACTTAAACGCAGACAGACGTTATGTGAAATAAGATCATTGTTTAAAAAGTGCCGACGCCAGAGCTCAGTCACAGCTCTCCGAAAAAGCCCTTACCTGAGACAAGCCTGATAGGCGGCCTGCAGGGGTTTGGTCTTGAGCCTCATCCGCGCGAGCTGGGCGAGCACCTCGTGGTCGCGCGCGGCGGTGGGCCCGAGCGCGTCGCAGTTGACGCACACGTACGCCAGCAGCTCCTGCGCCACGCGCCACAGCTTGCCAGAGTTCAGCCACGCCTCCAGCCGGGACGCGGAGATCATGCGGATCTGGAGAACAAGGTTATTTTTTGTATTTGACGACCTCGTTGGCGTAAAGGTTACCATGCCAGTCTGCTAATCAGAAGGTTTTTGATTCCCGGCCCGGTCAACATATTTGTTGGCTGTGGGTCTGGGTGTTAAATATGTATTTATATATAATAAGTATATGTAGTATATCAGTTGTGTTAGCAACCATAATACGAGCTAGAAATGGTTCAGTATGGGGCTAACCAGCCGTGTGTGAATGTGTCCTAATATATTTAAAAAAAATATAGGGTTCCGTACTCAAAGAAAGAAAAAAAATATTTATTATGACAAATTAATATGATTTGACTACACAAGACAAGATATAATATTTAAAATCGTACACATAACTTTATTTGTCACAACACAGCCTTAACTCAGCATAATGCTGGTTGCTGGAGAGCAACCAACGCTGGTAAATTTTTTTGATCGCAATTTAATTTTGATCAGTTCATAAAATTTCCATTGTTCAATGTCAATGTTTAAAGTCCGCTGGTGCACTGATCACAGGTTAGCAAGAGATTTTTTTGTTTTCTGCAGCCAGCTATCAAGCCGGTTTTTAAAGCTGTTCACTGATTATAGAAAATTATATGGAATCCATCATACAGAAGCCTGACTCGCAAATTTTAAAAATATGTACATATGTTAAGCTTACCTCGGGGAAGCCACAGGTGGCCGCGAGGAGCTTGAGGAAGCCCTTCCCGATGGCGTCCGGCGCGGCCGTGCGCCGCTGGATCTGCTCCTTGATAGCCTCCAGCACCAGACCCTCCACCGCTTCGTTGCTGCTCGAATACCTGGGGAGGGGGAGCGATATAAATTATATCCAAGGTTTAACTCAATTAAGATGATCAGGGCCAAATCATAAATAAAGGATAAATCATAAGGAGTAAAAAAAAATGCTAAAAGGCCGTCTAAAGCCTAAAAATATTACTTAGTATGGTACCAATACGATTTATCAATAAATAAATCGCCTTAAGATTCATTCTAAAAATCATGTCCTTTCATTTGCTTAACTTACTGTGGTAACGTGAGCAAAATAGCATATTTAAAAAATCATATAAAATTCTGTGTAAATGATAGGGGCTACGGTTTTTTTGGGACATTGATTCAGTGTTAAGAATCGTTAGAATTCCAAAACATAATAACGTAAAATTCGCTAAATTGTTTTATTAAAATAATTTTTAGTTTACAAATGTTATGCTTCTGAAAGTACTACTACAGAAATTAAAACAATTCTTTGCTTTTTTGTAGCTGATAATGTTATTATGTAGAATCGTTAGAGATTATAATTTCAAACTTGTTAACTGTTTTTAAATGAACTTATTTTGTGAAAATACTACACTACAGTCGCTTCGCTCAAATATGTACGGCACGGCTGAGCCTGTTACAATAGCGTCTTTGAGTGTTAGTATGAGAAAACAAACTTTCATAAATTTGCCTGATGAAAATCTACACTGTAATTTACGAGAAAAGTCAAAATTAAAAAAAAAAACAAGCTAATGACAGCTCCATACCTTGGGAAGACCGAGTAGTCCAGCTCGGAGTTGTCGGTGTCATCCTCAGTGCTGCCCATCAGCGGAGAGCCCGACCCTGACGGAGACATTGTACCTTTAACAGATATTGTTGTGTACCTTAGTTCATTAACAACACCGGAGTCTAAACTCGCTAGATATAGCTCTCATACACACTAGTTCGTATTTTTTTTTTAAATAGAATAGATCCACGCGTGGCCACTAACTCACCTGATGGTAAGCGGAGCTGTGGCCGAAGATGAATCTCTCGCCTTGAATTGCTTCACCTTATTTGTCTTCTTCTTCTTCGTAAGTGTTCAAGCTCTGGTATCAAGAGTTCATAAGCCGCCAAAAGGCTTGGCTTAAATATTGCTTGTACTAAGACTAATACGACTATAACTCCGCTAGCTAAGGCAATCTGACACGATTATCGGACCAAAGCAACGGTCGATGCGGACGGCGTTTGGATGAATGCACATGCATAAGACATCATCATCATTCTTAAAGTTGCCTTTTTTATCTCAGGCGCTACCGTGGGTCGGATGATACGTTAAAGGTCCCGGCTGTTAGTCTAATACAAGCATTCGTTAAGCCAAGTCAGAGGCCTTCGGGCGGTTTGAAAACTCGCGACACCCGAGGCTGGGCCACTTAGCTCATAAGAAGGAGACTATGACTAACAGCCGGGACCTACAATTTAACAGTCATGTTATCCACAGTATGGCCCAGATTAATATGACACTTTTTAAATGAGTTTTAAAAATGGTCACCTATCCAAAGTTTGTTTTATTACTTGTTTGTGCTTTTGTTTTGTGAAATTTAATTGAATCATAAAATGTATAATACAATATAATTTAGAATTAACATGGCGCCTTGAAACCTGAATTAAATAAATTTATTTATTTATTTATTATTATTGACCATAGCTCCACCTCGATGATCGCGTCAGATCACCTTAGTTAGCCGCGGTGCCTGCAGATTACAGTGAGCAGACCGGTAGAACCTTACCGAGTGTGTTGTCAGTGGGGATGAGGTGCGAGGGGGGATGCTTGGTGCCGAACGCCGTCACGATGTTCTCCACCAGGCACTTGCACCACGAGCACTCCACCCACCAGCGCTCGTTCAGCGCGTCCTCTATGTACACCTGGGTGGAAAAAGTTAAAGGTTTTTTATACTATTAACAGCTCGGAGTCAAACCCGTGCCGAATATAACGGGTCATTTATTGACCTAACAATCAGTAGATGTAGTCGGTTTCAAATTATATTAACCCTAAAGTTTTATATAACAGTACAAACTGTGCTATCTTAAGAACACACAATTTAACTTACTGACATTATAAATGCAAAAGTTTGTGTGTTAGGGCGTGCGTATATTTGTTTCTTTTTTAGGGTTCCGTACCTAAAAGGTAAAAACGGGACCCTATTACTAAGACTCCGCTGTCTGTCTGTCTCCAGGCTATATCTCAAGAACCGTAATAGCTAGAAAGCTGGAACTTTCACAAGAAATGTATTTCCTGTGCCGCTACAACAACAAATACTAAAAATTAAAAATAAAATATTAGGGGTGGTCCTCATACAGTAAACATAGTTTTTTTCTTATTTTTTGCTATATATCAATAACGGTAGCATGTAGACAACTAAAATTTTCACGGAATTCATAAATGTACACTACCTTTCAAATTAAATTATATTTTTTTTATAAAATAAATATTTGAAGGAGGCTCCCATACAAAAATGGTACGGAATTCTTCTTGCGCGAGCCTAACTCGCACTTGGGCAATTTTTTATTTTCTATTTCTCCTTCTATCTGCAATCGGCGACGCCATGAGCAGAACTGTTGTAGATTGATCGGGTTAACAGCTAGTCATTTGACAAGCAAGATGGGTACCCGCACAGTCAGTGACACTGACTGAGATACTCTTATTTGCCTTGCCTTACATGCCTTGTCTGAAATAATTAGGTTTCAAGGAGGCTGCCAGTATACTCCATTAGGTGCTTGACAATAGATTTTAATAAAGAAAGGTTGAACTTGAACTTGTTAAACACCTTCATCTTCTTCCAAGCTATGACAGAAAATATGCTGCATCTATCAATTATATACCCTTTCACGAAGTATCTTGTTAGATGTAGAGTTAACATATCAAAATCCCACTAGCTGCAGACTTGGCACTGTAAATTTTCTTCTTCTACTACCCAATGAAGCCATCATCACAACACTCACTCCCTTTATTCTCATGTCATCAAATTTACGCAATTCATCTTATATATAAAATTTCCGTGTCACAGTGTTTGTTACCGTACTCCTCCGAAACGGCTTGACCGATTTTTTCCAAATTTTATATGCGTATTCAGTAGGTCTGAGAATCGGCTACTGTATATTTAGATTTTTTTTTTGATTAAGGCAATACAACGTTTGCCGGGTCAGCTAGTATGTATATAAAATAAATAAAATAGCCGTTTATTATACCCCTGTATTATTTTTTTTTTATAAAGTGATTTTATTAGGGCACCCAAAATTTGGAGTAGGCCTCCTCCATGTGCCTCCAGTGCAGTCTATCTTGCGCCATCCATACGTAACCAGGAGATAAATAATACTTACTGCTGGAAGTCCTAAAAATAGCATATACTATGAAATATGTAGCTTATAATTTTAGAAGTAGTAGGTATACATCATACTTTTTACTGATCAATCCACAATCTCTTTTACAAGCTAAATAAATAATCACACCTTATATGAGGTTGGGTACCAGCTAAAGATTTAAATTTCAAAGATCTATCATTCATATCATACATTATGCCTGTTACTTAATACCTATTAAATAAACATGAGCCACACTAATGAGCCTTGTAATAACTTATCTATTAAAGTTACAAGTCAAATAATATGATATCATTACAAAAGTATATGATATGTATCAATGTCAATTTTCAATTATATTCTAGTAATATAATATCAATACAATAGTATATGATATTAATCAAAGTGTCAATTTTCACTTCTAATTCTAGTAATATAATATCAATACAATAGTATATGACATGTATCAAATGTCAATTTTCAATTCTAGATAATTATTTATATAACTCATAAATATTGTCACAAATATATGTAGATTAGCATGATTTTTGTCACAAATATAGGTAGATTAGCATGATTTTTGTCACAAATATAGGTAGATTAGCATGATTTTTGTCACAAATATAGGTAGATTAGCATGATTTTTTGATAAGCTCGAGCGGCTTCAAAACTTTTGCATTAGGTTTATTTACGGACTACGTAAATATGACCATGTATCCATCCGATTTTCGCCAAAAGCTCAAATGGTTGCCTATCCGTCTTCGCCGTAACTCTCACATCCTTGCTATCCTTTACAAAATTTTGTTTAATCCAGCTACTCCATCCTATCTTAAAGAACGGTTTACGTTTGTTACCGCTACACATTCTGTTTCCTTACGTTCTTCCCGCTTACTTCAGTTAAAATATCCTGATTGCTCCCATTCTAACTTGTACTATCACGTTTCCTTTACCATAAAAGCTCTTCAACTATGGAACGCGTTACCCCTGTCAGTAAGACAGGCTAAATCTCTTCCCATTTTCCAGAAGTTGGTTTATTTACATTACTTGTCGTGTGTATAATTATTTTTGTAGTAGTTATTATGTGTCCTTAATTTTATGTAAGTAGGTTTAATTTAACCTTTTTTTTTCTTTTGTTTATCACATAATTTAATTTGATTTTTCTATTCTTATATTTTTTTTTTTTTTTTTTTTAAGTACACCTCCCTTCTTTTTTTCTTCACTTTTCCATACAAAGGTTGCCTGGAAGAAATCGCTATAGGCGATAAGGCCGCCTATTGTGCAACATTTTGTATGTTTTTTATTTATTTATAAATGTTTTATTACTGTGTGTGGTGTGCAATAAAGAATTTTTGTATTGTATTGTATTGTATTTTTGTCACAAATATAGGTAGATTAGCATGATTTTTTCATACCTCCATGTGTAGCTGTGAGCTAGAATTATGTGCTACCTCATCCCTGCCTTTGACTGTTATTCTACAGGAAGGTCACATACAAAATGGTTGGACTATAATAATATCATTTCTCCATACCTTAATAAATATATCAGGCCAATTACTACTGTCTCTATGCCCTGCGTAGAGCATATTACAAGCCAGTACAAACACCAGTGGGTTTCCTTTATTCTTGAATGCAGCACCTTGTTCTCTTTTCAGCAAGGTACAGAGACTGTTGGTGACGGTCTCGTGGGCAAACATGTTAGGTCTGATCTTGCATAAGTACAGCAGACCCATGCACAGGAGCGGGTCAGGCTTAGCTCGCTGGGATTTGAGCAGCCGAATGGAACCAGTGAGAAGGCCCAGCTGGAATGTGTAAAAATAATTTATTGTGACTACAATATATAAAGTTACTTAATATGAATGTGCAGTAGTTATACCATAATGCAGTAGCAGGTAATCAACAATTCAAACATATAATTATGACTTCAACTTGGTTTTAAATAATGTCATTCACCTACAAAAAAAAAAATGCCAAGTGTGATGAATAAAGAATTCAGAAACAAATCTTTACAAAAAAAAAAAAATTGGAATTTTTCTAGTTTTTAGAATTAACAATTCTTAACACTGAAACAGATAAAAAATCTTAAAATCATAGTTATATAATCCACATGGGATATTTAAATATTTTTTTAAATAATATCTTGCTGCCATATCTCCTCAACATCAGGTATGTTGAGGCTAAGTGCAAACCTATAAAATATTATAAAAAAAAATGTTACCAATTTATCAGAGTTATGTGTGTCCAAAGCCTGCAAGACACTAGGCACCAGATCAACAGGTTCCACATCCAGAGAGGTCCCTCCAACAGACTCGGCCGGGGAGCCAATCCTGGCTCGCTTGTTCGGAGGCTGGCTGCCGAAACCTGCTGGTTCGCGCTTACGTTCCACTCCTGGAAAATTACTTTGTAGGTAAAATGACTGTTCACACTGTAAGATAACAAATTCACCAATTTACGGAGAGAAAATAGAACAAAATAATTTGGTCACGCGTTAATCTTACTACATAATTCTGATGAGCAGTAAACAGATATAATTACCTACGTATGGAGCTCCATCCTATTCTAATGAATAGCTAAAGACTTACCACTAGTGGAAGGTTTATGAATGTTCCTCTTCTCGACATCCCTTGAAACCGGCACGGTAGACTTCGAGCCCAGAGCAAAGATATCCTGAGGATGCTGCGGTGCCTTGCTCTTACCGCCGCGGCCCGAGGACGGCATTTTACCACGTTCCATGGCGCTGAGAACCTGAATACTCTCAAAGCACTCTTACAAGATATGTGGCGAAATACTCATCGCTAGAAAGAAGTAAAATTTACAGTAAATACAGTTTCAACAAAATAATATATATTGCAATAGCATTGAAATTGAAAACATTTCGTGCAACCATCACAACATTCGACAATCACCAATATTGCGTTCAGACAGTGACATGAAAATACTTTTGGCATTTACAAAAAAAAGCTGCGTTTGAAAAAGTAAATTCTATTGCTTGCTACCAAGCTAATGTAGCAAACGCTGATTGTGGCCAAAAATCGTTTGCTGTAAAGAGTCACTTTTACTTTTTTTTATACCAAAAGCGACCGAAATCAGAAAATTACTGTCAAAACTGTCAATTTGGGAAGACAGGCAAATAATATAAAAAGGTGATATTTTGCGAGTTTTAACTACAAATTGTTAAAGTTTAACACTCATTTGTATTTTTTACGGTATTTCATAACGTAAACTACATTTTTTTTGTGAATTTTGTTTACAGTTATGTAACTAGTTTTAAGGTTAGAACTTATATTTTCAGATGCTGACCTCCACCCTTGTAGGCCTTCGGGCGGCTCGCGCCTCGGTTATGATCACCAGGAACCTGGCTGCTGCGCAAAAAGCCACTGACCCCATCCAGCAGTTGTTCCTGGACAAAATCAGAGAATACAAATCCAAGAGCTCGTAAGTACCTCCCATGTATTGATTTACTTCCTTGAGATAACGTCTTCTCGGCTCATCATTATCAGAACTTGATATCAAACTGAGAAAGTTACTATTTTAATTATTGGTAATTGAGTAAAATCTGATAGTTCAGTAACATTTGATGTAAAGTTATTTTGCTATCAATGTTCAACTAATCAGGGTGTCCACGGACCTGGAAGGTCAGGGAAAGTCAGGGAAGCTATTAAGGGTCAGGGAAAGTCAGGGAAATGACTTCTCTACCTGGAAAAGTCAGGGAAAACCAGGACTTTTTGATGATTGATCTTTAAAATTAATGTAAAAGTCAAAAGTATAGAATAAATAAAAATAATATTATCTTGATCAGTCATCAGTACTTCTTATATACTTACATATTTATATTCCAACAGCTAATTAGAGAGAGGAATATGACAGTTCTTTTATCATAGATTAAGTAAAAAAAAACTTTTTTTTACCTAAATAATCTATGATCAAACTGCTGTCATTTTCCTCTCTCTAATTAGCTGTTGGAGTATATTTAATTTATCAAACTTTCTCTTTTCTCAGTGATCGGTAAGTAAGGGAAGCCTTTATGCTCTAGTCTGTTTTAACCACATAAAAACAACAAGTTGTGATTCAAACCTACAATGAAAATGATGTAACATCGTCAGAAATCTTGTGGGCACTCCAAGTAATTTACAATAAACTATCGTTGAATTCATGTGACCGAATTTCCACCTCATTTAATAGAATGTTTCCCGATAGCAAAATCGCCCAGAACTTTAAACAGATAAACAGATAAACATAAATCTCTAAAGAGTGTTTGTGAAGACATAATTTTTTGTCTCTTACAATCATTCGCAAGAGAAACATTTGTACTTCAAAAAATTACAGCTATAAAGGTCAGGGAAAATTTTAAAAGTGGTCAGGGAAAGTCAGGGAAAAGTCAGGGAATTTTTTTGACGATTTAGAGTGGACACCCTGACTAATGCACAATTTATTTTCTAAAAACTACAGTAGTTCTGTGTACAACTTCTTATTCATAATGTACCTGATCTATCATTCAGATTTGTCTAGTGCTGTTGTCATATCAAAACCTAATATTCTCTTGATAAGGTAATTCTTGAGTTTTATTATTCTTATATTATATTATTCAATTTCCTTTAATTTTAATCTATTAGAATTTAGAGACAGTATTTAGAGAAATCAAACAAAACTTGCAATTTACTCATTCTTTCTTCCCAAGTGAGTCATTAATCTTCTCAAAATTCTTACCTTACAGTGGAGGCAAGTTGGTAGAGCCCAGCCCAGCCATTGAGAAGGAACTCAAGACGGAGCTGGAGAAGCTTGAGAAGCAGTTTGGTGGTGGCTCCGGTGTAGACATGACTTCATTCCCCTCCTTCAAGTTTGAGGAGCCCAAGCTAGACCCCATCGACGAGCAGGCCCCCGCTGCCAAGAAGTGAACCGTCTAGTGTAGGAACAGTTGCTCTGAATGCTTGTATCTAAGTGGCTTTGTTAATAAATTATTGTTTAGGCAGTCGGATATTTTGTAGTTGTTATTTATGTGGCCCCCCTGTGAAAGTAGCCCCAGTGAGGGAGAAAATAAAGAGTAGAAGGTTAGTGTGGTATGGACATGTGATGCGTAGAGAGGAGATGCATGTCACTAGGATATGTATGGAAGTGGTAGTGCATGGAAGACGAGCAAGAGGCCGCCTGAAATATATGGATGGAGTGTGTGAATGAGGACATGAGAGAGAAAGGATAGAGTGTGGAGATGGCTTCTGATAGAGGAGAGTGGAAGAAGATTTGCTGCGCCGACCCCACCCAAGTGGGATAAGGTAAAGAAGAAGATTTATGTGGCCCTCCATATATCCTATCCTTAAGCTTCAAAGTAACTTGAATATTATAGATAGATTACATCAAAGGTTCTAGATTAGCATTCTTGCAATTAAATCTGTATTTAATGCGAGTTTAATTACATCTCAATAGATTTTTCGATGATTGTTGTAGTAGAAACCAGACATTATGTACTATGACATAATATGTACTCTTTTAGAAGTCAGTCAGTTAGAATTAATTGTTAAACAAATAATGATGACAGTGGTGGCTACCTCAGTAGCAGCAAAATTGGCTTACTGGACATAAAGAATCTATATCGCCAATAAGATGCTACCATCTACAATATAGATGGACTAGAATGGCACAAAATGAAACCGGAAAGTTGCTATGAAAGCCAGGAGAGACAAACATTAAATTACTAACGCCTACTACATTTATGATTTCAAACATATTGTGCTCGTAATTTTTTGTCAGGCGTATGTATACAAGTCTACTCCTATCACAGTCCGCCAAGCTGTGCAATCCGGTAGCAGTGATAATTTAAAATGAAAGCGATATTATTTTATTCGGTTGTAGGTATATTTAAAATATTTTTTTTATTCAAGAGCGAACAGCGTGTACCGTAGTTCATTATCCATATGTAGTCATAGTACCAGCGAACTAGAATAAACGGAAGAGTAACTCCATACAATTGCCGCTTAGAATTTGGATCCATCTACGCACACAATTATACTGCTACACACAAAGCTCGCACGCGATTGGTGCCGTGCCACACGGGCGACGCCACGCGGGCGCGCGGGTTGCTGTTTTGCCCCGCCCACCGCGGTATTTTACGATTACGTGTTGAACCATTTTATCGGCTAAGTTACTATTTTATTTATTCTAATTCGCTGTTACTAACCTACTCTGGCCAATATTAGTATGTGTGCTCAAACGTACGCCTACATGTATCTGTAACAATTATAATTTTATTTTCGCAGTTTCCAGTAGATAAAACCAAAATAAAGAACGCGCAGAGTTCAACAACTTGTTTACGAGCGCAGTTTTTCTTTGTTTCTCGCTACTTCCGATCAAGGACATTATCGTTCATGGAAAGTGCTTTGATATTCAATATTTTTCTTCAAAGACTTCGTAACTTATAATTGTGTTGGTAAAGCTTAACATCAGACAAGCAGTGGTCAAACGCTAGCCTATTCAACATAATTTATTTTTAGGTAACAATATGAACCTGATGTTACGAACATTTGTTAATTATTTTTTTCTTACATAGTGTTTTCTAAACTATTCCTGAACCTATTTACATACATGTAATTCATATATAAGTACTAAAGGCGCTATTGTACCGACTTTAGTCGCACCATTGACCATATTATAACATATTTAAACGAAGCGCCTCACATGCGGCAGTGGATTATTCATGTAATATATTTATATAAACAAAGTAGCTTGTTAATAGTAGTAGTAATCATCAGTTAACCATTTTTAAATTATACGCTCTAACGATTCTAAATAATATAATTAACTACAAAAAAGTGAGATTTGTTGTAATATCTTCATTACTTTCAAGAAGCACAACAGTTTTAATTTTGAAACGACAATTTAAAAAAAATCTATCGAGAGAATTTTACGTAATCGTGTTTTAGAGTTATAAACTAAAAACATTAACACTGAATTAAAGCTAATACAAATAGTACGAGTATAACCGTGGCCGCATATTTGCAGGACTTGATAGGATTTTTCAAAATACCTACGCCATTTTGCTCGCATATTGCCTAGATATACCCTATGTACAGGAAACAAGTAATTTGTTTAGCAGTAAATGAAATAAAATCTTCATAAATACTTATAAATAACGATAGAAATAATTATGTTCCTAGATAAGGTTAGCTGTCTAAGCGAAAAGCAAAACAGCGTTGCGCGTAGCTAGGTATCGAGCATCGAGCGCTACATATCTATCGAGCTAGTTGTGGAGAGTCCTTCAGGCAGTGCGTCGAGCGTAGCGAGCAAAGACCGACGCGCGCCGCGCTCGCTTTTTGCCATGGCGACCGGCTTCGTCGGCTCGACTAAAAACTTCCCATTCTCCTTCGACAATGATGTGGAAGAAGAGGGACGCAGCACACCGCATTTGAGCAAAAGAATCGGTGAGTGACCGATGTTTTATGTTTACGTTCTTACAGGATTCAGCATATACCTACCTACGTAGTTAGGTTATTCTCGGTAAAAACGCCGCAGTGTTTATAGGTTTTAATTGCTTATCAATTACGTTCGTACCTGGGAGTTGAATTTAATATGTACAGTCTGAAAATAGAATTTTATCTGCAGCTTCACACATGGCGTATTTGCGCAGCTATGACTGTTAATGAAAACATTAAAAGGGTATTTGTTACGAACGACTGTGAAATACACAGAACTTTGTTTATATATTACCTGTAAATAATAAGCAGCTATGAAAAGAAATAATGACTAAACGAACGTAAGCGTAGTAATTTCAAATCGGAAACACATTGAAAACAAAATAAGCGTAACTAGTCTTCAGATGGCGACTGTAAATCAACAACAGGATACTTCAACAGTTCCTTTCCAAGCGAGCTGTAAACTATCATAGCGTCATGGAATTTTCTGCCATATTTGTTAATTAAAGGACAGACAAAGAAACTTAAGAACTGCTGATACTGTGTCACATTTTGAAGCTAAATTACTTACTAGACTTGCGACTACCTATATCATTTTCAAAGAACTCTATGGTATAAGGTAAACCTGAGATGAGTCATAACGTCATAGTCGTTTTGTTAGTAGTATTTGCAAAAAAATAAATACATATGACGAAGTATAACATATTTCCTATTATAACGAGAATACCATTAATAAATTATAATATAAACAGTATTATATTTTAGCGTAATTGTTTGGATATTGTAAGTACCTACTTAATGTAACTAGTGACGTCAAGGTAGGTACATAGCATGTAAAATGATTGTTCCGACACTGCAGGTGTCAGTAATTCTGTAAGCATAATACCTAATTTATGGCTACGACCGGTGTCGAGTTTATGCGTGTCTCGCGTGACATCTTTTCTTGAAGATGTTAAATGAAAAACTCCTACGACGTAAATGGTAAAACTTCTAAGTGTTCTTTTACCTGAACCTATCATACATACCTGCTATCATATAATTATTTTAGAAGCACTTAGTGAAGAGCAAGAATTCTTTGATCTACCTATGCACATATAGCTATGTCTATGTTCTTAACTGTTCTTAATTAATAATGATTTATTTATTTATTTATTCCATAAACTTATAATAAGCCTTACAGATATATTGAATCCAATTCGCTTATTAAAGTTCATTAGGGCACTTAACTACTTATACACTACACACATACATATTAAATTAAACTACTTAATTAAATTCCATATAATCAAGCATTAGAATATAATTTGTTTATGATATCATTCATTTTCCTTAGAGGTTTTTAATACCAATGCAACGGCAGAATAATCATATCTTAATCCCTAAAACAAAATTCTGACTTCTGTTTGTACACAAAAAAGATTTCCGTCCGGTTTGGACGGAAATCTTATCTATCGAAACGGAAATCGCAGAAGAAAATATCAAGATTTTCTAGACAAACTTCAATCGAGATAATTGTAGAATACACTTCATAGCAAAAACGCACAACATGCGACAGACGAGCGCGTATCGATCCAGACAGCTGACCCATTCACAACACGGGATAAAATGTAGGTCAGCCATAGACCAAACTTTATCACCATAGGCAATTAAATAAAGCCATTTATACGAAGAAATTTATATAACAGGTCGTGCGTTAGTGAAATCTATGTTATTTTTAATCAATCAATCAATTTTCTTCCGCTTATTTATAATTATGTTTGTCTTGGGACTCTCAAATAGGCCAAAATAAGTAGGTCTCCTCAATGCGTTGCCAGGAACTTCGATCTCGCGCCAATCTGTTCCAAGTACTTCCTGCTGCTTCTTCGATGTCATCGCGCCATCGTCTGCGTAGTCATTCTCGGGTTCTAGAATGTTCTGCTAGGAGCAAGCGTCGCTCCATCTGCCGTCAGTAATTATTCTCGCGACGCGTCCTGCCCATAGGCAAATACCATGGGATATATACCATAACGTATACTATTTATTCTACATAGATACTATACTATTTCGTTTTTACTAGGTATGACTCTAGAAATGATGATATTATTATTATTTAATGGAAAACGTATAAACAGGACACCTGCATACATAATTGGTACGAGTATATCATCGGCCTATATTATTTGGGGTTAAAGTAGCTTCCCAACGGTGTAAGAATTTTTTATTTTAGTCCAATAGTTTCGGAGCCTATTCGCGTCAAACAAACATAGAAACATACAAACAAACAAGCTTTTCGTAAGATCTATTTCCCGAATATTCAATAATGCATGCGACCTAGAATCTACATATTCTTACGTGCTATATTTCAAACGTTTCCTTTCAAGTACCTAGCTATTATCAGTTTGTTTTAAATCTAACAATGTCGTATTATGTCGGTACTACGCATTGTCCTTATCCTTAGCATCGATTCCAACCCCAATATACTTAGAAACAGTTGCCATGCCTTATTCAGATGTCGCTTATCTTATCGTTATCAGATATTTGTGCTATCTGCCTGGCCGAGTCGGATCGCTATATGTGCGATGGCATGCGATGTCAGCACACCCACTCGTATTTTGGCCTATTGAATTAGTTTGGATGGTCGCACACTTCCCAAGGGTATTTGTAACCAACGACATTTATAATACCTTATTATAAATGTCGTTGTTTGTAACCCATGCAAATTTATCTTTATCTCAATGTTTATTTGCACGAGACTTACCATTATTGCTATTTTGAGAGTAAATATTTTGTCGTTGAATTGTATATACATATGTATATCTAATAGTAGTAGTCGTATTATATCGTAGTTAATTTTACAAGAAGACAAGTTTAATTATACATAGGTCAAATATCTGTCCTCAGTGGGCTGCTTATTATACTCATACTTCAAAAGTAAAAAATAAGCGCATTGTTTTTTAAATTAGTTTGATCTACGCTTGGCCACCAACTCGCCTCTTAGAAAGCGAAGCTGTGGCCGAAGATGTAGCACGTTGATCTAGAAGATCTGTTCACTCTTGCCTTGAAAAAGCCAAAGTTATATTTCTCAGGAAAAACAGTAAAAGGCGGAGGGGAGATTTTTGACTTTTTATATTTAAGTGAACTAAACGCTCCCCGCCCAAAAGCACAGAAAGTGCCCATTATTCCCAAGCTAAAGAATGGTTATTGACAGACGCTGTGTCAAAAAAAAGTAAATTTGTTGACTAATTATTTTCTCTCTACTTTGTTAGATTCAATGAAATAATGTATAGGTAGAGTTGTGTAGGTTTTCTAATTTATTAGGAGTCTAGACAGACGAGAATAAAGCTGAAGGTATTATAAGATTAGATCTAATCAGACAGCGCTAATAGTAGGTTCGTAAGAACCTGCTCGTAGTTCAGCCAAGTAATTTAATGATAATATTATATATATATATATATATATATATATGTATCTTACATTTTCCTTATAATATACTCACAACACAGGTATGAGTATACTCATAGAAAAAAAATACCCTAGATACTCGTACCTGAGTTCGACCTCGTCGTTCTATTCTCATTTCGCCTCCGTAAAGCAAAAAAAGATTTTTTCCTTTATGCTAAAAATAACCCAAAACCATACCACCTGCCATTATTTTAAATACGTGTTCCGGAAAGTCACAAATATCTTTACGATGAGCAGCTATTTTTGACTCTTTAAAAACTGTATCATTCCCCCTTTCCGATCCAATATTAACTCTGTCAATATCATGATTCACCTTCCCACCTTTGCCAAATATTTCAGCACTTCAGTGTTAGTCAAAGTAAACGTCTTTAGTTATATCTTCTTTGCATTAGGTGTGATGTTTTAATGTAAATCACAGTCTAGCATTTAGTTCTAAATGAATCAGATCTAGAAGGTCAGTCTTGAATCCACCAGTTTTATCGGTCTCCGGTCTAAATAAGAAACAAGATGTAATTGCGGCGCACATCAGTTCTGCATCTTTAGGATTCATGATCCGGCTCGATTGACTGGCAATTCTAGATCTATCGGCAATACAATTGCACGGTTGTAGGGCATTTTCTACTGTTCACCTGGCTAGCAACCATTCTCCAGATGAAAAATCTATCACGAAGCAGGTAACAGTTAATTTAGTTGAATACAGTTAGCTAGCTAATCAGATCCTTGTATTCCAGTAGCTTCCTTAAAAGCCAGTTATTTCAGACTAGATATGCTCCAACTTAAGGCTGAGTGTCACTAACCCGTGTGGTTACACGCCCAGCTGGTCAAATCAAGCTGTAAATATTAAAAAAAACCCTCGGTCTCAAATGTAGTCGGTCTTAATGAATTCATGTCACATACAATAACATAATCTTCATTCTTGTAGCAGACTCATAATTAAAAAGCTTTCAAACAATTCCAGGTGGATGAAAAAATATAGATATTTATGTAATAAGAGTGGCATATAGATTTAAGAAATTAGGTCGTTGGGCAATAAATAATTTGATTTGATTTAGCTCTAGTCAATTGCCAGGTATCTACTAAACAAGTCTGCCACCTTTGATTATTTACTATCAAAGTCTGCCACTAAACAAGTGAGAGCTAGAAGAGAGAGAAGTGAGCATATTTATTTAATGAAATTTGTAAGTTTATTCAATTCTATCTAACTAATGTTTTTAAGTATTAAGTAATTATTGTAGTATGACTTGCCTTTAACGTATGTTATTTAGGGCTAATAAAGTTCTGTATTTCTGATATTGCGGAGTCATTTAGCTCTGTAGCGTGGTGCAATAAGTGCGGTTCCCGCGGCGCGCGGCAACAGCCTGTAGCGGATGGTGCGTGACGCCGCCACTGAAACTAGTGAACAAAGCATGTCGCAACGAGCCGGCTCCGTGCCAGCTACGACTTCAGTCTACTCACAAACACTCGACAATAACATTGTCTTTCTCGGCTACGGAAATATTTACTAAATCACGTTGCAAAATCTCTGTGTGTTTGTGTGACGCCATTTTGTGCGTGTTCTGGATCTCTCCAGCAGATAAATGTGGCAGCAGGTGTGAGTCTCGACCGATGCGTTCTGTGGTAGAGGTTAAACCTAAGTTTGACTTTAACTTTGCAGTTGCTAAGCCGCGCGACGCAAACCTCGTGATTTGTGTCGGCACTTTGTTGCTCTCAATGATTAGTGAGAACTGTTCTGTTCGACCTAATTTGTTTATGTTGCTTCACGTTTTGAATCACATTTCATTTGATACTCCTCCATTGCCAGGTTTAGTACTTACCGGTTTACCGTAGCGCCTTCATTTCAGTTTGTATTTCATTGCTAATGCTGCTGCTAGGGAGACATGGAAAGAAATAAACTGACTGAATTCGCTACTAACGTTTTACAAATAAAATGTTACAGTAAATGATAACGTATTTCAAAATAGTGACATGGTAATGTTATAAAGATGACAAGCAGCAACAGCTATCCTAATATCGATCCATGTCTATCCATTCACTAAACTCCTGTCCAATTGACTTACGCTAGATTAGAGCAAGGAAGAGTCCCGACGGCTGGCGGTATCATACTTGCAATAGATGATCACAACAATGTGTGTTGTGATGCGTTTGATGCACGATATGGCGCTCCGACAGGTCTTTGACATTGGTAGTGATGTAGCGGAGAGTGGGCGGCTGGCTCCTTGCCCACTGCCCGGAGTAAACAGCCGAGTCACCGAGCAAACGTGGCTGCGCACGCGCCACTGTGCGGTACCTGTCTACTCGAAGATTCTCAGTACTAAATTGCTGTGACTAAATTGAGGTGTATTTGTGAGAACATGAGTCCCGTCGAAAATTATCACTATTTAGCCGTTTTAATTCGACGCAACGTATTCGTTGTCCTCTATTGTTGCTTTTTTTATAATAAATATGTAGTTCCAAACATAATTCTCAGAATTAGAGATTAAAATCTATTTGTTACAAATGGAAATCGATAAAAAGTACTTGAATGCCCGAGCAGACACATAAATTGTTCGTATTTTCAGCGACTGACTTCATTTACCTACAGAGTTGTTTTTCTCAAATATTTCCACTGTATCTTATGTTTATCCTTGCAATCATCATATATTATAGGAGGTATTGTGTGGTCTAATAATACTATATTTGCCTCTACTATAATTATTGGTAATTTCATAGTTTTCTATGTCTAGACTATTGACATATAGCCTGCACCTGACCTACATGTTTATAGCTAGAGATTGGACGTAGGTACATTTATTGTAATTAGGTAATTTTTTTGTATTCAATACCTGAGATTTCTTTTGCTTCTACATTACTTTTTTCATATTACCCGTGGCTAGTTTTACTTCTTGGTTATTTTCGATACAGAGTTTTTTGTTATTTCTAGACAGGTACCCGCTGTATCCTGATAGCGGACTATTAACTACATAATATCCTATAGCTATGACCTTGGCGTATCCACGTGGTAGCGCGGCCCCTACGCTCGCTTCTCACGACTGGCATGTCTGCCTCTCTAGGTCAAAGTCTTCTATTTCGGGCTGCTTCAGAATAAGGACACTCAGGATTCATTTGATAATTAAATTCTCTTTGATGTTCTGTATTTATTTTCTTTTAAGCTCTGCATGTTAATTTATATTCTTCGATGTTGCCTTAACCTTTTGAATGGACTATGTGAAACTTTGTTCTTGACGATCGTAAAACCATCGTTATGACCCTCATAAGTCCATAATCTTCTGGAGACATTAACCGCAGCAATTTCGTCAACATCCCGTGTCTGGTAATGCGCATCACATTTCCTGGAAGCTATTAATATATCAATATTACCACTGGCTCCGATAAAATGCGGATAAGACGCACTCCGTCAAAATATTTCAACGCTATCTTGCTATAAGATATTTAAAATTGCTAGTGGTGTTGCACGACTTTGCTTGTGGCTGTCTATTAAGTATATGTGTATGTCTAATAACATAGGTCTCTCGCAAGGCACGCGACTTGGCCCGATGCTTCTATTTACGTTTTAAAATAATGATAATTTCGTATGAGCTAAGTGACCACGCACGAGACTATTCAAGCCGCCCTAGGTTCTATAACTTGGCTTAAAGACTGACTAAGACTAACAGCCTATTACATTACATTACATAGGGACTATTTAACGTGTCATTCGACAGACGGTAGCCCCAGATATATATGCCACTTTAAAGGAGTCTATATGATCGCCATCCATCCAAAAACTATTCGCTTCGACTGTAATTGCATCAGATCACCTTTGTCAAGGTACCGAAGCCTATACCTATTTACCATATTCACCATCTTATTTTCAACATAGCATGAGATACCTGTATAATATAGTTTCATCTCCCACATCATGGACAAAAGCGCTACTGATGTAATGTCACAGGACAGACAACCGTTACAGCAGACTCCCTCAACCATGTATAAAGATAACCGATAACGCGGCTTAACAACTGCAAATCTGATCTTATATAAACCTGATTACGCATTGGTCATTGGCAAAACAACATGAATTCCTTCTGACAATTGCAGTTTTTGATCAGAAAATAAATGTGAAGTGCAAAGATGTCTATAAGAGGAGTGCAGGACGGGTCCAGGTCCCCGAGGATCTTCCCGGATCCATTCTTCGACGATGATGATGGTAAGAAACTAATCAAATGCTATTTATTTTTTCTATATCTAATGCGTGTAAAAGATTTTAAAAAATTTCACATATTATAATTGATCAGCCTAATGTAATTTGTGCAATAGGATAAAATAATCCCTTTAAATTCAAGATTACAAAAAGAATTCCTTCGAGCCGGATTTGAACCAGCGACCTATGGATGACAGCTACTTCCCTTCTACAGTCCACCGCTCTACCAACTGAGCTATCGAAGGCTTGCACGATATGTCGAAATTTTAAATCGTATTTTACCTTAGTTATTAGATCTCGTTTTAGTAATCAGTAGGGTGACGAGGATGACGTGCTAGCTAAGGAGATATCAATTTTAATTTCATATTACTTAAATAATAATTAATTGACTAAAATATATTCATAAGAATATAATTAGTAATTACTAAAAATAATTTAACCGATTAATGAATGATATAGAGATAAAGTTTCACGAATAACTCAGCATTTTAGTATAATTGAATATGTGAACTAGATTATAGCTTTTGACTATAAATGACCTATATACAACGTTTATGATTATTTCTGTAAAACTTAATGAAAATGTTTCATTTTGCAACTTAAGTCAAAAATACTCGTACTTCTTATCTACTAGTCTGGCAACAAGGCTGAGCCCTATTAAATTTTACACATTCTCATTCTTATACGTCAAAAGCAAATAAAAAATTAAAGAAAATAAAAAGCAAAATTGTTCTAAAAAAATAATTTTATTTGTAAAAAAAAAAACTGCATTACACTCCGTCCCGTTGTTAACTACGCAGCTAAACGGCCTGTGTGGTCTCGTTGGACATGGAAGTGTCCGAATAATAAAGCAGGCTGCAGTCGCCGGGTGTCGACACCAGCAACAGTGACCGCGGCGCGCCAGTCCGCGCTTGCCGGCTGAGTGGCTCAGTCGCTCCAAGCCACCGTACCGACCGCGCCGCGCTCGCCGCCGCGTGGCGTCCCATATTGAAAGCCGATGCGATAGGTCCGCTTTTGTTTCACTTTCATCCGACATCGTGGCAAACTTACTTACGGAAATACTCCTACATACGAAGATATCAACTTCATTTATCACTTCATTTAGGAGTATATGCGTATATGGGGAAAAAAGTACAATGGTTGAATATGTGTTGTCAGATTTGTTTTGCATTTGTTAACAGCTGTTTACGTCGTTTGTGTCCCTTGTTGTCAATGGAATGATTGAATTCGATGGAATTTGCACCGGAACTACGTATCCGGCTCGATATTATAGAAAAATACAAAAATTCGATTGATGTATGAGGAATTTGTATGTTAATTAGATTGTTCCAATTGGAATTGCTTATTAGTTTTACAATCCGGTTTGGGTTATTTACAGTTTAGTACTAGGTTTCTATTTTTTTATTTAGTTCTTTTTTATTCCCTTGCCTAGGTATACATGCATTTTTTTTTCTAAATAATATCTCACTTGAGAAGTATGTAAGTATAATAATATTTAGTTTCTTTTATTATTTCTTTCACATACTTTTCCTTTCTTCCTATATGTGTATTTATGACATCTATGTAATGTTCGTTCATAATATCTACGACGCATATTATACGAGTTTAATAATGATGACGTCACTAAATCTAATTCAGTAACCGCGATAACCGCAAGTTCATCAGGAATGACCGCATTCCATACATGTTTATCTAGTACCCTATATTATACACCACATCCAAGTAACTTATTATTAGTAATGATACAGCCTTACTTTATTGTAAGGGTTATATCCTTTACTTATCTTTTGTTGAATATTAATATAAGTTAAAAAATATGGACAAGGATTTAGTTACTTTTAAATTACAATCACCATTTCACTATCATTACTCTTATCTTCTTTGAAACAGAACCTTATAATGATTGTAATTGAATAAATTTCTTTTTTACTTTTACTATTATCTTCACACCATTTTCTTCTTGAATACTAAACTTTATTCTGTAAACGTTACTTAAATATCATTATTCTTACTGGACAAAGATGATCTATGTTCATACGCAGACACATTTGCTTAATTAAGTTACACATAATTGAGTAATAACACTGACATATTTAATTCGAATTTGCCATAAAAGAAATGAAAACACAACGAACATCTCATAAAACTTGTTAGCCTCATCATTACTTCGTACCCTTATCTAGGTATCCTTATCTATTGTTCATTGGACGTCTTGTTTAATTGTTTATGTCTTTTTGGTCTAGCTAGTAATGTTTTAGTCAATTATTGAAGTCATTTTGGTCAGTTTATCTGTCTTATCTATTAGAAATTTCTTAGTATCTATGCATGCAGGTTTGGGTTCAGAAAGACTCTAATATTATGTAGGTTTGCCGCAACATGCATTGGCTCAAGTTGACCTATGTGTAATACAGAATGTTCTATAGCCATTGTTAGTGCCACATCGGCCTCATAAAGTTGGCTAAACAGCTATTTACAGCCAAACAAGGCACGCCCAGTGCTCGGACAGTAATGGCTAATTATCGGCTATTCTTTTTGCTACCATAACGAGAAATTGTATGAATGATTAAACGCAAACTCTAACTGTGGTGACGTAAATTGCGTTTGGGTGTGAAGTTGTCACCTAAGTATAAAAAATAAAACCTGAAGTTGTTGTACCTATAGGAAATATTTGAACAGGACTAAAATTTTGGTTATGACTATTTCTGTAAAACTTAATAAAAAAAAAAAACTATTAAAGTCAAAAATATTTCTTACTAGCATCCCGTGCCGGCTTAGCACCGGCTCTAACATAATCTGAGTAGCAAAGAGAAACAAAATATAGCCAATGTTACTCAGAGATACGTAATGTAGCTTACAAATGGTGAAATAATTTTTCAAATCAGCCCAGTAGTTTTGGAGCCTATTCGCGTCAAACAAACAAACAATCAAACTTTTACTCTTTATAATGTTGATATAGATCTACTAGTCAAGGCATCAAGCTTGAGCTCTATAAATTTTTACGCACGCTCTTTCTTATACGTCAAAAGCAATATCCATTTAAAGAAAAAAATAAAATAAGCAAAATTGCCCTAATTTTATCCGCAAAAAGAGCACACGTTGCCAAATGATTCCGAGGGACGTCACTCAGCTGTTCGAAGTCTTTGTTTGAGGAGGCAAGCAAGGGGCGCCATGTAGGTCACCCGATGAATGTTTTAACTGTACATACGAGTATACTGGTTATCTGTTGCTAAGGCCTTTCAAACAAGACATTTCTGTTAATAATTTAGTCTTCTCGTTCAATAAATATTGTATTTTCAAAAGCTTTTTTAATATTCTCACAGATCAAAATACGGTTTAATTTATTTACAAATAACTATTACAGAAAAAACAATTAATTAATACTATATACAAACTTAAAGATAACAAGTAAAATCAAAACACTACAATGTACTGGATATTATATTACTGCAATTTAAATTAGAGTAAGCTCACCATCCAGGCTGTCGCTGCGGGGCAGAGTTCCCAAGATGCTGGCAGCATTGCCCCGTTGAACAGCTAAACTTAGTCTTTGTAAGAAATAGCTGCCAGCTCTTGGATCTCCAGAAGAGAGGACCAACCGCTTTCCAATGTCTTAACAAAAAGTTTTTTGTCAAAATACTATATTTAACGAATCGATTTACCTTTAATTTTATCATACTTAATTTCTAATTTATGTTGCTATCTGTGTGTCACAATAGCTTTTACGTTCATACTTTCTTTCACTTTATTTCTCTATTTACGATGTCGTCTTTCACAACGTTCCTTTCACATTTGTGCGCGTTGATAAGCAACATTCTACCGATTGCGTCATATTAATCTTCCCTCCTATCTTAGTTATTTAAATATTTGACCATAATATTTTGAATTGCAAAGATTAGCTGAATGTACACTTCTTATTTACCAGCAATTGTTATTAGAAACTCGCACAAATTATTATGGAGTTTATTATGCATCACCATCTTGAACCCGTCGGGCGAATCAAATAAAGCATCTCGGTATCATCTCGTGAAGTTTTTGTATTCATATGTCGGTTTTTTTTTTGTAGATTGATAGGATAATACTCAATTATAACATTTTTATTAATTTAAATATGTTTTACATTGGTCAAGTTGTAGTCAAGTCATGAGTGCGCATGAATTTTTGATATCGGATGGAATTAACAATATTGCAATTTTATTCTCTAAATAGGTCAGCGCTTGACCACAAATTCACCTCATGGTAAGTGACATTGAGGTCTACGATGAAGCGCGCTTACCTATAAGGAACCGGTTCATTCTCGCCTTGAAAATCGCTAGATGCAAATGTCGAGATCTAGTGTTTGGACTTTTGGAGTTCTAGTAGTAGTATAATCAAATCAGTCTTTGTATTCTGTTCAACGTGTGAGCACGTAATGTAACTGATTATTTAATTAGATTTGTT
Organism: Mellilla xanthometata; assembly: GCA_035578125.1. Classification (NCBI taxonomy): domain Eukaryota; kingdom Metazoa; phylum Arthropoda; class Insecta; order Lepidoptera; family Geometridae; genus Mellilla; species Mellilla xanthometata. Next base: position 12,965,500 of record JAPUBQ010000016.1, on the reverse strand, counting down.
ACTTAACTATTATTTGTTATGTTGGAAGTAATATCTTTCCTCTGTAACTTGCCACGATGTCTCATTTCTTTCATCATAATGGACGAAATAATTTATTTTCCGATAACCTTTAGCTTGAAGATATTGTGATGGACACATATTGTTTATTTTCGTAAGAGTGTCGACGTGGGGTGATATTATTTATGGTGATATCGAGTGATATAAGAGACAATGTATAGTTTTGATAAGGACTTATGGCATGTGAGGAGACCGTCGGAACAGGAGCCAGATGAGCCAAAGGAAGATGGTAAAATTTATTAATTAAGAAATATTATTATAATTTTAATTGGGATTTGTAATATTTTGTCAAACATAGGAATAAATCAGATTCCTTAGTCTTCGATTGTGGATAGGTGGGAAAACGTCTTGCTTTTCAATTAGACGGCCCCTGGTTCGATCCCAGCCATACGCCAACAACTTGTTTTTCAAGTTGTATGTGGAGCTGCTCTCGCTTTACGGTGAAGGAAAACTTCGTTAGGAAACCGACATGTTCGAGGATCACAATATCCATTGACCCGCACTTGGCCAGCATGGTAGATTATGGCCTATATCTCTCTCCTCACGAAAGAAGGCTCCGAGTCCCAGTCGAGAACGTATAGGCCTGCTTATGCTTTAAAGTCTTTTAGTAGTAGAGAGTCAATCTATGGTCACCGATAGCACCGTAGAAGTAGATAATGATGATGATTAAACAGTAGCTACATATTTCTAAATAGAACATTATGTTCATAACACTGTTTGTGAAACAAAACAAATATTTAAACTTGAGCCAGCCTTGGGTGTAAACAACAGTGAAACGAATCAAACATTCGCCCGAGTTGTGAAATTCCGCTCCAATTCAAATATTTGAAAACAAATCGATGAATAGGAAGCCGTATCCAGTTAGCGAGTTTGCGAGTGGCTGTGCGCATTGCGTACTTCTTAATGGTCGTGCTTTGGCAACAGTGCCCACTTGATTTGCACATTTTTCTACTGTCAAGATAATGGCTTTTTCTCCCCCATGGGTCCTAGAAGCTAGATTTAATCTTAATATTTTATTACGAGTGTTTTCAGTTCATAACAAATAGGTCTTGCTAGGTTGTTTCAGAATCATAAAAGCTATTGCATCAAAAGCTTTTATGACTTCTGTGGATTTATTTTTATACCTGAACTGACTTCGCATAGCAACAGTCTCTACAGTGGTTTATAAACTGGACTGCCCTTGAACCCTCAGACAGCTAATCAATTCAGTTCGCATTCGCCGAATTATGGTTTACGAAGAATCGTAAAATTGTTTCGGCGTTTTGTTTTGAATATTTCCAGTTGAAGGTTTTGCGTTTAATGTATCGCATAGCTGTTGTTGTGACTGGAATGCTAATTGCTTGAATCGATAGACAAACTTGTTAGCTGAAGAACAATAGTTTGTTATACCTACTATAATAGTAGGTATCCTGTGGCCTTCGTGCAGCCGTAAACAAAGCTATCTATTTTTAGTACCTAAGGAATGCACTGATATTTAATTCGTTGTGCAACATTATTACATTAGTATTGGCATTATGCATATAAACTACTTCATTTCTAACACACATAATCTTGTAACAGTCGCGATTAAAAATTTGGTTTCTGTTGTAAGGTTAGGTTAGGTTAGTTAAGTTTAGTTTAATGTATATTAATCGTATAACGTTAACCTGTATATAGTATAGTACTTTTTCTTTAGTGCAAAGGCATCAATGATCAATCAAATATAAACGATATTTTACCACTCTATTAAAAAGCTCTAACATAAAATAGCATAGCCACTAGAAACATTTGGATATCGCTAACAAAATCGGCACAGTTCCAAGATTTCAATACTGAAGGAGATAGGCACCACCCGTCGCTCACTTGTCCAACTTTATCAAAGCGTACGATTTTATCTCGAGACTGGAGACTAAACTCATTATTACTATAATAATAATGTTATCAAATGAATAGGATAAAACGTATTCTGACATAGTGCTGTTTTATTTTTAAACCAGTAGTAGCAACGGAATCGAACGTTAGTACTATTTTCCTTATTCGTATGAGATAAGTGGCCCTGCTCTGGTGTCAAGATTTTTTCAAACCGCCCGTAGGCCTCTGATTTGGCTTAAAGACTTATGGCCTGTACTAAGACAATTTACCGACCCACTGTAGTGACCAGATTAAATTTTAAAAATCACTTTTTACAAAGCAGCCAAACTAAAATGGGATTGGGCGGGTCATGTGGCTCGTATGCATTCCGAACGTTGGGCCGGGATCATCACACAGTGGATTCCTCAAGGTCGGCGTAGTAGAGGGAGACCGAGGACCCGCTGGCGTGACGATCTTGACCAGTTTTCGAATGCCTGGCGAGAGGAGGCTATCGACCGGGATTCGTGGAGGGAGTTGGGGGAGACCTTTGCCCAGCAGTGGGACAGTATAGGCTAAAAAAAAAACTTTTTACAAGATAATCTTGTGCACGATCACTCTTCCAAAAGTATCAACCATTGCTTAGCCTCGATGATCGCGTTCGATCACCTTAGTTAGCTTAGCTGAAGGTGCTACAACCCTTGTTGAGGATTTCGTTTCTTGTTCCCAGGAAGCGAGAGCCCTACCACTGCAGTGGGTGCGGAGGCTCCACGCGAGTTGCCCAATGAGTTGTCCGCGCCGTACGAGGTGCCTCAGTTTCCCATCGAACAGATCGAGAAGAAACTGCTTATACAGAGGCAGTTGAACGTCAAGTGAGTACTAGTATATTTATATTATTTTTATCATCTTTTTTTTTTTGTTGACGAGGGGGAAATCTTCGACAATATACCTGGCTACGATGGGGCGCAGCCAGGTTATATGGGATTTGTACCCACCAAAACCCCCACCAAGGACCTGCCTCTGTGCTTAACGGAGGTCTCGGGGTTCTTCCGGGAAACACTCCGGAGACCTCCTTGCACTGCGCTCTGGCCCTTCCCGGATTGTTTCGCCAACTACGCGACGGTGCCGGTCACGCGATTCCGTCGTCGTTCAACCCGGACTCGAAGAGCGGGTGTCGGAACCCCATCTCCGAACACCTTCGAGTCTGATGCCCCTTTTAGTCGCCTCTTACGACAGGCAGGGGCAATTCCGCAGCCTTATTCTTTCACCCAGGCTGCAGGGTTAAATTATTATTATCAAAGTCTTATCTAAAGTCTAACCATAAGAGCCAGAGGATAAATACAATGCATCTTCGTTCTTGAATCCTAATTCCCTGCGTCACTCCAAGTTATTCCTATAGCACAGTTACTTACTGTGTAACATTTGGAAAACTTCGAAAACATGATAATGACGACTTCTAAAAAGCTGCACTGTGAAAAAAACATTTTCAGAGTTTCTTCCTAGAATGGCATCTCCAGGAAAGTGCGAATACATACTTCTGACTAGTCTAACAAATTTAATATATCTCTAATAGAGCAATACCGGTTGACTAAAAAGTGATCCGACGTGAAATCAGATGGTTTAATAACATATCAAATTGTAGTTACTGTGAAGAAAAATTTCCATGTCGAATAACACATTTGTTTTCCACTGAAATAGTGCCATGACTCACGCCAAGCTAATTCCTAGCCTCATACGCTATGGTGTCCCATAAACTGCACAACGCTGCTGAGTATGGCAACTTTAACACGCGACTACAAATCGATACGGCTTAGCTAAGAAATATGGAACTATATGTACTGTATACTACCAAACACACACGTTGAAAAGTTTATTTAATGTACCGACTGGAATGACGCGATGTAAATTGATTTACTCGTACTTTTGAAATAATTAATGTATTTATATGTCTGTGGCATCGTAGTTTCCAATTGGATGTACCCAATTGAGTTTAGCTTTTTTTAAAGTAACAGTAGTAAATCTAAGATGGCTGCCGCTACAAAATGGTAGTTTACATTTTTTCACAACAACCTCAATATAAGTAAAATTAAATAAAAATGGCTTGACTAGTAGATTACATACATTACAGTATTCCCCGTTTTCAATTTATACATAGTATCATGATCAGTAGTATCATGAGATACTTTTAAGTTTAGGTTTGCAGTAACTTGCTAAGCACTGCTTAGCAAGTTACTGACTTAAAAAAAACACGATATTTTTAGCGACATAATGACGCGTAGTCAACGCTTAATTGAATTTGTTAGCCCTTGAACTTGACTGGCGCGATGCCGTGTTCACACGCGCTAGCTTATGTATCTATGTATCCGTACGTACCTTCATACTGACCTGATTTACTACAGTAAAGTTATATATAGTAGTCATAATAATATCATTTTATTTTGATAATAATTAAGTCAAGTTCAAAAATTCGAGATAATAATCTTAACAAAATAATGGAATGTCCGAAGATTTACTAAATCATGGTGAACGCAACATTATTTTTGAATGAAAATATTTTTTAACTTTTTGAAACCATTTATAATAAGAGCAAAATATATATTTTTAAATATTAAAAATAGGTTTTAAGAATTGAAACCCATTTTCAACAGTATAAAAGTAGAAAAATATTTGTTTTATTCTATTTTAGTATTTAGTGTAATAACTGCAACAGAAATACATTATCTGTGTAAATTCCAACTCTCTAGCTAGGTCTAGTCTGGTGACTGACAGACTTTTTTGAATCAGTGTCAACTCAGTCGGGCGTGCGGCCAGCTTTCGTCCCACATACCATGGGTTTGATCCCACCAATGAGTTCAAGGAAACATCATGAGGAAACCATCAAATACAAATACAAATAATTTATTGATAACACCAAAGTTACAAGTCAAATAATATGATATCATTACAAAAGTATATGATATGTGTCAATGTCAATTTTCAATTCTAATAATATAATATCAACGATAGTTAGATTGATTGTAGTACAGTATTCTCCAGTGCTTGCCTAGCTAGTAACGACCCTCAGATTGAAAAATCTGTTACTAAGCGCGTTCCGGCCGCCTCGTTGAGAGCTAGTTATTCCAGACTAAGCACGCTCGATTTTATGCTAGAATGCGATAATTCGTGTGGTTGCGCGACCAGCTGGTCAAACGCCTAGGTGTACCGTGTAAAATAGGACTACATAAATAGGCATCATATCTAGAAAAAGGTATTCTAGCTAAGCGATACAAATACATGAGTTATTATGTGTATCGATAAACCAGTAAACCACGGGGTGACAAACATAACGATCATGTAATAAAGTACTTACGCGAGTATTACTGCCCATCTTGTACAGGGTTACACGTAATTAAAAAAATTTGTAGCGCCTGTAGCTCGGCTAGCTGAGGTGATCTGACCCGATCATCGAAGCTAAGCAACGGTCGATGCGGACGGTGTTTGGATGGGTGACCATGCGCAAGACTGTCCGTTTTTCAAGTGACATTTTCATCGGGAGGTACCGTGGGTCGGATGACACGTTAAATCGTAGGTCCCGGCTGCTTGTTTTAGTACAAGCAATCGTTAAGCCAAGTCAGAGGCCTTCGGGCGGCTTGAAAACTTTCGACACCAGAGCTTGGCCACTTAGCTCATACAAAGAAGAATAAGAACAAAAAGCTTTTTAAGATCTTTGTATACTGTTCACATAAGGCATCTTAATAATATTCGTGTAGAAGTGGTCGCTTACGTTATTTATTATTAAAAGCATTTTTTGTAACGATGGGTTACGTTTGACCGCAGCTTGCCTGATGTTAAGGTTGACTGTGGTCTAGGATGTATCACGCGTGACAAGAAGGAATCTATTTACTCTAGATTTGAAGACCCTCAAATTGTAGGTACTTCTCGGGAAAGAGACGCAGGAAGAGAGTTCCAAAGCTTTGCAGTTGGAATGAGTCCAACAGTTTCGATGCTTTAGTAGAATACATAAAATAATAAATAAATAATAAAAAGTTCTTTATTTCAGGCACAAAATAACACATACATAATGGTAAATTTCAAATCCAAGCTGACCATAATAAAATATCTGTCGGGGGTTTTGCAATATGTAGGTCTGCCTTCCTACTACAGATTGCCTGGTTGGCAGTCCGGCATGGTAACCATTACTCAAACGAGGTCGTCATGGAACTGCTGATTTTATCACAAAATTTGTAGAACAAAAGTAGTTTTTAATAAACATATTAATACTGCTTTTTTAAAGGTTTTGCGTTATTTATAAATAACCCTGTTTATGTAATAACAGTATAGATGTGACTGTGTAATTGGATCAGCCTTGACGCGGCACTAACCCTAACCGAGCGGGGCTGACCATTTGTCAGGTGCATTACTAGGGGGTGAACGCGTGCGGACGGACGAATATACGCTTTAACTGTGTGATTTTAAGGATTGAATTTCATTGTCTTTGTAATTGTTTCTCAGTGAAAAATGTTAAAATAAATTATAGTAATTATTATCAGGTCGTTTAATTAAATTTTTAGTCAAAACAGTGTAGAAGATTCAAGTTCGAAGAAAAGTTTCAGCCTGCGCAATAAACCAGCCGAGTTTTCTGTATTTGAGAGAAAAATAAAACAATATTTTTATTTTGTATTACTGATAAACTGATTGATAATCCCAAATGGTAACAAGTGCTTAAAGTGGTGCCTCGAGCGGTGAAACTTGATAACAAAATAGTTGGCGAATCCGGAAAAGTTTGAGAATGTTTGGGAGCAAAGTGGAATGCCAACGTTGGACGTCTTCGTGGAATAATTCCTGGTAAATTAAGTGTCAAAGTTAAAGAATTTATTGCATCATTACTGTCTTGACGAGGTCCCCTCATTAGTGTTTTGTAGTATCGTCATACTAATGCTTTTACAATAAGATGGTTAATATGCAAAAATATCAATAGATTTCGTAAAACGTCCAAACGTACTTCACGTGAGGTACCTACTACTGTTAAAGTTATGACGTCATAAAATTTCTTTTAAATGGTACAACTCATTTATTTCTTAACCGGAACTTTAACATTTTGTACCTTAATATTTTCTTAATGTTGTACTTTAACATTTTAATAAAGTTAAAGTAAGCTGGTGCAACCCAGCTTTAGAAAACAAAATCATACAAAGTGCACGCGCTAAAGTATTTATCTTGATAAAAATATATTGAACTAAGTGCTCTGATAAGTATTATCGCTAACAGCTTCATTCATTACTCTTTATCTAGAACTTAGCTTATCTAGTACTAGCAAATCGTCCCGGCGTCGCACGGGGTAAATAATAATCTAAGTAGCAAAGAGAAATAAAATATAGCCTATGTTACTCGGAGATAATGTAGCTTCCCAACGGTGAAAGAATTGTTCAGATCGGTCAAGTAGTTTCGTAGCCTATATGCGTCAAACAAACAAACAAATATAAAATCAAACTTTTCCTCTTTACAATATTGGTATAGACTAGCTGCCGCCCCGCGGTTTTGTTTGCATTAATCCGGTATTAAAAGCAGCCTATGTGTTTATCTTGAGTGTAAGCATTCTCCATACTTTTGACGACCTATTTGACGTAATGATTACCTTGCCGGACTGCGAAACAGGGGGTCCCGGGCTCGATTCTCGGCACGGTCAATATCTTTGTGCTAAGTGAACTAAATTTGTTAGCTCAGACCTGTCGGTAATAGATCGGCAGGTCTGAGCTTGAGTGATTTAATGATTTGATTGAGTGTTAATATGTAGCATATGTAAAGTATTTGTGTAAACGTATATACTACTGTATTTTTTTCTTTATATCATTGATATACCTTGATAAATACCTTTATTGGAACAGAACCCCTCGTTATATATACTACAATGTTACATATAAAGAATACATGAATAATGATTTTATGAGTGTCCATTTGAATAAACAATGAATTATGTCTTAATTACAAAAGAAATATTTGCCAGAGTAATTAATTCGTGATCAATCATATTCGTGACGCATTGTGTGTACTTCTGCCAAATAACATTTGACCTATTCTATTGTACCTACTGTTTATTTATGTAAATTATAGCGATATCTCAATTTATTGAATTGTACTTGGAAGCTTTACTACTCGTAAGACTTAACAAAGACATTCCAAAAAAATACATTAGAAAAAATATGGATTCTTTTTACTTTTTGATTTTAAGTCTTCTTCTTCGTATGAGCTAAGTGGCCAAGCTCTGGTGTTGAGAGTTTTCAAGCCGCTCGAAGGCCTCTGACTTGGCGTAACAACTGCTTGTAATAAGAATAACAGCCGGGACCTACAATTTAACTTTTGAAACTTTTTACCCAGATGAAAGTGGTACTTTCATCTGGGTAGCGCCCAGATGAAAGTACCACTTTTAAAACGACAGTTTTGTGCACGGTCACCCATCCAAACACCGACCGTATCGACCGATGCTTAGCTTCGATTATCGCGTCAGATCACCTTAGCTAGCCGAGCTACAGGTTTTTATTAGTACAGATACAGTTTGCCGATATTTGAGTTGGCTGGTCCGGATAATACGAAACTCTCAGGAAACAGAAACTCAGGTAGAGAGTTCCAAATATTCGCTGTCCCCACAATAAAGGTTGACGCAAAGCGTTTTGTACGAAAGTTTGGAACTTCAACTCTGTATCGGTGTCTCTATACTAACTCTCTGCTCGTTCTGTAGTAGAACGGAGATGGTGAACTGAACTTGAAGCACGAAGTCTTTGACGAATCTCACTTCTGATTTTTCTACTCGAAGTCTAATGAAGCCCTCTTCTGAATTTGAAGTACGAAAAGATTCTAACAAATCCCGCTTCAGATTTTTCTACTCGAATAATGAATCCCACTTTTTAATTTGAAGTACGAAAAGTTTCTAACAAATCCCACTTCTGGATTAGAAGCAAGAAAAGTCTCTAACAAATTCCGCTTCAGATTTTTCTACTCGAATAATGAATCCCACTTTTTAAATTGAAGCACGAAAAGTTTCTAACAAATCCCACTTCTGAATTCGAAGCACGAAAAGCCTCTAACAAATCCCACTTCTGATTGTTGACAGGGCGGCGGAATGCGGTCAGTCGGTGCGATCGTTCGCGGGCAGCGAGCACGGAGGTCCCGCCAACGCCGTGTTCGAGGAGGCTGCCAAGCTACGGGTGCCGGCTGACGATGATGATGGTGAATTTGTGTTGCCACACTTCCAGCGGGTCGCTATTAGCGGAGAAGACACGTCTGGGGTGAGTTGTGGTATAAACTTGGAGGGACATCATAACCCTGCAGCGTAAGGAATAGGCTGGGAGTAAGAATAAGGCTGCAAAACTGCCCTTGCCTGTCGTAAGAGTTGACTAAAAGGGGCATCAGACTCGAGGGTGTTCGGAGATGGGGCTCCGACATGAATATTTAAAATTCGAAGCTGTAAATTCAAGATTTCCATAGCTTTAAAAAGTTTTGGCGTTACCAGTCGCCCTAAATAGTAAATGATTATGAATAATTTCCCCCCAGGTGCCACTAGAGGACCTACAAGTGGCGTCATCGTTCCTGGTGCAGGCGCTGGAGATGCGCAAGCGCTACATGGAGATGTCCCACCAGAGCTTCGCGGGCATCACGGCGCGCTTCATCCGGAGCATGGACGTGGACGCGCACTCGCCCGCCGCGCCGCATCCCTACACCAAGCATATTGCAGGTAATATACATCATCGGTTTTCAAGGCAAGAGTGAACCGGTTTCTTCCGGTCAAGCGCGCTCCACCATAGATTGCAATATCGCTTACCATCAGGTGAATTGCGATCAAGCGCAAGCCATTACCAGTAAATAAAAAAAATCATCATCAGATGTCGCATCAGAATATATTATTGGGAAGCTTAAGCAACAGTGGCCAACTATATGATCCCACTGTTGAGACTCGCCTTCTCTTACGAGGAGAGATATGTATATAGGCCTAAAGCTACCACTCTGGCCAAGTGCAGGTTGGCAAGTGACACACGTCTTCGCATATTGTGCTCCTCAAACATATCGGTTTCCTCACGATGTTTTCCTTCACCGTAAAGCGAGTGCAAATCCACACATGACTTGAATACAAGTCATTGGTAGCTGGGATCGAACTAGGGGCCGTCAGGTAACAAATATACGTTTCCCTGCCAGACTCGTCTCATATGTTATGTGTACCTTACATTAATATCTTTACACCGTCACAATTTTTCCACCCAACACAGATACTTGGGTTTTATCGAGGTTCCCTTGTTTACCTTAAAATATTTTTTTTAATTCGACAGACCACATGGTCCACCCTCCGTTCATCAAGGGCAAGGACCCGTGGGAGGGTCCCACCCCTCCGCCCAAGGGGTACAGCATTCGGCTGGACAACGGAGTGTTCAACCTGTACACCAAGAATGAAGCGGGCGAGGAGAGCCGGGTGCCGTACAAGTACATAAAGTTGGCGGAGTACATCCAGGATAAGAACACCATGTGCACCATGATCGCTGATGGACCACTGTGAGTAGATTTTCTATCACTATTTGATTTAAATATTGGTTACTCAGTTTCAAATATTTTTCTTCGGACATTCATTGTCATTCCATTGTATTTTGGTGTATGAATAGAAGTGCAAGTTCAAAGTCTTGATATATTAGTCTTCTTCTAGCTTTACGTGACCCTCGTTTTTTCCGTTGTCTCCAGGAAATCGTTCTGCTACCGGCGGCTGTCGTACCTGTCCTCCAAGTTCCAGCTGCACGTGTTGCTCAACGAGCTCCGCGAGCTCGCCTCGCAGAAGGCCGTGCCGCATCGAGACTTCTACAACATCAGGTACTGATGTTAACAAACGATACTCAACATAAATTTTACCTGATATACCGTTTAAGATTTAGAACTTTGGCCGAGTTGGTGTCTGTTCGCCTTACTGAGGTTGAGTTGCGTTTCCCTAGTTCATCCATACTTAGTCTGGTAGCAATTTATGCTCAACTAGAGTATATGAAAGAAACACTATTTAGTCAGACGCATAAGACACATTTACATTTTAGCAAATTACATACAAAAACATAAAAAGAAAGAAAGAAGACAGCATAGTTTGGTATAGAGTCCGAAGGTTGACTCTTAGTATAAACGCGCTACAGATTCCTCTGCAGCACTGATTTTCAGAACCAACTATTAAAGACGCAAACTTTTCAATGAAAAGTTGTTTAAATCCTTTGTCAAAAGTAACGCGTTCATTTAGCCTCCGTGGTGCACGGTGAACAACCAATCAGCAGTGATTTCTTTTCATCTTTGCGTCCTCTGATTGGTGCACCGTACGTTACACCGGGGTGTTACGCTAGACACGTTGGTCTGGCCTTGGCTTTACAGATATATTACATGCAATTTGTTTGTTACAGGAAAGTGGACACTCACATCCACGCAGCGTCCTGCATGAACCAGAAACATCTCTTACGGTTCATTAAGAAAACTCTGAAAAACCATGCGGACGAGGTAAATATCCAAACCCTAATGGACATAGAAAACTTTTCGGGATTTCTCCAAGGGACCATCAGCGAATAATTGGATCACGTCGGGTCACTAATATGGTGCGACGACGGTCTGCCTCCATCTGGCAAAAGGATATCCTTCCAGACAGTTGTCGCGCCCGGAGACGGTCGTCCGACGGTCATGCAATGTAGCTAGGAGCAGTCGTACGCGCGTTACGCACGTGAATACCGCTTGCGCAATTCAGATCGAGCGCTCTGATTAGTAGCTAGCGATAAAGTGTGACAGAGATGCCACAAGTTAATTGGCAGGGATTGAACCCACGTTTTGTGGGACGTTAGGCAACAGCATGGCATAGACATCTCATGTGTTTGATTCGTGATGTGTGTTATCATCGTTTGGATAAAATACTTGTTCCCAGGTAGTACAGATCACGTAATCAAGTATTGTTCCAGGTGGTGACGCTGCACAAGGGCGAGCCAATGACGCTGAAGGCAGTGTTCCAGTCCATGAACCTCAGCACTTACGATCTCACAGTCGACATGCTCGACGTGCACGCTGTAAGATAACACATATAATACTTTCGCAGACTATTTGGAATTCCATTTCTGGTATATTTATTTACATCTCCTTCTTCGTATGAGCTAAGTGGCCAAGGCCTCTGACTTGGCTTAACGACTACTTTTACTAGGACTAACAGCCGGGACCTCCAATTTACATTGTCATCAGACCCACTAGGGAATAATGAGCTAGGTATATGACGCCGAAAATTAAATAAAATAGCCCGTTTTCTATTATATCTTATGAATATTCGTAATCATAATTTATGGCACAACCTTAATGTTATTGTATATTGTGTGAGTGATTATACCTAAAGCACTACTAGCTATATTTATGACGCACCAGCAAACCCGGCGAACTCCGTTTCGCCACAAAGTTGTTTTTTTACCTGAATTCTGTTTGCTACAAACCTCACGGGACCTTTCCAACGAATGCAAAAGTGGAAATCGGTTCGTGCGTTCTGGAGTTATAGCGTCAGGAAGGAAAACTCGACTTATTTTTACATTATAGAATAATTGATTATGGTTTGTGAATGAGTTATATTAAACCCAGTATTGTATTGTCTCCATTACCCCCGTGTCTGTAGGACCGCAACACGTTCCACCGTTTCGACAAGTTCAACGCCAAGTACAACCCCATCGGCGAGAGCAGGCTGCGGGAGGTGTTCCTCAAGACTGACAACTACATGAACGGGAAATACTTCGCCAGGATCATCAAGGTACTCCTCCTTGATATTGTAAAAACGCCTTTATATCTACTGCTTAAAAACATGTTTACAAAGTACTAAATTATCATACTGGTTTGTTGAAGTTGCCTCCAGGGTTTCTTCAGACAAATTTATATTTTTAGTCCATTAAAAAAACAACTGCCAACTAAGTACGACATCAGAGTTAACTTTAGTCATAAAAATAACGACCTTGATCAATTAACTGAATAATTTAACATGATTTAATTATTTTTTACCCGGGAACTTATTTTCGGAGATTAGTGAATAAATTATTCAAATTCGTTTATTCCTTAAACTATAGCATTTCAGGGACATAACCTCTAAAGCGCTACATTCTTAAAATTAACACATTAGCACAAAATTGGAAACATTTGTACAATGCTAAATGTAGTAAAAAATAAAATAAATAAATACATCACTTAGCAAACATTTTTTGATCCGAGTGACTTCCATACATTTTGTTAGCTCAGTCGATTGAATCTTATTCTAAATCGTTCCTAAATTCACGTAGACGATATAATAATATGTATGTAATTAGTCGCAGACTACGTAACAAAAGGTATCAATCTAAATTCTCAACACGTATATTATTTCGGTAGACCTGGGCGTCCACAACGCCTCATTAAACTCCCCCAATGAATAAGTTTTGCGGGGGTGTCACGATGTCCCGAGTCAGCAATAAGGATTACGACTAAGGAGTATATTGGTTCTCGTTCCAGGAAGTAGCATCAGACCTGGAGGAGAGCAAGTATCAGAACGCGGAGCTCCGGCTCTCCATCTACGGCAAGAGCCCCACCGAGTGGGCCAAGCTAGCCAAATGGGCCGTGCAGTTCAAGGTCTACTCAGACAACGTGCGCTGGCTCATACAGATACCGAGGCTTTAGTGAGTGTTTTCATCATCAGCAGTAGATACCAGAATACCCATAATTCGATAATACTTACTAAATTTTATAACGCAAAAAAAGATTAGAAATCTTCCTTGATAAGGTTAGGTAAGGAAAAAGCAGAATTTCGTATCTGCTAATTCGTTTTCAAATTTCACCAAAAATATAAACAAGTTCTTTCAATCGAATATACAACAATATAACCATTTGCAGTTAAATATATCAGACTACTCAATTATGTATTACAATAAATAACCTATTATGATTGCACAGCGACATCTTCAAGTCTAACAAGATAATGAACAACTTCCAAGAGTTCCTGGACAACATCTTCCGGCCGCTGTTCGAGGTCACCAACGATCCGAATACCAACATCGAGCTCCACAAATTCCTTACTGTAAGTTTAATCATAATAGCTTGTTTCACATGAATCTCTCTTTCTCTCTCTTACTCATATCTCTCATCTAGTTCATCGATGTCTTATTATTCTTGTTCTCTGCCGTATCTCCACTAGGTGGGGTCGGCATAGATATTTTTTTCTCCCTGTCTCTTCTAATTTCGTCGTCTTCTACCTTCCGTAATACACCATTGCGTTTCCGAATATATTCTTCAAGATGCTTAACCAAGATTGTATCGGATTTTGCATTAAAACTCCCCATTTCTCATCACTTGCTCGTACTTTAAAATAAGTGAAGACGTACTTTTCATATAAGAGGGATTAAAAGCGGATTATTTTTATGCCTACAGCACGTAATAGGATTCGACAGCGTGGACGACGAGTCGAAGCCCGAAAACCCCATGTTGGACGCAGACGTGAAGACCCCTGAGCTATGGGACGATGAGGAAAACCCGCCCTATGCGTACTATCTTTATTACATGTACGCCAACATAACCGTTCTCAACCATTTCAGAAAGTAAGTATACTTACTGTATATATTATACCTCTTTAAACGATGCAAATTTGCGTCTAATATAATAGTTCGCATACCCGGTTTATTTGCATGCATTTATTTAACGTTTTTTAATAGAAATACTTGCTAATTTACTCACTTAGTCTTTTACGAATATACTGAAAAACAGCTGACCTAGACTGCTACCTTGTCGTACTCCGGTTAAATACGATATGGTTTTGTTCATCTATTACAGACACATTATAGGCTGGTTTTTATAAATAAAATTTGAAATAGATAATTACATCATCATCCTGTATGTTACCTTTTATGGCAAGCATTGTATTGAAATAAGAACACAAGGATAACTGTTAATACGAGTATCTTATTTCAGGGAACAAGGTCTAAACACGTTTGTGTTGCGTCCTCACTGCGGCGAGGCCGGCGCGGTGCAACATTTAGTGTGCGGGTTCCTATTGGCTGAGAATATATCCCACGGATTACTGTTGAGAAAGGTAAAAACTGTAATATCATTTCGGATAAGGGTAATGCCTGCTTGCAGAATTAAATTTCTGCACTTTGATCAACAGATGGCGCTAATTCAAATGTGTCATATTTACGTATTTAAGCTATAAGTCTGGATTACTCGATCCAATAAAGAAAATATTTGAAATTCCATGTCTTATCCCTTGCATAACCAAATGCGTGTGAGCAAGAGAAAGCGAACTTTCTAATGCTTTCTTTATTCACGCGACTTATTATCCTCAGCATTCCGTCTGTAGGTTTTTCTTTGATTACTTTCTTAGAATTTGCTATCTTAGAAGATTGTTTTATTACTTTTAGCGATAAAATCACTGGTTCTTTATTATGTGATTTCTGTCATTTTATTTATTGTGAGTGTTTTATTATAGTGTTTATCTTATTTATCTATAAATATCAAAGTATAACTTCTTGTATATTACTGTAAAGTGTTACAACTATATATTGATGTCCCAGGTGCCAGTCCTCCAGTATTTATACTACCTGGCCCAGATAGCGATCGCCATGTCTCCGCTCAGCAATAACTCGCTCTTCCTGAACTATCACCGGAACCCGCTACCAGAGTTCCTTGCGAGAGGGCTCTGTGTGACGCTCAGTACGGATGACCCGCTGCAGTTCCACTTCACCAAGGTAATTTCGACTTTAATTTTTATAGAAATTAGGATCAATATAAGAATCTGTTTGCAATTCCTTGGTCTTAGTTATAGTTTCAGTAATGCCCTGCAAGTTCTATGAGTTACAAGACACAAAAGTGTTACTGTAATTGCTGCTAGCTGTAATTTGTAAAAAAAATAACACAATACTCCCTAAAAGTTGTATATTTTGAAAATAGACAGTGGAAAAGTATTTTCTTATCGTAGAGTATATAATCTTTTCCCCCACGCGTATCTAAAGGTTGGTCCTGAAAATCAGTGCTGCAGAGAAATCTGTAAAAGAAATCGAAATAAATCGAATTGAAATCTGAAATTTCTTTCTAATCTTATTCATATACTATATTGAATGAGTATGATGTTCCAGGAGCCCCTGATGGAAGAGTACAGCATCGCGGCGCAGGTGTGGAAGCTGAGCTCGTGCGACATGTGCGAGCTGGCCAGATACTCCGTGCTCATGTCAGGCTTCCCGCATGAGGTTAGTAAAAAAACCGTTTATTTCCAAAACACTGTTTAAGTACTTTACATAGATAGTTCCGTCACACTTTGTCATTATTTACTTTTTACCTTTACGGTGCGCAAATCTTTTTATCTCGAAACTTGGCATGGCATTAATTCAGTAAATATTATCGACAGTCAAAAGGCAAATTAAAAGATAATGATTTTAAATAAATAGAAGGTAAAGAAAGCGGCGGTGGTAACGGATCTTCAAAATAAACTGTATAAAATCTTTGGTCATTTCAACATACCTACTGAACTTTGGATTTGCACTGAATCAAAAGATTGAGCAAAAACAATAAAATGACATAAAATTGGTTGTCAATCTTACTAATAAAGGTCTGTGGAAGGACTCTGGTGCCCAACACAATGTGCATGCCCAAGAGAAATCCCCCAATGTTTTAATTGTACAGGGGAGTCACGAAGACTGTAATCAATGACTAAACATTGATGGTCAATGCTAATGAATGTTGTGTAACAGATAAGAATAAGAATCAACTTATTGTGTAACTGTTACAAGGTTTTAAATGTAAACATATGTAATTAGTATCAACAGTCGTGTCCATTGCGAACACACAATAATAATATTATAATGACAACAGATGAAGCAGTACTGGCTGGGTCCCAACTATCTGAAGGAAGGAGTGGCCGGTAATGACATCACTCGCACCAACGTGCCCGACATTCGCATCTCCTTCCGACACGAAACTCTGCTGGACGAACTTACCAACATCTTCAAGGTAACAAACGTATTTACATAAAACACTATAAGTACCTATAGAAACATTCTTGGAAGTACAAACATGACTACGTAAAACACTATAAGAAACTACCTATAGATACATTCTTGAAAGTGACATACTACTACTACTTCTGGTAACTTACGGAAAATCTGTTAAGGGTGGCTTAAGAAACTTTAGGCAAACAACATCATATGAAAAAAGTGAAAACTCGTTTCTTCACATACCTGTTTTACTGCGTCGGCTACCTTTTTGGCCTTTACTGTTTGCAAACTTTTGTTTCTTTTTCCATAAATTTTCATGTTTCCCTAGAAATACTAAAGCCGCTATTAAAAGTTTTTACGTTAGTTACCAATAACCTTGTATATATATACATTTTGCAAATACAAGTACACATACACATTCAGTATATTGAGACAACATAACAAAACATTGGTTAACTATGTCATTTATGCGGATGACATTGCCATAGTAAGACCACATAGTACATTCATTAATGATCACCAGTAGTAGTAGATAAATTCAGAATTACAATCTGTTCAATTTATTCAACACACATTCCCTAAAGTGTAGATTGGGCTAAACCTATTTGTTTTGTCTTGTGTTGCTTCAGTTTTGTCTGCAATGTCAATATTAATTTCTAACATTTTACCCAATTTTGTTTGATGTAACTAACCAATATAGATTTAGTAACAGGCGTACCTAATACAATCAATAACGTTTCAGGACGGTATGTCGACCAGAAGATAAATTAGTGATTCATAATTCACTCGCAGAACAGTGGATGAAGTGTTATAGTTTTAAATAGTTTTGGTTTAGTTATATGTATGTATGTGTTTTACAGTAGATTACTTTAGTTGTAACAATCAATGTACATAATAAGGTTATCATAAAAACGGGAAACAATACTAGTTAGTAAGTTGTAATGACTGAAATTATGCCGGTTGTTCGTTTTTCTATTTTTTTTTTAATAACTGAATTAAAATATTCGACTCTACTCATATTACAATCAATAAGCAATTGATTCTTCAGTAGCAATTAGTTGTAGAAACAATTTATATTATATTTCAGCTTGAGTCTTTAATTCATTTATTCTCACATTGTAAGTGTATATATATGTTTTGTTGCATAGATAACATAAAATAGGGCAAATAATTTCGCCCCAAATATTAACGATGTTACTAACTATGTAAGAGTTAGCGATCCCTTGTGATATTTAGGTGAAAATGAAAGATTGAAAGTGCCATTTCATTGAATATAGTGTATGTATGAATCTTGTTCCCGAATTTACTAAAGTAACCTTAAGAATTATTACATTATTAAACGTAGAAGCTTACAAATTTAAATATCTAAAGGTACATACATATTTCTATATAATTATAGGATCAGATATAATGTTTAATATAATACTATACGCATTTCTAACAAAGCTTACGTTGACTAAGACTAAATTATATAGTAGTGTAGAAAGTCTTTTTATATGACAATTACTTACTGCCTTAACATCTATCCTATACTTCGTAGCTATTGTTCGAATGTCTTCATTTCTCTTTAAGTTTTATATAAGTAGGTACTCAAACACCATGTAACCTACCATTGCAGTGGCTCTATCAAACTCTAAAATAGTGAAAACAGCTATCGCTATTAATAACTTAGTTTATATAATTATACGTAGATATATTGTGCTTAGCTTACCTCGGTGTAACGTTAACGCTTATGTTTGTGATGTTGTTTTAAATGTTGTCTGTTTATATTTGGGATTATTTTTTTACTATACCAAACCTCACTTTACAAACTTTTCGGTTCTACTTCAAATTTTTTAGTATTGTTTATGATTTATAATTAAATAATTTAATTCTAAGTTTTTATACGCTAGTAGTTTATAGTTGCATAAGCTCATAAGTTTGATATCAAAATCATTGTTTTAAGAATAAGCTTATACAGTAACATTTCAATCAATTACATTAGTAAATTACACTACTTTTACAAAATCAATGTTATCATTATATTTGTTGGGAATAAAAGCGTCATTTTCAAATTGGCTTTCAATAATGTGAATACCTTTACCTTTAAGACATTTTTCTCGAATAAATTTAATAGGATCAATAAAGAGCCATAAAGATAAAAGGATCAATATACATCCGTATTCTGTCATATCCTGTCTCACAATGTTGCAGATAAATTCAAACGTATCTTTAGATAGTTGTAGGTTCTAATTTGTTTATTATTTTCTGGTGTAGCTAAAGCGGTGTGGCACCCCCCTCTTCTATTAAGGTACTTTCCTGGGAGTGTATGTTTTTATTGTTTTCGTCTAATTTAGTTTTATGTCAACATTTCCTTACTGCGATTTGTTACTCGTGAATAACATGTGGTTTAAATCATAATATCGTCCTTATTTTAAAATGACTCCACTATGTTTTGATTAATACCTACTTACCATCCGGTTTCCATTTTGTCTTTAATTTAGTATACATGTCTAACTTCTCAAAACGTGATAGATCTGACCTTTATTTCCGTTTTAATTTTCCTAAACAATACTAGTTTTGATATAGGTGGTCACTAGATTTTAGAAATCATGAGATTTTTTTCAGAACATCTCGCAATCGTGACGCAAAATGTAAGTCATTAACATTATACTTCGTAATTATTATGCATAACAAAATGTCGAATACATGAATTGTGAATTTAAAATATTTGAAAAATGTTATAATCGATTTCGATTCAATTGATTACTTCCTTACTACTTACTTGCCTGCCGTAATCAATATTTTTATTAATTACTTGTAGCTTTTATTTACATGAATAAAATCAATAAGACCAAATAAATCGAATGCTTATCAACATAGTTTTGTTATATTCCACCAGGCCAAGATGTCGCACGGGCCGCAACCTGGTGCCACTGAAGACGCGTCTTCCTCGCCACCTCCGCCCAACTTCTCTGCGCCCATCGTCAGCTTGAAACGACCTTCTTTGGTTTAGAAGTGTGGCGTACAACAGCTCGCAGCCAATCACAACACCCGTTCTGAATCGCGCATTCTGTGCTTCTTCTTCTTCTTCGTGAGAGCTATGTGGGCAAGCTCTGGTGTCGAGAGTTTTAAAGTCACCCGAGGGCTCTGACTTGGCTTAGTGATTGCTTGTACTAAAACTAAATAGCCGGGACCTATTTAACGTGTCATCCGACCGGTGGCGCCCAGATGAAAATGCCACTTTGAAAACGACAGTTTTGTGCATGGTCAACCATCCAAACACTTGCTGAGCTTCGATGATCGCGTCAGACCACCTTAGCTAGCCGAGCTATAGTCGTTACATTCTGTGCAATAACGTAGGTTAACTCCTTGAATTTAGTAAAAGCAGGTAGGAATTTTTTATAGTTTTATGTCAGTAATGTGAAAACAATTGTAGTGGCTCGTAGTAAAATCTCGTATAATTTGTATCCAATGTTATAATTATGTACTTATGGAAAAACGCATCGTAATTATTGATCAAGTGTAAAATAAAGACTGATGTCGTTAAAGTTTGTGTATTTTTTAACCACCCTTATATTTAATTAATCGTGGAAGGAGAAGCTAACTCTTTAGGTATTTGATTCTATTGAGGATGACAATTATGGTTCTAATTGGTCTATGAGTTAGATCAATTAGAACGGCAATATATCATGGAGATGATTTTCGATTTTAAAAGTTTAACTGAAGAACTTTTTCTCATAGGCCTCCTTAAATATTGTAAAGTCAATAAATAGTTTATTGTCAATGTTAACCTACTGACAATATTTTCAAAACAGTTTCATAAACCAAAACCTTTCTAAATCACAATGACGAAAATATACTTCTTTAAAATGGGATAAAAGCTAAAATCCTGAATCCAAAAAATATATAGGTGAACTAGAAATCCCATATATTGACCATGGCGCAACCGTCCAAACCTCCTGGTTCTGAGCCCAATCCTAACAGTGGACCTAGCCCAGGGCCCAGAGCCTCGACCACCGGAAAATCTTCCGGGAAACCGAGACTCGTTTTCAATACACATAAGGAATACAAGAGGTGGACCAGGTTTCGATCGTAAGTATTCAACAATAGCTAATTTCAATGCTCGTTCTAAATCGAACGACATTTCTATTCGTTGAAAACCGGTACCAGTTTCAAAGTGTGTGACCGTTGGATTGCTTTCCTTAGATAAAATGGCTATTCTGGATATAACCGGTTCTCAAGGACCTGCCGGAACACACTGTTAGGTGCTTGGTAACAGATTTTTCAACTTGAATGGTTGCCAGCAAGGCCAGTAGAAGAAATTACCCTACCACCACGGTGCGGTTTCCTTAACCGAAATCTCGAGCTTATTGGCGGGGATCGAATGCACGACCTTTGGGACTGAGCTTTGACGACCTCGTTAGCGTAAAGGTTACCATGCCGGTCTGCTAATCAGAAGGTTCCGGGTTCGATTCCCGGCCCGGTCAACATCTTTGTGCTTAACTAAATTTGTTGGCTGTGGGTCTGGGTGTTAAATATGTATTTATATAATATGTATGTATGTATATGTAGTATATCAGTTGTGTTAGCAACCATAATACGAGCTAGAAATGGTTCAGTATGGGGCTTACCAGCCGTGTGTGAATGTGTCCTAATATTATATTTTTTTTTAAAGCTATAATGGCTTCGAATTTACCGTAGTAATAAGGAATTCTGTTACTTTTCGACATTGCAAAGTCCATCTGGCAGTTCTGGAGACTTGTCAACTCTTTAGTTTGGTAATTCCTCGACCCGTGTTTCCGTGACAGAGCAGAGAAGATGCGTTCGGAGGGTCAGGGCGTGAAGACGTACGTGCGCGGCCCGGGGGACACCGGCGTGGTCAACGAGGTGCCCTTCCAACGCGTCTCCGTTCAAGGCATACATGTCACTGGCGTAAGGAGCACCTGCCATTTTGACGTGATTAAGTATTATTAAAAGATGATGCTGGATGCACACATGGTTTACACACAAACTTTTTCCAAGACAGTCACTCCATGGATGTCTATATACAAAACAGGCGAAGTGGCATTTACATCTAAACCTTACCAAGACCCAGAAGCACCTAATTCAGCAGTTTAAAGAGCAACTCTCGACAAAAGAGTTTACTCATCACTATATTTAATATTAACACATAACTTGTAGCCATTTAGGCATTTAAATACCCATGAAGTATCGTCAGCTAACTTTTTGGTAGTTATAGTTATAATATAAACCATTCTTAGTTCCAAAACACATCCTGATTCCTGTATCTCACGTGAGCAGGTCCCTCACGAGGAGCTGACCCACGCGTCCACTTTCCTGGTGGAAGCCCTAGGGCTCCGGCGGCGCTACATGGAGATCTCGTCGCAGTCGTTCTCGGCCACAGTGAAGGAGTTCCTCAACTCGCACGAGCTGACTGCCAAGATGCCAGCCAGTAAGGGGCAGCAGTCCACTGTCTTCCATCGCGCCTTGCTTAACCTGGATTGTTAGTTCATTTTCATTTTGGTCGTAAGCCAGCTAATCTATCTTTTGTGAGTTAAGCTACAAAAGCATGCCCATCGTGAAATAGGCTAAATAAACAATCTTTATCTTTATCTCTATCTCTATCTCTATCTCTATCTCTATCTCTATATCTATCTCTATCTCTATCTCTATCTCTATCTCTATCTCTATCTCTATCTCTATCTCTATCTCTATCTCTATCTCTATCTCTATCTCTATCTCTATCTCTATCTCTATCTCTATCTCTATCTCTATCTCTATCTCTATCTCTATCTCTATCTCTATCTCTATCTCTATCTCTATCTCTATCTCTATCTCTATCTCTATCTCTATCTCTATCTCTATCTCTATCTCTATCTCTATCTCTATCTCTATCTCTATCTCTATCTCTATCTCTATCTCTATCTCTATCTCTATCTCTATCTCTATCTCTATCTCTATCTCTATCTCTATCTCTATCTCTATCTCTATCTCTATCTCTATCTCTATCTCTATCTCTATCTCTATCTCTATCTCTATCTCTATCTCTATCTC
Organism: Mellilla xanthometata; assembly: GCA_035578125.1. Classification (NCBI taxonomy): domain Eukaryota; kingdom Metazoa; phylum Arthropoda; class Insecta; order Lepidoptera; family Geometridae; genus Mellilla; species Mellilla xanthometata. The sequence goes on along the minus strand of JAPUBQ010000016.1, from coordinate 12,942,626 downwards.
TATCTCTATCTCTATCTCTATCTCTATCTCTATCTCTATCTCTATCTCTATCTCTATCTCTATCTCTATCTCTATCTCTATCTCTATCTCTATCTCTATCTCTATCTCTATCTCTATCTCTATCTCTATCTCTATCTCTATCTCTATCTCTATCTCTATCTCTATCTCTATCTCTATCTCTATCTCTATCTCTATCTCTATCTCTATCTCTATCTCTATCTCTATCTCTATCTCTATCTCTATCTCTATCTCTATCTCTATCTCTATCTCTATCTCTATCTCTATCTCTATCTCTATCTCTATCTCTATCTCTATCTCTATCTCTATCTCTATCTCTATCTCTATCTCTATCTCTATCTCTATCTCTATCTCTATCTCTATCTCTATCTCTATCTCTATCTCTATCTCTATCTCTATCTCTATCTCTATCTCTATCTCTATCTCTATCTCTATCTCTATCTCTATCTCTATCTCTATCTCTATCTCTATCTCTATCTCTATCTCTATCTCTATCTCTATCTCTATCTCTATCTCTATCTCTATCTCTATCTCTATCTCTATCTCTATCTCTATCTCTATCTCTATCTCTATCTCTATCTCTATCTCTATCTCTATCTCTATCTCTATCTCTATCTCTATCTCTATCTCTATCTCTATCTCTATCTCTATCTCTATCTCTATCTCTATCTCTATCTTTATCTTTATCTTTATCTTTATCTTTATCTTTATCTTTATCTTTATCTTTATCTTTATCTTTATCTTTATCTTTATCTTTATCTTTATCTTTATCTTTATCTTTATCTTTATCTTTATCTTTATCTTTATCTTTATCTTTATCTTTATCTTTATCTTTATCTTTATCTTTATCTTTATCTTTATCTTTATCTTTATCTTTATCTTTATCTTTATCTTTATCTTTATCTTTATCTTTATCTTTATCTTTATCTTTATCTTTATCTTTATCTTTATCTTTATCTTTATCTTTATCTTTATCTTTATCTTTATCTTTATCTTTATCTTTATCTTTATCTTTATCTTTATCTTTATCTTTATCTTTATCTTTATCTTTATCTTTATCTTTATCTTTATCTTTATCTTTATCTTTATCTTTATCTTTATCTTTATCTTTATCTTTATCTTTATCTTTATCTTTATCTTTATCTTTATCTTTATCTTTATCTTTATCTTTATCTTTATCTTTATCTTTATCTTTATCTTTATCTTTATCTTTATCTTTATCTTTATCTTTATCTTTATCTTTATCTTTATCTTTATCTTTATCTTTATCTTTATCTTTATCTTTATCTTTATCTTTATCTTTATCTTTATCTTTATCTTTATCTTTATCTTTATCTTTATCTTTATCTTTATCTTTATCTTTATCTTTATCTTTATCTTTATCTTTATCTTTATCTTTATCTTTATCTTTATCTTTATCTTTATCTTTATCTTTATCTTTATCTTTATCTTTATCTTTATCTTTATCTTTATCTTTATCTTTATCTTTATCTTTATCTTTATCTTTATCTTTATCTTTATCTTTATCTTTATCTTTATCTTTATCTTTATCTCAATTAATCCAGCCGATGCTGCGGAGCAATATCTACAGCTGACTGCTTGTTCTTCGGAGGAGCTACTGCCGGAAGGTCGGATGCCGTCCATGATGATCAGGGAATCAGATGTCAGACGTGAGTAAACTCAAAATAATTACTCGTAGTTCTGATTCTGAATAATATGGTCATAACTATTAGCAAACAAATCTGCAAACAAATCTGAAACAATTGTAATTGTAGTGTAGCCATGTTGGATTTGATTTTAAAGCTGCTGTTTTCGTGAGGTTTTTACATGTTGCGGTTAGTGTAGATATATTCAAGCCTTTTTTTAAATGTATTGGGCTAGTTGCCAGTAACCTTGTATCGATCAAGCGAGTTTTTTTTCAGTACCGGGCCAGAGTGGCTTCACTTTCGTCAGACCGAGTGACAGGATGAGGACTTCCTTGGAGAGTCATGAGGACCTGCAGTTGGGACCTTCAGGTTAATCGCTTAAAATACTAGGACTTCTAATAAACCATTATAGATAAGGTATATTTAGGTATTTGACTGACACGTCGCGTAACCACACACGTCAAAATCATGTTGATATACCATTTCAGTGTGGTACTATTGGCTCTTAAGGGGGCTTCCGGAACAAACCTTTCTTTAGGTATAGTGGCCGGCAAATAACTTGAGCAAAAGTCGACGTAGAGGGGGTAAGTCCGCGCATGTACACTTCCGGACATATTTTATTGGTCATTGTTGATACCAATAGAAACATAAAAAAAATTATTGTGAAACATTATTCGTAAAAACAAAATTTATATGCAAAAAATATTAATTTTACAACATGAAATTATTAAACAATTACAATTTGTTGTCTTTGCTTTCTTTTACTATTCGTTTTACGGTACTAACAGACGTTTTAGTTGCTTCTGCAGTCTTTTTTAACCGACTTCAAAAAGGAGGAGGTTATATATTCGACGTGTATGTATTTTTTTTTTTTTTTATGTATGTTCACCGATTTCTCAGCCATTTGTGGATCGATTCTCAAAATTCTTTTTTTAATTGAAAGAGTATGGTTCTGAATTGGTCCCATTGTCACCAAAACTGGTTCTGATGATGGACTCCTAGGGAAATCGAAGAAAAACCTAAAAAGTTAGGTTATTTTTACGCATGAAGAGAGATTCACGCTCGTTTGGCTGTACTGATATTCATGAAATTTGAGAAGAAAATAGGTAAGACTATGTGTTAACACATATGCTACTTTTTATTTCGAAAATAAATACTATTCCCGTGGGATGCACCAAATAACATATAAATCTTTTTAACTTCTTCACGCTCGAACGGTTGTACTGATATTGATGAAATTTGGAATGAAGATAGGTTAGACTATTTGTTTACACATAGGCTACTTTTGATCCCGAAAATAATTATTGTTCCCGTGGGATGCACCAAATAACACATGACACACTGATTTCGCTAAAATTTGATATAGGGGGTAGACTAGACCTTGTATAACACGAAGGTTACTTTTTATCTTAAAAGTCATTGCTATTCCCGTGGGAAGCCCAAATAACCCGATAACCTATTTTACTTCTTCGCGCTCATACGGCAATACAGATTTCGCTCATAAAATTAGCAGCCTGGCTAACAAAAGTAATCTGACGCGAACATCGAGGCTAAGCAACGGCCCATGCGGCCAGTCTTTGGATGGCTAACCATGCACAAGACTTCCATAAAAAAATGTGATATTTTCATCTGGGTGTTACTGTGCTTCGGATAACACGTTAAATTGTTGGGCCTGGACCACTACTCTTAGTACAAGCAGGGTTCAAACTAAATCAGGGGCTTGAAAAACTCTCGACGCCAGAGCTTGGCCACTTGGGTCATACTTAGTGGAAGAAGGAACTGTAAAATTTGATATATTAATAGACAAGACCCTCGAACGGATAAGGAAAATATTTACGGGCTCGCTTCGCTAGGAGTTATCCCGCTTCGTTCGAATTTCCCCTAGGATGTTCTGGGCTTATGACACTCCAAATATTATATATTTTGTGCTGCTTTGGACTTCCAACGGTTCGAACAAATACGGTGAAAATTTTCGCGCTCGCTTCGCTCGCGCATAGCTCGCTTCGCTCGCTCGCATTAGTTCTAGTACGTTTTGACACAACAAACATTATGTAATTTGTGCTGCTTTGGACTTCTTTATGCTCAAACGGTTGGAACAAATACGGTGAAAATTTTCGCGCTCTCTTCGCTCGCATCCACCTCTTTTCGCTCGCACTTGGTACTAGTACGTTTTGACACAACAAACATTATGTAATTTGTGCTGCTTTGGACTTCTTTATGCTCAAACGGTTGGAACAAATACGGTGAAAATTTTTGCGCTCGCTTCGCTCGCATCCAGCTCGATTTGCTCCCAATTGGTTGCCTGCCTGACACACGCCAAATTTTTTCATCGTGAAGTTTATTTGGCTCCCCATAGCTAAAACTTAAACAAAATATCATTACCAACCACTAAAAATGTAAAAATAAAATTGTTTTAAAAAACAAACAACCGACTTCAAAAACACAACTAAAAAGGGAAAAATAATTTTAAGCCTAAATCAAATCAAGTATATATAAATAGAATAGGAGAGTTTATTTCATGTACTTATAAAAAACTATTTGCAATTTTTAGTAATCCTGTATTCTTGAAGTCGGTGCCATCTAATAAGAACAAATTAATGTTTGTTAAAAAAAAATATTTTCAATTGTCTTTCTTTGCTGGCACCGACTCCAAGAATACAGGATTAGTAAAAATTGCAAATAGTTTTTTATAAGTACATGAAATAAACTCTCCTATTCTATTTATATATACTTGACTAGATGTTGGGCTGTGCGCGGGCCGCAAGCGGCCCGCGGGGGGTGTTTTCAAAGAGGGGTAAAAATGGGCCACCTATGAATTTAAAAAAAATAGGAAAAAATTCAAGTCGAGGTAGTAAAATATGTAAAAAACCTTAAATTCGGTCAAAAATGGGCTGTTGATGATGATGATATTTTAAAATCTGTGACTATCAACTTGTAAAGCAGTAGTGTAGAATCAAAACATGATAAGGATCTCGAAAAACTGATAATAAACCCCAACTCAGTCAAATAAAAAGGTAATAAACATGTATGCAATTTTGTTAGGTTGATGATGATGATGATTTTGGGAGTGCGAGTGTGGAGCTCGGCCTTCGGCCTCGCTCCACCCTCGCCCTTGCCTCGCAAGTGCCAAGGCTCGGCCTTCGGCCTCGCCTTGGCACTTGCTCGGGTCATGCGTACCAAATGTATGGAGCTTGATGATGATGATGATGATTTTGGGAGTGCGAGTGTAGAGCTCGGCCTTCGGCCTCGCTCCACTCTCGCCCTTGCCTCGTAAGTGCCAAGTCTCGGCCTTCGGCCTCGCCTTGGCACTTGCTCGGGTCATGCGTACCAAATGTATGGAGTTTGATGATGATGATGATGATGATTTTGGGAGTGCGAGTGTGGAGCTCGGCCTTCGGCCTCGCTCCACCCTCGCCCTTACGTCGCAAGTGCCAAGGCTCGGCCTTCGGCCTCGCCTTGGCACTTCCTCAGGTCCTGCGTACCAAATGTATGGAGTTTGTATGGGGGCGTTTTTTTTTATTCGTGACCCATACATTTTTCATTAAATCATCAAAGAACCGAAGATGCTCATCAATATTTGTTAAAGCACCACCGTCCTATCTGTTATGCTTTCGGAGATCCCCTGGGGTGCTCCAGGGTCAGTTCCACTTTCAGGCACTTTTAATTTTTTCCCAACGTCCAATGGTCCCTTTTTTACTGTTGAGCCTCGCAAGTGCCGCGACTCGGCCTACGGCCTCGCCGCGGCACTTGCTTGGCTCCTGGGTACCAAATGTATGCAGTTTGTATGGAGACGATTTTTTTTTCTTCGGGACCTATATTTTTTTTTGCAGATCACCAATGGGCCTAAGATGCCTAACAACATTTTTTAAAGCACCATCCCCCTACCTCTCATACCCTTGGAGATCCCTTGGGGTGCACCAGGGTCAATTCCACTTTCAGCCATTTTTCGATTTTATTTCAACTTTCCTGGTTCATACATATACAAAACCATGAATAAATCCTACCCTACAAGTCTCCAACATGGAGATGTATTCCTAACCTACCAGAAAAAGTTACATGTATGGCGGCCATCTTTGTTTTTTGACATTTCCAAATTTTTATACAAAACATGTTATCTGCACCCCCTGTAGCCCCCGGATGCAAAAAATCAGCTCCCTGCGGCCATTTTGAAATTTGGCCGCCATTTTGAATCCGCCATCTTGGATTTTTGACATCACCCCCAAACTCTCCTACCCTCTCCCTATGACATTTGGTCGAACACCCCCCGGCTACCTCTTACCGTTCCAGAGATATAAGGGTCCAAACTTTGTATGGAATCTGAAAAATTTGTATGACTGTCATACATTTTTTTCCATTTTCCAGAACCGTCAAGCAGTTCCATTCAAAATGAGCCAAACTTCTAAAACTCCATCTTTTATACTTGCCGAGATCCAGTAGGGTACTCCAAGGTCAGTTCCACTTTTCCAAGTTTTCAGATTTTTCCTCTACTCACTGGAACATTGTCTATACAACGGTGCTATACTCGTCATCCCCCCAAAACTCCTTCTAGGAGAACTACTATGTCAATCAGTGTGTCAGTGAGTCAGTCAGTGAGTGAATGGTAATCTAATTTTATATTATATAGATAGATAGACTAGATGTTGGGCTGTGCGCGGGCCGCAAGCGGCCCGCGGGGGGTGTTTTCAAAGAGGGGTAAACATGGGCCACCTTTGAATTTTTAAAAAATAGGAAAAAATTCAAGTCGAGGTAGTAAAATGTGTAAAAAACCTTAAATGCGGTCAAAAATGGGCTGATGATGATGATGATATTTTAAAATCTGTGACTATCAACTTGTAAAGCAGTAGTGTAGGATCAAAACGTTATATGGCAGTCGAAATACTGATAATAAACCCCAAAGCAGTCAAATAAAAAGGTAATAAACATGTATGCAATTTTGTTAGGTTGATGATGATGATGATTATGGGAGTGCGAGTGTAGAGCTCGGCCTTCGGCCTCGCTCCACCCTCGCCCTTGCCTCGCAAGTGCCAAAGCTCGGCCTTCGGCCTCGCCTTGGCACTTGCTCGGGTCCTGCGTACCAAATGTATGGAGTTTGATGATGATGATGATGATTTTGGGAGTGCGAGTGTGGAGCTCGGCCTTCGGCCTCGCACCACCCTCGTCCTTGCCTCGCAAGTGCCAAAGCTCGGCCTTCGGCCTCGCCTTGGCACTTGCTCGGGTCCTGCGTACCAAATGTATGGAGTTTGATGATGATGATGATGATTTTGGGAGTAGGAGTGTGGAGCTCGGCCTTCGGCCTCGCACCACCCTCGCCTTTGCCTCGCAAGTGCCAAGGCTCGGCCTTCGGCCTCGCCTTGGCACTTGCTCGGCTACTGCATACCAAATGTATGGAGTTTGTATGGAGGCGTTTTTTTTTCTTCGGGACCCATACATTTTTCATCAGATCACCAATGAGCCTTAGATGTCTATCAATATTTATTAAAGCACCACCCCCCTATCTGTTATACTTTCGGAGATCCCCTGGGGTGATCCAGGGTCAGTTCCACTTTCAGGCACTTTTATTTTTTTCCCAACGTCTCATAGACCGTTCTTTACTGTCGTGCCTCGCAAGTGCCGCGACTCGGCCTACGGCCTCGCCGCGGCACTTGCTCGGCTCCTGGGTACCAAATGTATGGAGTTTGTATGGAGACAATTTTTTTTTCTTCGGGACCCCAACTTTTTTTTGCAGATCACCAATGGGCCTAAGGTCCCTAACAACATTTCTTCAAGCACCACCCCACTACCTCTTATACCCTTGGAGATCCCTTGGGGTGCACCAGGGTCAATTCCACTTTCAGCCATTTTTCGATTTTATCTCAATTGTCCTGGTCCATACATATACAAAACCACGAATAAACCCTACCCCACAAGTCTCAAAGTTGGAGATGTATTCCTACCCTACCAGAAAAAGTTACATGTATGGCGGCCATCTTTGTTTTTTGAGATTTCCAAATTTTTATCCAAAATATGTAATCTGCACCCCCTGGAGCCCCCGGATGCAAAAAATCAGCTCCCTGCGGCCATTTTGAAATTTGGCCGCCATTTTGAATCCGCCATCTTGGATTTTTGACACCACCCCCAAACTCTCCTACCCTCCCCCTATGACATTTGGTCGAACACCCCCCCGCTACCTCTTACCGTTCCAGAGTTATAAGGGTCCAAACTTTGTATGGAATTTGAAAAATTTGTATGACTGTCATACATTTTTTTCCATTTTTCAGAACCGCCAAGCAGTTCCCTTTAAAATGAACCAAACTTGCAATACTCCATCTTTAATACTTGCCGAGATCCAGTAGGGTACTCCAAGGTCAGTTCCACTTTTCCAAGTTTTCAGATTTTTCCTCTACTCACTGGAACATTGTCTATACAACGGTGCTATACTCGTCATCCCCCCAAAACTCTTTCTAGGAGAACTACTATGTCAATCAGTGAGTCAGTCAGTCAGTGAGTCAGTGAGTGAATGGTAATCTAATTTTATATTATATAGACTAGATGTTGGGCTGTGCGCGGGCCGCAAGCGGCCCGCGGGGGGTGTTTTCAAAGAGGGGTAAAAATGGGCCACCTATGAATTTAAAAAAAATATGGAAAAAATTCAAGTCGGGCTTGTAAAATGTGTAAAAAACCTTGAATACGGTCAAAAATGGGCTGATGATGCTGATGATATTTTAAAATCTGTGACTATCAATTTGTAAAGCAGTAGTGTAGAATCAAAACTTGATAAGGATCTCGAAAAACTGATAATAAACCCCAACTCAGTCAAATAAAAAGGTAATAAACATGTATGCAATTTTGTTAGGTTGATGATGATGATGATTTTGGGAGTGCGAGTGTGGAGCTCGGCCTTCGGCCTCGCTCCACCCTCGCCCTTGCCTCGCAAGTGCCAAGCCTCGGCCTTCGGCCTCGCCTTGGCACTTGCTCGGGTCCTGCGTACCAAATGTATGGAGTTTGATGATGATGATGATGATTTTGGGAACGGCGAGTGTGGAGCTCGGCCTTCGGCTTAGCTCCACCCTCGCCCTTACCTCGCAAGTGCCAAGGCTCGGCCTTCGGCCTCGCCTTGGCACTTGCTCGGGTCCTGCGTACCAAATGTATGGAGTTTGATGATGATGATGATGATTTTGGGAGTGCGAGTGTGGAGCTCGGCCTTCGGCCTCGCTTCACCCTCGCCCTTGCCTCGCAAGTGCCAAGGCTCGGCCTTCGGCCTCGCCTTGGCACTTGCTCGGGTCCTACGTATCAAATGTATGGAGTTTGTATGGGGGCGTTTTTTTTTTATTCGTTACCCATACATTTTTCAGTTAATCATCAATATACCCAAGATGCTCATCAATATTTGTTAAAGCACCACCCTCATATCTGTTATACTTTCGGAGATCCCCTGGGGTGCTCCAGGGTCTGTTCCACTTTCAGGCACTTTTAATTTTTTCCCAACGTCTAATGGTCCCTTCTTTATTGCCGTACCTCGCAAGTGCCGCGGCTCGGCCTACGGCCTCGCCGCGGCACTTGCTCGGCTCCTGGGTGCCAAATGTATGGAGTTTGTATGGAGCCATTTTTTTTTTCTTCGGGACCCTAACTTTTTTTTGCAGATAACCAATGGGCCTAAGGTGCCTAACAACATTTCATCAAGCACCACCCCCCTATCTGTCATACTTTTGGAGATCCTATGGGGTACTCCAGGGTCAGTTCCACTTTCAGACACTTTTCTATTTTGTCCCATTGTCTCATGGTCCCTTCTTTACTGTTAAGCCTCGCAAGTGCCGCGGCTCGGCCTACGGCCTCACCGCGGCACTTGCTCGGCTCCTGGGTACCAAATGTATGGAGTTTGTATGGAGCCATTTTTTTTTTCTTCGGGACCCATACTTTTTTTTGCACATCACCAATGGGCCCAAGGTACCTAACAACATTTCTTCAAGCACCACCCCCCTACCTCTCATACCCCCGGAGATCCCGTGGGGTGCACCAGGGTCAATTCCACTTTCAGCCAATTTTCGATTTTACCTCAACTCTACTGGTCCATACATATACAAAACCATGAATAAACCCTACCCCACAAGTCTCAAAGTTGGAGATCTATTCCTACCCTTCCAGAAAAAGTTACATGTATGGCGGCCATCTTTGTTTTTTGACATTTCCAAATTTTTATTCAAAAAATGTAATCTGCATCCCCTGAAGCCCCCTGATGCAAAAAATCAGCTCCCTGCGGCCATTTTGAAATTTGGCCGCCATTTTGAATCCGCCATCTTGGATTTTTGACATAATTCCCAAACTCTCCTACCGACCCCCTATGACATTTGGTCGAACACCCCCCCGCTACCTCTTACCGTTTCAGAGTTATAAGGGTCCAAAGTTTGTATGGAATTTTAAAAATTTGTATGACTGTCATACATTTTTTTCCATTTTCCAGAACCGTCAAGCAGTTCCCTTTAAAATGCACCAAACTTGTAAAACTCTATCTCTTATACTTGCCGAGATCCAGTAGGGTACTCCAAGGTCAGTTCCACTTTTCCAAGTTTTCAGATTTTTCCTCTACTCACTGGAACATTGTCTATACAACGGTGCTATACTCGTCATCCCCCCAAAACTCCTTCTAGGAGAACTACTATGTCAATCAGTGTGTCAGTGAGTGAGTGAGTGAGTGAGTCAGTGAATGGTAATCTAATTTTATATTATATAGACTAGATGTTGGGCTGTGCGCGGGCCGCAAGCGGCCCGCGGGGGGTGTTTTCAAAGAGGGGTAAACATGGGCCACCTATTGATTAGAAAAAATATGGAAAAAATACAAGTCGAGGTAGTAAAATGTGTAAAAAACCTAAAATGCGGTCAAAAATGGGCTGATGATGATGATGATATTTTAAAATCTGTGACTATCAACTTGAAAAGCAGTAGTGTATGATCAAAACGTCATATGGCAGTCGAAATACTGATAATAAACCCCAAAGCAGTCAAATAAAAAGGTAATAAACATGTATGCAATTTTGTTAGGTTGATGATGATGATGATTTTGGGAGTACGAGTGTGGAGCTCGGCCTTCGGCCTCGCTCCACCCTCGCCCTTGCCTCGCAAGTGCCAAGGCTCGGCCTTCGGCCTCGCCTTGGCACTTGCTCGGGTCATGCGTACCAAATGTATGGAGTTTGATGTTGATGATGATGATGACTTTGGGAGTGCGAGTGTGGAGCTCGGCCTTCGGCCTCGCTCCACCCTCGCTCTGGCCTCGCAAGTGCCAAGGCTCGGCCTTCGGCCTCGCCTTGGCACTTGCTCGGGTCATGCGTACCAAATGTATGGAGTTTGATGATGATGATGATGATTTTGGGAGTGCGAGTGTGGAGCTCGGCCTTTGGCCTCGCTCCACCCTCGCCCTTGCCTCGCAAGTGCCAAGGCTCGGCCTTCGGCCTCGCCTTGGCACTTACTCGGGTCCTGCGTACCAAATGTATAGAGTTTGTATGGAGTCAATTTTTTTTTTCTTCGGGACCCATATTTTTTTTTGCAGATCACCAATAGGCCAAAAGACCTTAACAACATTTCATCAAGCACCACCCCCCTATCTGTCATACTGTTGGAGATCCTATGGGGTACTCCAGGGTCAGTTCCACTTTCAGACACTTTTCTATTTTGTCCCATTGTCTCTTGGTCCCTTCTTTACAGTGGAACCTCGCAAGTGCCGCGGCTCGGCCTACGGCCTCACCGCGGCACTTGCTCGGCTCCTGGGTACCAAATGTATGGAGTTTGTATGGAGCCATTTTTTTTTTCTTCGGGACCCCAACTTTTTTTTGCAGATCACCAAGGGGCCCAAGGTCCCTAACAACATTTCTTCAAGCACCACCCCCTTACCTCTCATACCCTTGGAGATCCCATGGGGTGCACCAGGGTCAATTCCACTTTCAGCCATTTTTCGATTTTATCTCAACTCTCCTGGTCCATACGTATACAAAACCACGAATAAACCCTACCCCACAAGTCTCAAAGTTGGAGATGTATTCCTACCCTACCAGAAAAAGTTACATGTATGGCGGCCATCTTTGTTTTTTGACATTTCCAAATTTTTATCCAAAATATGTAATCTGCACCCCCTGGAGCCCCCGGATGCAAAAAATCAGCTCCCTGCGGCCATTTTGAAATTTGGCCGCCATTTTGAATCCGCCATCTTGGATTTTTGACATCACCCCCAAACTCTCCTACTCCCCCCCTATGACATTTGGTCGAACACCCCCCCGCTACCTCTTACCGTTCCAGAGATATAAGCGTCCAAACTTTGTATGGAATTTGAAAAATTTGTATGACTGTCATACATTTTTTTCCATTTTCCAGAACCGTCAAGCAGTTCTCTTAAAAATGAGCCAAACTTGTAAAACTCTATCATTTATACTTTCCGAGATCCAGTAGGGTACTCCAAGGTCAGTTCCACTTTTCCAAGTTTTCAGATTTTTCCTCTACTCACTGGAACATGGTCTATACAACGGTGCTATACTCGTCATCCTCCTAAAACTCCTTCTAGGAGAACTACTATGTCAATGAGTCAGTGAGTGAGTCAGTCAGTGAGTGAATGGTAATCTAATTTTATATTATATAGACTAGATGTTGGGCTGTGCGCGGGCCGCAAGCGGCCCGCGGGGGGTGTTTTCAAAGAGGGGTAAAAATGGGCCACCTATTGATTAGAAAAAATATGGAAATAATTCAAGTCGGGCTTGTAAAATTGGTAAAAAACCTTAAATTCGGTCGAAAATGGGCTGATGATGATGATGATATTTTAAAATCTGTGACTATCAACTTGTAAAGCCGTAGTTTAGAATCAAAACATGATAAGGATCTCGAAAAATGATAATAAACCCCAAAGCAGTCAAATAAAAAGGTAATAAACATGTATGCAATTTTTTTAGGTTGATGATGATGATGATGATTTTGGAGTGCGAGTGTGGAGCTTGGCCTCCGGCCTCGCTCCACCCTCGCCCTTGCCTCGCAAGTGCCAAGGCTCGGCCTTCGGCCTCGCCTTGGCACTTGCTCGGGTCCTGCGTACCAAATGAATGGAGTTTGATGATGATGATGATGATGATTTTGGGAGTGCGAGTGTGGAGCTCGGCCTTCGGCCTCGCTCCACCCTCGCCCTTGCCTCGCAAGTGCCAAGGCTCGGCCTTCGGCCTCGCCTTGGCACTTACTCGGGTCATGCGTACCAAATGTATGGAGTTTGTATGGAGTCAATTTTTTTTTTCTTCGGGACCCATATTTTTTTTTGCAGATCACCAATAGGCCAAAAGACCTTAACAACATTTCATCAAGCACCACCCCCCTATCTGTCATACTTTTGGAGATCCTATGGGGTACTCCATGGTCAGTTCCACTTTCAGACACTTTTCTATTTTTTCTCATTGTCTTCTGGTCCCTTCTTTATTGCCGTACCTCGCAAGTACCGCGGCTCGGCCTACGGCCTCGCCGCGGCACTTGCTCGGCCCCTGGGTACCAAATGTTAGGAGTTTGTATGGAGACGATTTTTTTTTCTTCGGGACCCTAATTTTTTTTTACAGATCACCAATAGGCCCAAGGTCCCTAACAACATTTCTTCAAGCACCACCCCCCTACCTCTCATACCTTTGGAGATCCCTTGGGGTGCACCAGGGTCAATTCCACTTTCAGCCATTTTTCGATTTTATCTCACCTCTCTTGGTCCATACATATACAAAACCATGAATAAACCCTACCCTACAAGTCTCCAAAATGGAGATGTATTCCTACCCTACCAGAAAAAGTTACATGTATGGCGGCCATCTTTGTTTTTTGACATTTCCAAATTTTTATCCAAAATATGTAATCTGCACCCCCTGAAGCCCCCTGATGCAAAAAATCAGCTCCCTGCGGCCATTTTGAAATTTGGCCGCCATTTTGAATCCGCCATCTTGGATTTTTGACATCACCCCCAAACTCTCCTACCCTCCCCCTATGACAATTGGTCGAACACCCCCCCGCTACCTCTTACCGTTTCAGAGTTATAAGGGTCCAAAGTTTGTATGGAATTTGAAAAATTTGTATGACTGTCATACATTTTTTTCCATTTTCCAGAACCGTCAAGCAGTTCCATTCAAAATGAGCCAAACTTCTAAAACTCTATCTCTTATACTTGCCGAGATCCAGTAGGGTACTCCAAGGTCAATTCCACTTTTCCAAGTTTTCAGATTTTTCCTCTACTCACTGGAACATTGTCTATACAACGGTACTATACTCGTCATCCCCCCAAAACTCCTTCTAGGAGAACTACTATGTCAATCAGTGTGTCAGTCAGTCAGTCAGTGAGTGAATGGTAATCTAATTTTATATTATATAGACTAGATGTTGGGCTGTGCGCGGGCCGCAAGCGGCCCGCGGGGGGTGTTTTCAAAGAGGGGTAAACATGGGCCACCTTTGAATTATTAAAAAATAGGAAAAAATTCAAGTCGAGGTAGTAAAATGTGTAAAAAACCTTGAATTCGGTCAAAAATGGGCTGATGATGATGATGATATTTTAAAATCTGTGACTATCAATTTGTAAAGCAGTAGTGTAGAATCAAAACTTGATAAGGATCTCGAAAAACTGATAATAAACCCCAACTCAGTCAAATAAAAAGGTAATAAACATGTATGCAATTTTGTTAGGTTGATGATGATGATGATTTTGGGAGTGCGTGTGTGGAGCTCGGCCTTCGGCCTCGCTCCACCCTCGCCCTTACCTCGCAAGTGCCAAGGCTCGGCCTTCGGCCTCGCCTTGTCACTTGCTCGGGTCCTGCGTACCAAATGTATGGAGTTTGATGATGATGATGATGATGGTTTTGGGAGTGCGAGTGTGGAGCTCGGCCTTCGGCCTCGCACCACCCTCGCCCTTGCCTCGCAAGTGCCAAGGCTCGGCCTTCGGCCTCGCCTTGTCACTTGCTCGGGTCCTGCGTACCAAATGTATGGAGTTTGATGATGATGATGATGATGGTTTTGGGAGTGCGAGTGTGGAGCTCGGCCTTCGGCCTCGCACCACCCTCGCCCTTGCCTCGCAAGTGCCAAGGCTCGGCCTTCGGCCTCGCCTTGTCACTTGCTCGGGTCCTGCGTACCAAATGTATGGAGTTTGATGATGATGATGATGATGATTTTGGGAGTGCGAGTGTGGAGCTCGGCCTTCGGCCTCGCACCACCCTCGCCCTTGCCTCGCAAGTGCCAAGGCTCGGCCTTCGGCCTCGCCTTGGCACTTGCTCGGCTTCTGCATACCAAATGTATGGAGTTTGTATGGAGGCGTTTTTTTTTTCTTCGTGACCCATATATTTTTTATCAGATCACCAATGAGCCTTAGATGTCTATCAATATTTATTAAAGCACCACCCTCCTATCTGTTATACTTTCGGAGATCCCCTGGGGTGCTCCAAGGTCACTTCCACTTTCAGACACTTTCAAATTTTTACCCAACGTCTTATGGTCCCTTCTTTACTGCCGTACCTCGCAAGTGCCGCGACTCGGCCTACGGCCTCGCCGCGGCACTTGCTCGGCTCCTTGGTACCAAATGTATGGACTTTGTATGGAGACGTTTTTTTTTTCTTTGGGACCTATATTTTTTTTTGCACATCACCAATGGGCCCAAGGTCCCTAACAACATTTCTTCAAGCACCACCCCCCTACATCTCATACCCTCGGAGATCCCTTGGGGTGCACCAGGGTCAATTCCACTTTCAGCCATTTTTCGATTTTATCTCAACTCTCCTGGTCCATACATATACAAAACCACGAATAAACCCTACCCCACAAGTCTCAAAGTTGGAGATTTATTCCTACCCTACCAGAAAAAGTTACATGTATGGCGGCCATCTTTGTTTTTTGACATTTCCAAATTTTTATCCAAAATATGTAATGTGCACCCCCTGGAGCCCCCGCATGCAAAAAATCAGCTCCCTGCGGCCATTTTGAAATTTGGCCGCCATTTTGAATCCGCCATCTTGGATTTTTGACATCACCCCCAAACTCTCCTACCCTCCCTCTATGACATTTGGTCGAACACCCCCCAGCTACCTCTTACCGTTCCAGAGTTATAAGGGTCCAAAGTTTGTATGGAATTTGAAAAATTTGTATGACTGTCATACATTTTTTTCCATTTTCCAGAACCGTCAAGCAGTTCCATTCAAAATGAGCCAAACTTGTAAAACTCTATCTTTTATACTTGCCGAGATCCAGTAGGGTACTCCAAGGTCAGTTCCACTTTTCCAAGTTTTCAGATTTTTCCTCTACTCATTGGAACATTGTCTATACAACGGTGCTATACTCGTCATCCCCCCTAAACTCCTTCTAGGAGAACTACTATGTCAGTGAGTCAGTCAGTGAGTGAATGGTAATCTAATTTTATATTATATAGACTAGATGTTGGGCTGTGCGCGGGCCGCAAGCGGCCCGCGGGGGGTGTTTTCAAAGAGGGGTAAAAATGGGCCACCTATTGATTAGAAAAAATATGGAAAAAATACAAGTCGAGGTAGTAAAATGTGTAAAAAACCTTAAATGCGGTCGAAAATGGGCTGATGATGATGATGATATTTTAAAATCTGTGACTATCAACTTGAAAAGCAGTAGTGTATGATCAAAACGTTATATGGCAGTCGAAATACTGATAATAACCCCAAAGCAGTCAAATAAATAGGTAATAAACATGTATGCAATTTTGTTAGGTTGATGATGATGATGATGATTTTGAAGTGCGAGTGTGGAGCTCGGCCTTTGGCCTCGCTCCACCCTCGCCCTTCCCTCGCAAGTGCCAAGGCTCGGCCTTCGGCCTCGCCTTGGCACTTGCTCGGGTCATGCGTACCAAATGTATGGAGTTTGATGATGATGATGATGATGATTTTGAAGTGCGAGTGTGGAGCTCGGCCTTTGGCCTCGCTCCACCCTCGCCCTTCCCTCGCAAGTGCCAAGGCTCGGCCTTCGGCCTCGCCTTGGCACTTGCTCGGGTCATGCGTACCAAATGTATGGAGTTTGATGATGATGATGATGATGATTTTGGGAATGCGAGTGTGGAGCTCGGCCTTCGGCCTCGCTCCACCCTCGCTCTGGCCTCGCAAGTGCCAAGGCTCGGCCTTCGGCCTCGCCTTGGCACTTGCTCGGGTCCTGCGTACCAAATGTATGGAGTTTGATGATGATGATGATGATGATGATTTGGGAGTGCGAGTGTGGAGCTCGGCCTTCGGCCTCGCACCACCCTCGCCCTTGCCTCGCAAGTGCCAAGGCTCGGCCTTCGGCCTCGCCTTGGCACTTGCTCGGCTTCTGCATACCAATTGTATGGAGTTTGTATGGAGGCGTTTTTTTTTTCTTCGGGACCCATACATTTTTCATCAGATCACCAATGAGCTTTAGATGTCTATCAATATTTATTAAAGCACCACCCCCCTATCTGTTATACTTTCGGAGATCCCCTGGGGTGCTCCAGGGTCAGTTCCACTTTCAGACACTTTTCTATTTTGTCCCATTGTCTCATGGTCCCTTCTTTACTGCCGTACCTCGCAAGTGCCGCGACTCGGCCTACACCTCGCCGCGGCACTTGCTCGGCTCCTGGGTACCAAATGTATGGAGTTTGTATGGAGACGATTTTTTTTTCTTCGGGACCTATATTTTTTTTTGCACATCACCAATGGGCCCAAGGTCCCTAACAACATTTCTTCAAGCACCACCCCCCTACCACTCATACCCTCGGAGATCCCTTGGGGTGCACCAGGGTCACTTCCACTTTCAGCCATTTTTCGATTTTATCTCAACTCTCATGGTCCATACATATACAAAACCACGAATAAACCCTACCCCACAAGTCTCCAACATGGAGATTTATTCCTACCCTACCAGAAAAAGTTACATGTATGGCGGCCATCTTTGTTTTTTGACATTTCCATATTTTTATTCGAAATATGTAATCTGCACCCCCTGAAGCCCCCGGATGCAAAAAATCATCTCCCTGCGGCCATTTTGAAATTTGGCCGCCATTTTGAATCCGCCATCTTGGATTTTTGACATCACCTCCAAACTTTCCTACCCTCCCCCTATGACATTTGGTCGAACACCTTCCAGCTACCTCTTACCGTTTCAGAGTTATAAGGGTCCAAACTTTGTATGGAATTTGAAAAATTTGTATGACTCTCATACATTTTTTTCCATTTTCCAGAACCGTCAAGCAGTTCCATTCAAAATGAGCCAAACTTCTAAAACTCTATCTCTTATACTTGCCGAGATCCAGTAGGGTACTCCAAGGTCAATTCCACTTTTCCAAGTTTTCAGATTTTTCCTCTACTCATTGGAACATTGTCTATACAACGGTGCTATACTCGTCATCCCCCCAAAACTCTTTCTAGGAGAACTACTATGTCAGTGAGTCAGTGAGTCAGTGAATGGTAATCTAATTTTATATTATATAGACTAGATGTTGGGCTGTGCGCGGGCCGCAAGCGGCCCGCGGGGGGTGTTTTCAAAGAGGGGTAAAAATGGGCCACCTATGAATTTAAAAAAAATAGGAAAAAAATCAAGTCGAGGTAGTAAAATATGTAAAAAACCTTAAATTCAGTCAAAAATGGGCTGATGATGATGATGATATTTTAAAATCTGTGACTATCAACTTGTAAAGCAGTAGTGTAGAATCAAAACATGATAAGGATCTCGAAAAACTGATAATAAACCCCAAAGCAGTCAAATAAAAAGGTAATAAACATATATGCAATTTTGTTAGGTTGATGATGATGATGATGATTTTGGAGTGCGAGTGTGGAGCTTGGCCTCCGGCCTCGCTCAACCCTCGCGCTTGTCTCGCAAGTGCCAAGGCTCGGCCTTCGGCCTCGCCTTGGCACTTGCTCGGGTCATGCGTACCAAATGTATGGAGTTTGTATGAAGTCAATTTTTTTTTCTTCGGGACCTATACATTTTTTATCAGATCACCAATAAGCCTTAGATGCCTATCAATATTTGTTCAAGCACCACTGTCCTATCTGTTATACTTTCGGAGATCCCCTGGGGTGCTCCAGGGTCAGTTCCATTTTCAGGCACTTTTAATTTTGTCCCATTATCTCATGATCCCTTCTTTACTGTTAAGCCTCGCAAGTGCCGCGACTCGGCCTACGGCCTCGCCGCGGCACTTGCTCGGCTCTTGGGTACCAAATGTATGGAGTTTGTATGGAGACAATTTTTTTTTCTTCATGACCTATATTTTTTATTGTACATCACCAATGGGCCCAAGATCCCTAACAACATTTCTTCAAACACCACCCCCCTATCTCTCATACCCTTGGAGATCCCTTGGGGTGCACCAGGGTCAATTCCACTTTCAGCCATTTTTCGATTTTACCTCAACTCTCCTGGTCCATACATATACAAAACCATGAATAAACCCTACCCCACAAGTCTCCAACATGGAGATGTATTCCTACCCTACCAGAAAAAGTTACATGTATGGCGGCCATCTTTGTTTTTTGACATTTCCAAATTTTTATCCAAAATATGTAATCTGCACCCCCTGGAACCCCCGGATGCAAAAAATCAGCTCCCTGCGGCCATTTTGAAATTTGGCCGCCATTTTGAATCCGCCATCTTGGATTTTTGTCACCACCCTCAAACTCTCCTACCCTCCCCCTATGACATTTGGTCGAGCACCCCCCCTCTACCTCTTACCGTTCCAGAGTTATAAGGGTCCAAACTTTGTATGGAATTTGAAAAATTTGTATGACTGTCATACATTTTTTTCCATTTTCCAGAACCGTCAAGCAGTTCCATTCAAAATGAGCCAAACTTCTAAAACTCTATCTCTTATACTTGCCGAGATCCAGTAGGGTACTCCAAGGTCAGTTCCTTTTTTCCAAGTTTTCAGATTTTTCCTCTACTCACTGGAACATTGTCTATACAACGGTGCTATACTCGTCATCCCCCCAAAACTCCTTCTAGGAGAACTACTATGTCAATCAGTGAGTCAGTCAGTGAGTCAATGAGTGAATGGTAATCTAATTTTATATTATATAGACTAGATGTTGGGCTGTGCGCGGGCCGCAAGCGGCCCGCGGGGGGTGTTTTTAAAGAGAAGTAAAAATGGGCCACCTATTGATTAGAAAAAATATGGAAAAAATACAAGTCGAGGTAGTAAAATGTGTAAAAAACCTTAAATGCGGTCAAAAATGGGCTGATGATGATGATGATATTTTAAAATCTGTGACTATCAACTTGAAAAGCAGTAGTGTATGATCAAAACGTTATATGGCAGTCGAATACTGATAATAACCCCGAAGCAGTCAAATAAAAAGGTAATAAACATGTATGCAATTTTGTTAGGTTGATGATGATGATGATGATTTTGGAGTGCGAGTGTGGAGCTTGGCCTCCGGCCTCGCTCCACCCTCGCCCTTGCCTCGCAAGTTCCAAGGCTCGGCCTTCGGCCTCGCCTTGGCACTTGCTCGGGTCCTGCGTACCAAATGTATGGGGTTTGATGATGATGATGATGATTTTGGGAAAGCGAGTGTGGAGCTCGGCCTCCGGCCTCGCTCCACCCTCGCCCTTGCCTCGCAAGTGCCAAGGCTCGGCCTTCGGCCTCGCCTTGGCACTTGCTCGGGTCATGCGTACCAAATGTATGGAGTTTGATGATGATGATGATGATGATTTTGGGAGTGCGAATGTGGAGCTCGGCCTTCGGCCTCGCTCCACCCTCGCCCTTGCCTCGCAAGTGCCAAGGCTCGGCCTTCGGCCTCGCCTTGGCACTTGCTCGGTTCTGCTTACCAAATGTATGGAGTTTGTATGGAGTCAATTTTTTTTCCTTCGGGACCCATATTTTTTTTGCAGATCACCAATAGGCCAAAAGACCTTAACAACATTTTATCAAGCACCACCCCCCTATCTGTCATACTTTTGGAGATCCTATGGGGTACTCCAGGGTCAGTTCCACTATCAGACACTTTTCTATTTTGTCCCATTGTCTCATGGTCCCTTCTTTACTGCCGTACCTCGCAAGTGCCGCGACTCGGCCTACGGCCTCGCCGCGGCACTTGCTCGGCTCCTGGGTACCAAATGTATGGAGTTTGTATGGAGACAATTTTTTTTTCTTCGGGACCCTAACTTTTTTTTACAGATCACCAATGGGCCCAAAGTCCCTAACAACATTTCTTCAAGCACCACCCCCCTACCTCTCATACCCTCGGAGATCCCTTGGGGTGCACCAGGGTCACTTCCACTTTCAGCCAATTTTCGATTTTATCTCAACTCTCCTGGACCATACATATACAAAACCACGAATAAACCCTACCCCACAAGTCTCCAACATGGAGATTTATTCCTACCCTACCAGAAAAAGTTACATGTATGGCGGCCATCTTTGTTTTTTGACATTTCCAAATTTTTATTCAAAATATAGAATCTGCACCCCTTGAAGCCCCCGGATGCAAAAAATCAGCTCCCTGCGGCCATTTTGAAATTTGGCCGCCATTTTGAATCCGCCATCTTGGATTTTTGTCACCACATCCAAACTCTCCTACCCTTCCCCTATGACATTTGGTCGAACACCCCCCCGCTACCTCTTACCGTTCCAGAGTTATAAGGGTCCAAACTTTGTATGGAATTTGAAAAATTTGTATGACTGTCATACATTTTTTTCCATTTTCCAGAACCGTCAAGCAGTTCCATTCAAAATGAGCCAAACTTGTAAAACTCTATCTTTTATACTTGCCGAGATCCAGTAGGGTACTCCAAGGTCAGTTCCACTTTTCCAAGTTTTCAGATTTTTCCTCTACTCACTGGAACATGTTCTATACAACGGTGCTATACTCGTCATCCCCCCAAAACTCCTTCTAGGAGAACTACTATGTCAGTGAGTCAGTGAGTGAGTCAGTGAGTGAATGGTAATCTAATTTTATATTATATAGACTAGATGTTGGGCTGTGCGCGGGCCGCAAGCGGCCCGCGGGGGGTGTTTTCAAAGAGGGGTAAAAATGGGCCACCTATTGATTAGAAAAAATATGGAAATAATTCAAGTCGGGCTTGTAAAATTGGTAAAAAACCTTAAATTCGGTCGAAAATGGGCTGATGATGATGATGATATTTTAAAATCTGTGACTATCAACTTGTAAAGCCGTAGTTTAGAATCAAAACATGATAAGGATCTCGAAAAATGATAATAAACCCCAAAGCAGTCAAATAAAAAGGTAATAAACATGTATGCAATTTTTTTAGGTTGATGATGATGATGATGATTTTGGAGTGCGAGTGTGGAGCTTGGCCTCCGGCCTCGCTCCACCCTCGCCCTTGCCTCGCAAGTGCCAAGGCTCGGCCTTCGGCCTCGCCTTGGCACTTGCTCGGGTCCTGCGTACCAAATGAATGGAGTTTGATGATGATGATGATGATGATTTTGGGAGTGCGAGTGTGGAGCTCGGCCTTCGGCCTCGCTCCACCCTCGCCCTTGCCTCGCAAGTGCCAAGGCTCGGCCTTCGGCCTCGCCTTGGCACTTACTCGGGTCATGCGTACCAAATGTATGGAGTTTGTATGGAGTCAATTTTTTTTTTCTTCGGGACCCATATTTTTTTTTGCAGATCACCAATAGGCCAAAAGACCTTAACAACATTTCATCAAGCACCACCCCCCTATCTGTCATACTTTTGGAGATCCTATGGGGTACTCCATGGTCAGTTCCACTTTCAGACACTTTTCTATTTTTTCTCATTGTCTTCTGGTCCCTTCTTTATTGCCGTACCTCGCAAGTACCGCGGCTCGGCCTACGGCCTCGCCGCGGCACTTGCTCGGCCCCTGGGTACCAAATGTTAGGAGTTTGTATGGAGACGATTTTTTTTTCTTCGGGACCCTAATTTTTTTTTACAGATCACCAATAGGCCCAAGGTCCCTAACAACATTTCTTCAAGCACCACCCCCCTACCTCTCATACCTTTGGAGATCCCTTGGGGTGCACCAGGGTCAATTCCACTTTCAGCCATTTTTCGATTTTATCTCACCTCTCTTGGTCCATACATATACAAAACCATGAATAAACCCTACCCTACAAGTCTCCAAAATGGAGATGTATTCCTACCCTACCAGAAAAAGTTACATGTATGGCGGCCATCTTTGTTTTTTGACATTTCCAAATTTTTATCCAAAATATGTAATCTGCACCCCCTGAAGCCCCCTGATGCAAAAAATCAGCTCCCTGCGGCCATTTTGAAATTTGGCCGCCATTTTGAATCCGCCATCTTGGATTTTTGACATCACCCCCAAACTCTCCTACCCTCCCCCTATGACAATTGGTCGAACACCCCCCCGCTACCTCTTACCGTTTCAGAGTTATAAGGGTCCAAAGTTTGTATGGAATTTGAAAAATTTGTATGACTGTCATACATTTTTTTCCATTTTCCAGAACCGTCAAGCAGTTCCATTCAAAATGAGCCAAACTTCTAAAACTCTATCTCTTATACTTGCCGAGATCCAGTAGGGTACTCCAAGGTCAATTCCACTTTTCCAAGTTTTCAGATTTTTCCTCTACTCACTGGAACATTGTCTATACAACGGTACTATACTCGTCATCCCCCCAAAACTCCTTCTAGGAGAACTACTATGTCAATCAGTGTGTCAGTCAGTCAGTCAGTGAGTGAATGGTAATCTAATTTTATATTATATAGACTAGATGTTGGGCTGTGCGCGGGCCGCAAGCGGCCCGCGGGGGGTGTTTTCAAAGAGGGGTAAACATGGGCCACCTTTGAATTTTTAAAAAATAGGGAAAAAATTTAAGTCGTGCTTGTAAAATTGGTAAAAAACCTTAAATTCGGTCAAAAATGGGCTGATGATGATGATGATATTTTATAATCTGTGACTATCAACTTGTAAAGCAGTAGTGTATGATCAAAACATGATAAGGATCTCGAAAAACTGATAATAAACCCCAACTCAGTCAAATAAAAAGGTAATAAACATGTATGCAATTTTGTTAGGTTGATGATGATGATGATTTTGGGAGTGCGAGTGTGGAGCTCGGCCTTCGGCCTCGCTCCACCCTCGCCCTTACCTCGCAAGTGCCAAGGCTCGGCCTTCGGCCTCGCATTGGCACTTGCTCGGGTCATGCGTGCCAAATGTATGGAGTTTGATGATGATGATGATGATGATTTTGGGAGTGCGAGTGAGGAGCTCGGCCTTCGGCCTCGCTCCACCCTCGCCCTTTCCTCGCAAGTGCCAAGGCTCGGCCTTCGGCCTCGCCTTGGCACTTGCTTGGGTTCTGAATACCAAATGTATGGAGTTTGTATGGACTTGTTTTTTTTTCTTCGTGACCCATACATTTTTCATCAGATCTCCAATAAGCCTTAGATGCCTATCAATATTTCTTCAAGCACCACTCCCCTATCTGTCATACTTTTGGAGATCCTATGGGGTACTCCAGGGTCAGTTCCACTTTCAGACACTTTTCTATTTTTTCCCTTTGTCTTATGGTCCCTTATTTATTGCCGTACCTGGCAAGTGCCGCGGCTCGGCCTACGGCCTCGCCGCGGCACTTGCTCGGCTCCTGGGTGCCAAATGTATGGAGTTTGTATGGAGCCATTTTTTTTTTCTTCGGGACCCTATTTTTTTTTTGCAGATCACCAATGGGCCCAAGGTGCCTAACAACATTTCTTCAAGCACCACCCCACTACCTCTTATACCCTTGGAGATCCCTTGGGGTGCACCAAGGTCAATTCCACTTTCAGACATTTTTCGATTTTATCACAACTCTCCTGGTCCATACATATACAAATCATGAATAAACCTTACCCCACAAGTCTCAAAGTTGGAGATGTATTCCTACCCTACCAGAAAAAGTTACATGTATGGCGGCCATCTTTGTTTTTTGACATTTCCAAATTTTTTTCCAAAATATGTAATCTGCACCCCCTGGAGCCCCCGGATGCAAAAAATCAGCTCCCTGCGGCCATTTTGAAATTTGACCGCCATTTTGAATCCGCCATCTTGGATTTTTGACATCACCTCCAAACTCTCCTACCCTCCCCCTATGACATTTGGTCGAACACCCCCCAGCTACCTCTTACCGTTCCAGAGTTATAAGGGTCCAAACTTTGTATGAAATTTGAAAAATTTGTATGACTGTCATACATTTTTTTCCATTTTCCAGAACCGTCAAGCAGTTCTCTTCAAAATAAGCCAAACTTGTAATACTCCATCTCTTATACTTGCTGAGATCCAGTAGGGTACTCCAAGGTCAGTTCCACTTTTCCAAGTTTTCAGATTTTTCCTCTACTCACTGGAACATTCCCTATACAACGGTGCTATACTCGTCATCCCCCCTAAACTCCTTCTAGGAGAACTACTATGTCAATCAGTCAGTCAGTCAGTGAATGGTAATCTAATTTTATATTATATAGACTAGATGTTGGGCTGTGCGCGGGCCGCAAGCGGCCCGCGGGGGGTGTTTTCAAAGAGGGGTAAAAATGGGCCACCTATGAATTTAAAAAAAATAGGAAAAAAATCAAGTCGAGGTAGTAAAATATGTAAAAAACCTTAAATTCAGTCAAAAATGGGCTGATGATGATGATGATATTTTAAAATCTGTGACTATCAACTTGTAAAGCAGTAGTGTAGAATCAAAACATGATAAGGATCTCGAAAAACTGATAATAAACCCCAAAGCAGTCAAATAAAAAGGTAATAAACATATATGCAATTTTGTTAGGTTGATGATGATGATGATGATTTTGGAGTGCGAGTGTGGAGCTTGGCCTCCGGCCTCGCTCAACCCTCGCGCTTGTCTCGCAAGTGCCAAGGCTCGGCCTTCGGCCTCGCCTTGGCACTTGCTCGGGTCATGCGTACCAAATGTATGGAGTTTGTATGAAGTCAATTTTTTTTTCTTCGGGACCTATACATTTTTTATCAGATCACCAATAAGCCTTAGATGCCTATCAATATTTGTTCAAGCACCACTGTCCTATCTGTTATACTTTCGGAGATCCCCTGGGGTGCTCCAGGGTCAGTTCCATTTTCAGGCACTTTTAATTTTGTCCCATTATCTCATGATCCCTTCTTTACTGTTAAGCCTCGCAAGTGCCGCGACTCGGCCTACGGCCTCGCCGCGGCACTTGCTCGGCTCTTGGGTACCAAATGTATGGAGTTTGTATGGAGACAATTTTTTTTTCTTCATGACCTATATTTTTTATTGTACATCACCAATGGGCCCAAGATCCCTAACAACATTTCTTCAAACACCACCCCCCTATCTCTCATACCCTTGGAGATCCCTTGGGGTGCACCAGGGTCAATTCCACTTTCAGCCATTTTTCGATTTTACCTCAACTCTCCTGGTCCATACATATACAAAACCATGAATAAACCCTACCCCACAAGTCTCCAACATGGAGATGTATTCCTACCCTACCAGAAAAAGTTACATGTATGGCGGCCATCTTTGTTTTTTGACATTTCCAAATTTTTATCCAAAATATGTAATCTGCACCCCCTGGAACCCCCGGATGCAAAAAATCAGCTCCCTGCGGCCATTTTGAAATTTGGCCGCCATTTTGAATCCGCCATCTTGGATTTTTGTCACCACCCTCAAACTCTCCTACCCTCCCCCTATGACATTTGGTCGAGCACCCCCCCTCTACCTCTTACCGTTCCAGAGTTATAAGGGTCCAAACTTTGTATGGAATTTGAAAAATTTGTATGACTGTCATACATTTTTTTCCATTTTCCAGAACCGTCAAGCAGTTCCATTCAAAATGAGCCAAACTTCTAAAACTCTATCTCTTATACTTGCCGAGATCCAGTAGGGTACTCCAAGGTCAGTTCCTTTTTTCCAAGTTTTCAGATTTTTCCTCTACTCACTGGAACATTGTCTATACAACGGTGCTATACTCGTCATCCCCCCAAAACTCCTTCTAGGAGAACTACTATGTCAATCAGTGAGTCAGTCAGTGAGTCAATGAGTGAATGGTAATCTAATTTTATATTATATAGACTAGATGTTGGGCTGTGCGCGGGCCGCAAGCGGCCCGCGGGGGGTGTTTTTAAAGAGAAGTAAAAATGGGCCACCTATTGATTAGAAAAAATATGGAAAAAATACAAGTCGAGGTAGTAAAATGTGTAAAAAACCTTAAATGCGGTCAAAAATGGGCTGATGATGATGATGATATTTTAAAATCTGTGACTATCAACTTGAAAAGCAGTAGTGTATGATCAAAACGTTATATGGCAGTCGAATACTGATAATAACCCCGAAGCAGTCAAATAAAAAGGTAATAAACATGTATGCAATTTTGTTAGGTTGATGATGATGATGATGATTTTGGAGTGCGAGTGTGGAGCTTGGCCTCCGGCCTCGCTCCACCCTCGCCCTTGCCTCGCAAGTTCCAAGGCTCGGCCTTCGGCCTCGCCTTGGCACTTGCTCGGGTCCTGCGTACCAAATGTATGGGGTTTGATGATGATGATGATGATTTTGGGAAAGCGAGTGTGGAGCTCGGCCTCCGGCCTCGCTCCACCCTCGCCCTTGCCTCGCAAGTGCCAAGGCTCGGCCTTCGGCCTCGCCTTGGCACTTGCTCGGGTCATGCGTACCAAATGTATGGAGTTTGATGATGATGATGATGATGATTTTGGGAGTGCGAATGTGGAGCTCGGCCTTCGGCCTCGCTCCACCCTCGCCCTTGCCTCGCAAGTGCCAAGGCTCGGCCTTCGGCCTCGCCTTGGCACTTGCTCGGTTCTGCTTACCAAATGTATGGAGTTTGTATGGAGTCAATTTTTTTTCCTTCGGGACCCATATTTTTTTTGCAGATCACCAATAGGCCAAAAGACCTTAACAACATTTTATCAAGCACCACCCCCCTATCTGTCATACTTTTGGAGATCCTATGGGGTACTCCAGGGTCAGTTCCACTATCAGACACTTTTCTATTTTGTCCCATTGTCTCATGGTCCCTTCTTTACTGCCGTACCTCGCAAGTGCCGCGACTCGGCCTACGGCCTCGCCGCGGCACTTGCTCGGCTCCTGGGTACCAAATGTATGGAGTTTGTATGGAGACAATTTTTTTTTCTTCGGGACCCTAACTTTTTTTTACAGATCACCAATGGGCCCAAAGTCCCTAACAACATTTCTTCAAGCACCACCCCCCTACCTCTCATACCCTCGGAGATCCCTTGGGGTGCACCAGGGTCACTTCCACTTTCAGCCAATTTTCGATTTTATCTCAACTCTCCTGGACCATACATATACAAAACCACGAATAAACCCTACCCCACAAGTCTCCAACATGGAGATTTATTCCTACCCTACCAGAAAAAGTTACATGTATGGCGGCCATCTTTGTTTTTTGACATTTCCAAATTTTTATTCAAAATATAGAATCTGCACCCCTTGAAGCCCCCGGATGCAAAAAATCAGCTCCCTGCGGCCATTTTGAAATTTGGCCGCCATTTTGAATCCGCCATCTTGGATTTTTGTCACCACATCCAAACTCTCCTACCCTTCCCCTATGACATTTGGTCGAACACCCCCCCGCTACCTCTTACCGTTCCAGAGTTATAAGGGTCCAAACTTTGTATGGAATTTGAAAAATTTGTATGACTGTCATACATTTTTTTCCATTTTCCAGAACCGTCAAGCAGTTCCATTCAAAATGAGCCAAACTTGTAAAACTCTATCTTTTATACTTGCCGAGATCCAGTAGGGTACTCCAAGGTCAGTTCCACTTTTCCAAGTTTTCAGATTTTTCCTCTACTCACTGGAACATGTTCTATACAACGGTGCTATACTCGTCATCCCCCCAAAACTCCTTCTAGGAGAACTACTATGTCAGTGAGTCAGTGAGTGAGTCAGTGAGTGAATGGTAATCTAATTTTATATTATATAGACTAGATGTTGGGCTGTGCGCGGGCCGCAAGCGGCCCGCGGGGGGTGTTTTCAAAGAGGGGTAAAAATGGGCCACCTATTGATTAGAAAAAATATGGAAATAATTCAAGTCGGGCTTGTAAAATTGGTAAAAAACCTTAAATTCGGTCGAAAATGGGCTGATGATGATGATGATATTTTAAAATCTGTGACTATCAACTTGTAAAGCCGTAGTTTAGAATCAAAACATGATAAGGATCTCGAAAAATGATAATAAACCCCAAAGCAGTCAAATAAAAAGGTAATAAACATGTATGCAATTTTTTTAGGTTGATGATGATGATGATGATTTTGGAGTGCGAGTGTGGAGCTTGGCCTCCGGCCTCGCTCCACCCTCGCCCTTGCCTCGCAAGTGCCAAGGCTCGGCCTTCGGCCTCGCCTTGGCACTTGCTCGGGTCCTGCGTACCAAATGAATGGAGTTTGATGATGATGATGATGATGATTTTGGGAGTGCGAGTGTGGAGCTCGGCCTTCGGCCTCGCTCCACCCTCGCCCTTGCCTCGCAAGTGCCAAGGCTCGGCCTTCGGCCTCGCCTTGGCACTTACTCGGGTCATGCGTACCAAATGTATGGAGTTTGTATGGAGTCAATTTTTTTTTTCTTCGGGACCCATATTTTTTTTTGCAGATCACCAATAGGCCAAAAGACCTTAACAACATTTCATCAAGCACCACCCCCCTATCTGTCATACTTTTGGAGATCCTATGGGGTACTCCATGGTCAGTTCCACTTTCAGACACTTTTCTATTTTTTCTCATTGTCTTCTGGTCCCTTCTTTATTGCCGTACCTCGCAAGTACCGCGGCTCGGCCTACGGCCTCGCCGCGGCACTTGCTCGGCCCCTGGGTACCAAATGTTAGGAGTTTGTATGGAGACGATTTTTTTTTCTTCGGGACCCTAATTTTTTTTTACAGATCACCAATAGGCCCAAGGTCCCTAACAACATTTCTTCAAGCACCACCCCCCTACCTCTCATACCTTTGGAGATCCCTTGGGGTGCACCAGGGTCAATTCCACTTTCAGCCATTTTTCGATTTTATCTCACCTCTCTTGGTCCATACATATACAAAACCATGAATAAACCCTACCCTACAAGTCTCCAAAATGGAGATGTATTCCTACCCTACCAGAAAAAGTTACATGTATGGCGGCCATCTTTGTTTTTTGACATTTCCAAATTTTTATCCAAAATATGTAATCTGCACCCCCTGAAGCCCCCTGATGCAAAAAATCAGCTCCCTGCGGCCATTTTGAAATTTGGCCGCCATTTTGAATCCGCCATCTTGGATTTTTGACATCACCCCCAAACTCTCCTACCCTCCCCCTATGACAATTGGTCGAACACCCCCCCGCTACCTCTTACCGTTTCAGAGTTATAAGGGTCCAAAGTTTGTATGGAATTTGAAAAATTTGTATGACTGTCATACATTTTTTTCCATTTTCCAGAACCGTCAAGCAGTTCCATTCAAAATGAGCCAAACTTCTAAAACTCTATCTCTTATACTTGCCGAGATCCAGTAGGGTACTCCAAGGTCAATTCCACTTTTCCAAGTTTTCAGATTTTTCCTCTACTCACTGGAACATTGTCTATACAACGGTACTATACTCGTCATCCCCCCAAAACTCCTTCTAGGAGAACTACTATGTCAATCAGTGTGTCAGTCAGTCAGTCAGTGAGTGAATGGTAATCTAATTTTATATTATATAGATAGATAGATAGATAGATTTGATTTAGGCTTAAAATTATTTTTAACCGACTTCAAAAAGGAGGAGGTTATATATTCGACGTGTATGTATTATTATTTTTTTTTATGTATGTTCACCGATTTCTCAGCCATTTGTGGATCGATTCTCAAAATTCTTTTTTTAATTGAAAGAGTATGGTTCTGAATTGGTCCCATTGTCACCAAAACTGGTTCTGATGATGGACTCCTAGGGAAATCTAAGAAAAACCTAAAAAGTTAGGTTATTTTTACGCATGAAGACAGATTCACGCTCGTTTGGCTGTACTGATATTCATGAAATTTGAGAAGAAAATAGGTAAGACTATGTGTTAACACATACGCTACTTTTTATCCCGAAAATAAATACTATTCCCGTGGGATGCACCAAATAACATATAAATCTTTTTAACTTCTTCACGCTCGAACGGTTGTACTGACATTGATGAAATTTGGAATGAAGGTAGGTTAGACTATGTGTTTACACATAGGCTACTTTTTATCCCGAAAATAATTATTGTTCCCGTGGGATGCACCAAATAACACATGACACACTGATTTCGCTAAAATTTGATATAGGGGGTAGACTAAACCTTGTATAACACGAAGGTTACTTTTTATCTTAAAAGTCATTGCTATTCCCGTGGGAAGCCCAAATAACTCGATCCTATTTTACTTCTTCGCGCTCATACGGCAATACAGATTTCGCTCATAAAATTAGCAGCCTGGCTAACAAAAGTAATCTGAAGCGAACATCGAGGCTAAGCAACGGCCCATGCGGCCAGTCTTTGGATGGGTAACCATGCACAAGACCTCCATAAAAAAATGTGATATTTTCATCTGGGCGTTACTGTGCTTCGAATAACACGTTAATTTGTTGGGGCTGGATCACTACTCTTAGTACAAGCAGGGGTCAAATTAAATCAGGGGCTTGAAAAACTCTCGACGCCAGAGTTTGGCCACTTGGGTCATACTTAGTGGAAGAAGGAACTGTAAAATTTGATATATTAAAAGACAAGACCTTCGAACGGATAAGGAAAATATTTACGCGCTCGCTTTGCTAGGAGTTATCCCGTTTCGTTCGAATTTCGCCCAGGATGTTCTGGGCTTATGACACTCCAAATATTATATAATTTGTGCTGCTTTGGACTTCAAACGGTTCGAACAAATACGGTGAACATTTTCGCGCTCGCTTCGCTCGCGCATAGCTCGCTTCGCTCGCATCCAGCTCGCTTCGCTCGCAATTGAATCTAGTACGTTTTGACACAACAAACATTATGTAATTTGTGCTGCTTTGGACTTCTTTATGCTCAAACGGTTGGAACAAATACGGTGAAAATTTTCGCGCTCGCTTCGCTCGTGCATAGCTCGTTTCACTCGCATCCACCTCTTTTTGCTCGCACTTGGTTCTAGTAAGTTTTGACACAACAAACATTATGTAATTTGTGCTGCTTTGGACTTCTTTATGTTCAAACGGTTCGAACAAATACGGTGATAATTTTTCGCGCTCGCAATTGGTACTAGTACGTTTTGACACAACAAACATTATGTAATTTGTGCTGCTTTGGACTTCTTTATGTTCAAACGGTTCGAACAAATACGGTGATAATTTTTCGCGCTCGCTTCGCTCGCAATTGGTACTAGTACGTTTTGACGCAACAAACATTATGAAATTTGTGCTGCTTTGGACTTTTTTATGCTCAAATGGTTGGGACAAATACGGTGAAAATTTTCGCGCTCGCTTCGCTCGCGCATAGCTCGCTTCGCACGCATTCGTCTTTTTTCGCTCACACTTGGTTCTAGTACGTTTTGACACAACAAACATTATGTAATTTGTGCTGCTTTGGACTTCTTTATGCGGTTGGAACAAATACGGTGAAAATTTTCAGGCTCGCTTCGCTCGCGTATAGCTCGCTTCGCTCGCATCCAGCTCGATTTGCTCCCAATTGGTTGCCTGCCTGACACACGCCAAATTTTTTCATCGTGAAGTTTATTTGGCTCTCCATAGCTAAAACTTAAACAAAATATCATTACCAACCTCTAAAAATGTAAAAATAAAATTGTTTTAAAAAACAAACAACCGACTTCAAAAACACAACTAAAAAGGGAAAAATAATTTTAAGCCTAAATCAATTCAAGACTATATAAATAGAATAGGAGAGTTTATTTCATGTACTTATAAAAAACTATTAGCAATTTTTAGTAATCCTGTATTCTTGAAGTCGGTGCCATCTAATAAGAACAAATTAATGTTTGTTAAAAAAAAACTATTTTCAATTGTCTTTCTTTGCTGGCACCGACTCCAAGAATACAGGATTAGTAAAAATTGCTAATAGTTTTTTTTAAGTACATGAAATAAACTCTCCTATTCTATTTATATAGTCTTGAATTGATTTAGGCTTAAAATTATTTTTCCCTTTTTAGTTGTGTTTTTGAAGTCGGTTGTTTGTTTTTTAAAACAATTTTATTATAGTTTCCATTTGTTTTGTAGATTCCTGTTTAAGGAAGCAATACACATCATACACCATTTTTCTAGCTTGTCTCTTCAGAACTGTGTTATGTTTTCGCGGCATAGTCAGAAAAGTTTTATGGTATAGGTATAAACACAATATAACAAAAAACAAAGTAACAATAATATAAATTAATATAAAATTTTAACAACAAAACTTCTTAACTCGAAATAGGCTATTCAAACTGCACGCAAGTGTAATCGATGCCAGTACAGATACTAGCGGGACGTATGTTCGGCGCGGGGGACAGCGGCAAACTGATAGGCCAATCGCGGGGCCTCGTGCCGACAGAATGCCCCCGCGCACCTCTCCTACCACCAATGATACCTTAAAATCGTCTACTGCGCACTCAAGGTCATTGCTCAAGATGTTTGCCGAATATTATACTTAACGACATTTTTTCAACAAAAATGTGGTAGCTAAATATTTATTCTACGATCATGCTAATGGTTTGTATGTTTTGCGTTGCAACAAAAACAGTAGGCAGGTTAAAATAAAATTTGGCAAGGGCAGTAGCGACTAGGGTTATTAGGGACGAGAATTATAGAGATCGGCGCTAACCAAAGAATTTCTCTGTCCAATATCAGAGTAACTAAAATGAAGTCTACGGGTTACATATTTAGACATGTGCCTCTGCTCTAAAGTGTGCTCTGTTCGATGTAGGTGTGGCTGACCCATGGGCGTGTCCAATGCCACCGGACCGGCGCTATGTGTGTCGCTGGATGTCCGGCGTGGTGGTGCTGTACCGCACCGAGGCGGAGGCCGACGCCAACCGACCGTTGCCCTACGCCGGCGTCACTTTTAAGCAGTACGTCGAGGATATGAACCGCTTAACGGAGATGATCTGCGATGGACCTCTGTTAGTTTAGATTCGATTTTTTACAGTATAGACACAACTAGGCATTTGATTACCAGACCATAACTGAATACTTCTTTGCTTCTTTGGATGAAGGAACATGACAAGTCTGGAGTAATATGCTCCACTTTTGGCCGGAATGTCGCCTACTCGTGTACGCACACACGCCCTGCTGGCAATCGTCTAGCTGTAAAGAGTAAAAAAATAATTGAGATGCACTGGTTTCCGTACTCCTTTCGTGCTCCCATTCTGGGCTCAGGCCAGCTGGGGTTCCAGAAGCTAACCCTACTAAACATATGTCCTCAGGAAGTCGTTCTGTTTCCGCCGGCTCTCGTATCTCTCCTCCAAGTTTAAGATGCACGCGCTTCTCAATGAGCTACACGAGCTAGCACTGCAGAAGGCTATCCCGCATCGGGACTTCTATAACGTCAGGTAACTTGCCTAGCGCCCTTACCTACCTCAGCTGACTTAGGTGAACTACCCCCTAAGTTTGGCATTTATTTTTGCCACTGCTATCAGTGGCAATAGAGACAAGAATAGCTATGCTGAGCGACGTGACTGTAGTCTAAAATCTGTATTTATTCTGACCTTATATTATTCCCTTATCTATGATTCTGAAAAGACTGACTAGCATACAGACAAAATGTCTGAAATCTTATTTCTAATTTATTCTGACAGACAGACTGATCCTATATCATTATTATAACGATATTATATTATAATTATTAGGATAGCATACTCTTTAACGTACCATTATAAATCACTTTAGTTATTAATTTTTATATTTATTTATTCAAATGTCAAATGTTTCTAATGGTGTACTCACTTTGCAACAGCGCTAAATTCCTTTAAATAATTTCTCATCTGGGTTACCCAAGTTACAGGCGCCAGCCGAGTTTTGGACCCGATGTGTTATCTAACTGCATACATACCTACGTACTAAAGACAATATATGTACAATTAAAGTAATAAATCCTTTAGTTAGACAAAAAAAATTACTCACAAGATATCTGTTTCAACACCAGAAAGGTGGACACCCACATCCACGCGGCTTCCTGCATGAACGAGAAGCATCTGCTTCGGTTTATCAAGCGTACTCTCCGGAACAGCCCGGACGACGTGGTGGCGCTGCACCGCGGGACCCCCATGACCCTGCGCTCCGTGTTCGAGGACCTGCAGCTTGATGCTTACGACCTCAATGTGGATATGCTGGATATGCACGCGGTAACCATTCTCCTCCTTCTTCTTCTTTGTATGAGCTTGGTTACCAGCCCCTAGCGTCTGGTGTTTTAGACATTAGGAACAGTAGCCTATGCCAATGATAAA